>GL379786.1:1110248-1340314 GCA_000143925.2 Caenorhabditis brenneri | reverse complement strand
AATGTACTGTAATAATCGGAACTTGGAGGCGCTATATCTCGGTTCCCCGTGGCCCGCTTTAAAAAAAAAATTTTTTTGGGTGGTTTCAGACCAATATAAGCATGTTGTGAACTTTATAGGAAATTCCAAGTTTTTGGGGTTAAACACCTCCCTTGTAAAGACTTTGAAATTATTTTTTGTCAATTTCCGGTAACAATGTTGGCAAGTCAGTTTTTGTGAAACATTTTATCAATGAAAAACACTTCTCCACGAAGACTGGTTTTCGCTTCCATGATATCATCCACCGCTTTCCCGTGCTGTCGGTTGAGCTTCTAGAGTACCTCTTCCTCATCCTTTTTGCTCTTCTTAATGTCGACATTCTGCTTTTTTCCCATCTTCGAAGATCATCTCCGTTTTTGCGGTAGGCGACAGCAACAGTTCTGACAGACATTGAAAACCGAAACTGGAAGATCATCTTTCTTGCTTTTCACTATGTCGACATTTTTTCCACGCCGATGAATTATTGGAAAGGTGTTTGGTGAACCTGAAAATAAAATCATTTTATGCGACGGAATTCTTTCAGCTAAATATGCAGTAAAGAAAACAAACTTGTTTTAGAGCTCCTCAGCATTAACAGTTGTTCTGAAAGTTTCTAGGTCCATTGGAATAGAGGATAAGTGCAAACTTTTCACTATCACAAAGCGATACCAATTTATCCGCCTGTTGGCATATTGATGCTTTTCCTTTCTCGGTTTTCATGCTGACGACTTGGCTTCAAAAACGAAATGTTCTGGTGTTTCAAAAGTACTTTCCGGAGTCTTGAAAATCGACCGAAAGATTTTCAATTGGCACTTGAAAGTTGAGGCGAAGCTCGCTGACATTGAACTACACCTCAAATTTTGAATCCTTTGTCCGAGCACGATCCACACGTCTTCTGTTTCCTTCTCAGCTTCAAAAGCCTTTGTCTTTTCATACGGGGGAATAGCGACTGGGCGACAGCAACACTTCTAATAGACACTTGAAACTGGAAGATTTGATGATATGTTTCTGGAGCGCATAAATCTCGTATTCGAAAATTCCCAGATTCGATACAACTGTCTCATTGCCAAACTGGTCGACCATGATCGTGATTAAGGTTGGGTTAATCTTTTACAGACAGATTTGTTGACGTACTCATATGAACAAGAGCCTGATCATAGCCAAATGAAACAACATGCCTATGCATCGAATGAAACAACATGCCTATGCATCTCCAACTGAAATGAAGATTTTAGAGAATGGAGGTGTTGTTCAGCACTAACTCAAAATACCGGTACATCAGCAATTATCGGAAGTATCCATCCCATTTGTTCTTATAAGTTGTCTTGCTTCGACAATATCATCTATTTTCTGTTCACACGGTGCAGATTTGGCAAAACTACATCTCCTATTTTTGAAGTTTCCCTGCTTAATCTTCGCTCAAGCGAAACTGTTTATTTGATCCACTTTTACTTGGCGTTGCTTCCGACGCTATCCCAACTTCCATGTTTCCTGGTACTGCTCCAGTTCCGAATGATGGTGATGCCCATTGCAAAGAAGACATTTGAACATTTAAATTAATTGGTTTCCAAATGGTGTTTTGCCGACTGCTCCTCAGTTCACGCCATTTCAGCTCCAAGAGAGTAGTTGCTGAAAAACAATTCATTTGAATCGACATTTCAAATCTTGTGTACGGCTATTAGAAAAAAAGGTCTTTTTACTCAAAAATGTTGTTGGAATAATTGATTTGTGAACCGGGTGTCGGACCCTCAGCTAATGATCATAGCTGGTTTTGACTGTAACAGCTTCATCATCGGTTTTGCGGTTTAGGGACAAAATGGAATAGAGCTCTGCTTCGGAACTGATCAAAGTTTCCGTCGTTGTTGTTATCTTTTTTTCCCAAATTTCCGATTTTCTCATCAAGACATCATCACATGGAGTAACTCTGAAAATAAAACAAATCATATGTCACGAACTATCTTCAGCCAATCAGTTGTAACATATGCAGAATTAATCGTTCGGTATGAACCACATTCGTTGACAAATGTGGATAATAGAGCAAAAAAGAACAAAACGTCTTCTTTCCATGATTAAACACTCAGAATGAAACAACTCACTTAGTTTTAACCAAGATAAAGCAGTTCAGAAGTGTTGATCAAGCGTCGAGAGTGGTCGTTTTCCACAAATTTTTACAGACAAGCCATTTCGTTGCATTCTGGAAAATTATGAATTTTTTCGAGTTGTTAGTAAAGAAGTATGATACAAACAAGCTATTTTACTAGGTAGCTGAAAAAAAATTCAGTGAAAATTCATCTGAATTAGCTCAAAAGTCAATAAATGCATCAGCAGAAAATGAAAATAAACATCTCTCGTAAATCGACCCCGTAAATCGCCGCGGCTCTTTACCGTACCAAGCATTTTACTTGGCACACTGCCAAGTGTTTGCAGTCCGGGGGGAAAACGCGGCCAGCGTGGAAGCAAAAGCGAAATAGCATTGTGGGCGAGGAGGCTCTGAGAAAACCAAGTGTGTGTCGTAAAGGCAGAGGGAGAGATCCCTCGATGAAGATGCGCAGAACAGACAGCGAGAGACGTGAATGCTTGCAGAGACGAATGAATTTCTCTCAACCATAATGACGTCATGGGTTAGAAACGAATGCGGGGAGAGACGAAGAGATTTTTTGGGAGAAGAATGCTTTGATGAGCCGTAACTTTTTTCAGAATGCTCCGATTTGAATGAAACTTGAACCAATCGAGACGAAATCGATTGTGGATTCGATTGAGTGGTCGTTTGTTTGGTTGGAAGAACAAACGAAAAAGTTGAAAAAAAATTTGAAACCAAAGTATTCAGTTCTGAAATATAACAAAAGGAAAACAACAATAATGGGAACGCAATGCTATTTTTTTTCAAACTATTATGAAAACATGAAAATGCAATGAAGCTTTATCATTGTTGTATTTTCCAGGATAGTTAGATTCTCGACTTTTTATTCTGGAAAATGGGTTTTCTCCAAATTTTTCGAAATCTCAAAAGTTCCAAGGCTTCTAGAAGGTTTCGAAAATGTTTGCTTATGACAGAAAAATTGTACCGCTCGTCAATATTCGAGCAATTCCGCGGGGTTTTAGGAAGGGATTTCACAGAATCAGATTGGAACCACTACAAGAACGAAATTCCTCGTATGTTTAGTCATAGTCTCATATTTGAAAAAAAATAGGTTCAAAGGCTCATTTTCATGATCTGACGAAAACACATCCAAAAATTACAAAATATACCTGGAACAACACGTTGACTGTCATTAATTAAATACATTTCCAGATAAAGATCTCTTTCCATAAAAAGCCACAATTTAAAAACAAAATTGAAGTTCAGGTCTTCTAATGAAATTTTGACCTGCGATATAAAAATGTATCCCACTTGTCAGAAAATCTTTGTTTCTAAAAACCGGATTAAAGATTTTTCCTGATCGAAGCTGTTGAACTTGTATACAAGTAGGGCACAACTCAAAAAAAGATTATTGGAACCTATTTCCTCAAAGAAATACTTCTCGAAGGCTCAAGTATCTGGTCGACATTTAAGGATTACTGTAGGCAGGAAAAACCAAATCCAACAAAAAATGAGTGCTTTCTTTCATTGCAGTCATTTTATCTCCGTCGGAGTCGGGGTGCCCATTTTCTCGTTTTTTCTTTGCGGCAATCTATATTTTTCTGGATGCTTTGTCTACCTCTTCCCATACTCCAATTTTGAATTTTCACTATTACCTGCAGTTCGGTTTGTCTTGGTTGTTTTTTCAATATTCCCGAAGAGTGTTTATTGAAACTTTCACAACAAACTCTATGATAAACTGAATAACATTAAAAACCCCTTAATTTGAAGTTAGTGAAATACTATCAAAATAACACCATCAACTGGCAATATAATTGAACCGAAAGGACCTTTTTGACACTGTTACTTGTTTTTTATGACTTTGAAAGCATGTTTAGAGATCAGGAGCCCCACTACTAGCAGTTCTATTGAACTGAGACAATTGGGATCATCGCCTTCATCCTCTAATAATTTTAGAATAGCCTGAAAAATGGGATTTTGCCACGTCAGTCTCCTTTCACTCATTTTTGTTTTCAAATTTGTTCATTTCACGAATTATGCTCAGAAGAGGAAAACACGGCTTGTTCTAGAACAAATTATACTGTTTTTGACAATTATAATGTTTGTTTTCATCAAATCTTGGCATATTCCCGCCCATATTTCTCATGTGAAATTTAGCACCATTGCCTGGGAATATCGAAAACAAGCGTTTTCGGAGACTGTATTTCATAATTTTACTAGAGATTTCTTTCTCTATTTCGCTGCTTTCCGTTCTCACTCATGCTATACTCTTTCATTTTTCAATAACCAGGAAATAAATAAGCTTTCGGAGGAAAATCCAAGATTCAGACAAAATAAATTAAAATCGTACTCAAAAATGACGAACACATTAATCTTTCCTTTCAGTCGAAAACCTTGCCTCCTCAATTTCATATTCTTTTTTTTTCATTTTGCCCATCCTGCTTCCTTTTTTTGGGTTGGATTCGATTCGTATAGTCTTGAGTTTGACAATATTCTGTTGGAGACTGAATGTTGTATTCGATCCTAGTTCATACGTCAGATGTTGTTATGGCAACAACTTTTAATGGATTCTAGAACACAAATTCAAAATCTATTACAGAATGACGCCACTCTTCTTTAAAGTCTGGAGTAGTTTTTATTCTCCTTTTCTCTTCTATCTCCTCAATCATTGTTCTGATTAGTCAACCATTTTTTTAGGGGGAAACTTTATCGTGAGCCTAGACTTCTGATGTTTTATGACTTGGCCATCACCTAGGTGTTGGTTTCACAGCAACCATACAAAGAAATCTAAATTTTCTTTTCTCGCTCATCTAATTCTATTCTTTTCCCATTTTTGATTTTCTTATTTGATTTATTCAGAACAACTACAAATTGACCAGAAGATGAGTAGCACTCGGAAAAAGAAATTGGAACAGGAGGAAAATTTGAAGTAAGTGATTAATTAAGAAACATCGTTCTCTGAATTTTGAAAAAAGTGATCGAAAATTGAGTTCTGCAACTCGAACTGGTAATGACCAAAGGATTTATTTCCGCCTTGTCAATTTGAAGCAAGTTTTCGTAATTTTATAGATTCGAGGAAAAAAGGTCCCCGGAAGCAAAAGCAAGGGCGATGGAGTGTATTGTTCCTCTTTTCGCCGTTTGTCGAGTGAGTACAAAAAATCAGTCAATCAGATTGAATTGTTTTTCAGTTCCTTGCTACAATTTTCCATTATTATGAAAACAGTTACAAAGAAGGAGTACAACTAGACAGAGAAAAATTGGAGCACTTCATCAATGAGAAAAGTCGGATCAGATTAGTAACAGGAGAAAGCAACACCGTGCAGGTAAAAAAGTAACTTCCGGTAAATTACTATGAATGTTTTTTTCTCTAGAATTTTGTGAATGCCATGTGTGACCCCAAAATACCTACTAAGATAACGAGTAATTTCAAAAGCGTGAGTTGGTGCACATACAATTATAGAACATCATAGTTTTTTCAGCTGCTCGGAAAGAAATTGATGAAATTCGGATTGTATTTGGTTCAATCAGATGTAAGTGTTTGATTCATAGAGGAGTTAGAGTTTCTTGTAAGTATAAGTTTCTATCACCTCAGATTGATGAAATTCGAGACGCGGCTCTAAAGATTACAAGGACTGTTGGAGAAGACCAAAAAAGATCAGAGAAACTGGTAACGAAATATGACTCATTTTCAGTCATCAGTGATTATCTTGATCATGTATGTTCATCATAATGTTCTGTAATAAGTAATTATTTCCAGCGTATCGAAGAGAAGTTGTCCAGACCTGTTAAATTAGAGCATTCATTGCTACTAAAAGTGAGTGTGAAGAAGAAGATTTTTGTTTGAACCTCAGATTATTTAGGAATGGATGGGACACGGGACGATGTTAGAACAAAGCAAAGAACAAACGGAAATTGAAGTTAAGGTAAGTCCTTCATTGCTTAATTTTTGTTAGCTCGTATACCTGTTCATTTCTGGAATTCTGAGCAAAGTACTTTTATTCGGTTCGATCAATTGTTTTTAGAACTTCTTCGAGAAATATGAAAAAGGTGGTGCTACCAAAAAATCGAAGCTCGGCAAGAAACAGGTTCCGAAACAACAAGGCGAAGGAGAGGAATCAGATGGATATGTTTCTCCTGATGGCTCGGATACAGACTATGACCCATCTGAAGACGATCGGGTTTGAATTTTTATTCAATACCGCATCAATTAGTATTTTTTTAGAGGAAGAAACCACGAACGTCTCGTTCTCATCGTAGTCGTACTAATGTAAAATACATGGTTTACGTTCTTCCCTTAGATAAGAACCTCCCGAAGTTGTCGGAAACAAACGAAGATAGGTGCAATTTGTTGGAATTGGGAATGCCGAGCTTAGAAGCAAATGTCAGCCAGGTAGTTAAAAACACACGTATTTCATCACGGGTTTTCATTTCACAGGACCTGTTAGATCCTGCTTGCACGTCAGACCTACCGCCCCCACTATCACCCATTCTGGACATTGGACTTTCAAGTGGAGTAGTGCACGACGAATTCACGCCACGTGATACCTCCGTTAAACCATGGGCTGCAGGTTCATCTTCGATGATTTCTCCTAAGCATCACTCTGAAAACGAGCAGATTGATTCTGGCAACGCTGATAAGAAGTGCTCAAAAACTGATGGCAAAAACGGCTTCCTTGAGATCGCTCGTTCGAAATCACCTAAAACTGTTTTGATGGCAAATGATCAAGAGAGAAAGAAAAGAGAGTTCAAAACGTCACGTGGACTACTCCCATCAAGTTCGTCGATTCATCTCCGACAAACTAACCTGACTGATCGAAACGTGGTTTCCGTTCCTCAAAAACACTCTGGCGATATTGATGCAAGCTATGAAGATGCCAGTGTTCTAGCTCCACCGCAAAATTCACTCACCTGTCCACAAAATGATGAAGACTACAGAATTGACAGAGAAACGAATAATTTCACATTGGACGGTGTTTCCGAACCATCAGAATGCGAAACTCCAGTTTCTGACTACGATGCTCATAAAGTGGGTAATACTTCTCAAACTAGTGATTCGACTCTCTCATCACGTGCACCTACCGAATTCGAGCTTCCATCAAAAAATGATCCGTCCGAGGGCATTTCCGAACACTCCGTTCTTTCCATGCTCCCCAAAGCTGCATCTTTGAATAGCAACACCTCATGGTCTTCAATTCGTGATAAATACAATAGGGACGCTGAAAACCGATCGCCATCAGCATTTACACCATATGGAAAAAATCGTGAAGAATCGCAATCCGTAGACTCGTTGACGGCTCACACATGTTTCGAAAATACCTCCCCATATCTTCAAATACAGAATACTTCTACATCTGAGATGTCCCTAGTGCCTTACCTTGCTGCTGCTCCCTTAACTTCAGGTAAGCTTTTATTGTTATGTGATACTCCAACGGCTCACAATCAGTTCTTAAATTGTCTTATTATTTTAGGTGGTCCCAATTTTGGTCCTGCTGAACAACCAATTTTTTCTCAAGAAAGTTTCAATCTGGCTGGTAACTTGCCGCCGGTCGGAAGAAACGAATCACATTTCAATTTGATCGATTGGACAAACAATGACTTTGCAATTCAAGGACATTCTAATGCACAAAGCTCTTCAAATTTTGGGTCGTCCTTGTTCGACCGAACATCAGAATATCATGGATTGTATTGGCCTATTCGGAGTAATGCAGTTGGGCAGGACTTTCTGCAACACCCATTTCAAACGATGGTCCAACCTGATCATCAGACCTTCGGTCACTTTGTCCCAATGGTACCAGCAGTCGATAATAGCCAGATCCTGAATCAAAGCTTGTTGCATTTTCCGTATTCGCCAAATGATCACGTGTTGGCAGATCCTAATGGATCTTCTGTAACTTCTCGTAATCCACAATTACGAGAGAATGATTTGCAAACTGCTGATCATTTGCACCAAGGTCTAATGGCATCATCTTTTTTCGAACGGCCTCAAAACATTTCGAGACAACTTCAAATACTGAACTTCGATTCGCCACCGCTTCCAAATCCTTGTTACCCGGTACTTGACGCAGTCCTACCGGAAAACTTGCGTCGACTTTTGTATCAAGAAGAAGCACCGAACGTAAATCAGATCCAGCAGATGATACATTGCCTTGAGAAAGCGAACACTCGTAATGTTAGTTTTCATTTTATGTAAAGATTTCCTAACTATCACTAGTTATTTTGAGTATCTCAATAGTAGCTGATGAAATCACATCAGAAAGAGATGACTTTCAGGAGTAACTCACCGTTGTCATCCAGTTACATCTATGCAATTCAGTGGAATCTACTCGTATCATACACATTCGTTTTTTATTAATTCGCGAAGTTCTAATATTTTTTCTTGTAACTTCTATTGAGAACATTAAACTCTACTTTGATTTGTGGATACCTTTTTTATCAGTTTCTCTGTATTCGACTTTTATCATTCCCTAAAAAGCTCTTCAAGTTTTTCTATAGTCCCCAATCTATAGAACACTTGCCCTGCCGGTTTCATCAGATTTCATCTCTGTTGTTATTGTCTAGAAAACCAACTCCCACGTTTCACAAGCTCAATTAATGTACCTCCAAGAATGTCCCAGCGTTTTGATATTAAAACACTGCATGCTTCACTCCGTATAACTAATTCCCGCTTTTGTACTATATTTTATCCAAGTATGCCTTTATTGAAAATTCAAAACTATTCAAAAAAAAATCAAACTTTGCTTGAAATACAAATAAACTTGGATTCTGAATAACAGCTCCTTTTTTCTGAAACAAGTTTCTTCATTCACACGAGATGATGAATTGAAACAATATTCTAAGTAACCAATTTCAGATCAGAACTTGGGGCTAAACGTCTGATTGCCGTCCTTGACAATGGAACGCTGAGTCGGTGTATTCATTCCTCTTAGTTTTGTTGTTTTACTATGCCCTCCTCTTTATTTCATATAAATGTTAACCGGGGTTAATACCTCTTCTTCCTCACGATTGAAAATCCACGTGTATTAAGCTTTAAGTATAAATATTTTTACAGGTTGTGGAACTGTTATATTTCTCTCTTTCAAGTTGCCGAAAATCATTTTTTCATGGAAACATATGTTTACGGCGTCTTGTCCGGTGGGCGTGGCTTACAGAGTAGGTAGCATCTGGGCCGCACAGAGAGTAAAGAAACATTCATTTTTCAAGAGGGCCACTTATTCAGATGTAGCAGTTCTCCTGTTGGTCGCGCCTATTTCATTTTTGTCATTTCTTTCTTATTCGATGCTCACCGGTTTTTTTACAGTTACAGACACAGTACAATTCATCCAAAATACTAAAATCAGCTTGATCAAGTGTCGGTTTTATTCACTCAGACGTTTTTCCATTGGGCATTTGCGAAGTTTACAGGTAAATTTGTAAGTTTACAATTCATAGGTTCTCTCTTACTGATTCTACATTCCACCATTACTGTGAGTCAACGTGTGTTCTATAACCTTCGATTCTTTTGAAAGTAAAACCGTAATCTCCATTTATGGAACACTGACAGATAAACTAAATTCGTTAATGAAAAATGTGTTCCAATTAAATTTTTGTTACAAAATATCCAAAATATTACCTCTACTCTTTTGGACATGTTTTTTTTAATCTTGTAATTTCTGAAAATTTGAATTTTTACTTTTTTCCATTCAGCTTAGTGCATATCTCAATATTTTTCCTCCCCGACTTTGAGTCTTCATCAGGTATCATGACATCTCGAATATATTAGGGTGGTAAGAAAGTTTCCGCAAATCGGGGATTTTTTGCAGTAGAACAGTTTTTTGAATCTAGTTTTTTTCTTGATAGGTACCTACCAGCTAGACATCACTACCATCAAAATATCATTTGTATTGGTCACCTGCCTCAAAAGATATAGTAAGTTAAAGGTGTCTTGGTCGGTCCCTGTTTTTCAGAAAACCACTGTTCCCAACAAGGTTTTCTCAATTTTTTCGATTCAAAATACTCATATGAGGATGTGTACTACACCTTTAAAAAATCATGACCGAACATCCACTCTCTGTCATTTTAGAGAAAATTCAAAAATGGCTTGAAATTTCGACCAAAAACTGAAATTCCTTCAATTTCGATTTTTTCATCAAACTTTCTTCTGAAACTTTTTGGTCTCCCTTCGTGTGGAAATAATCCGCACAGTTCTAATTTTTATCACCCCGATTGAAGAATTCTGAAAAGCCTAAAGTTGGGTGGTCTAAAATATGAATATCGGCGGAGAGTGGATGTCTGGTCATAATTTTTTAAAGGTGTAGTACACATCCTCATATGAGTATTTTGAATTGATAAAATTGAGAAAACCTTGTTGGGAACAGTGGTTTTCCGAAAAACAGGGTCCGACCAAGACACCTTTAACTTACTATATCTTTTGAGGCAGGTGACCAATACAAATGATATTTTGATGGTAGTGATGTCTAGCTAGTAGGTACCTATCAAGAAAAAAACTAGATTCAAAAAACTGTTCTACTGCAAAAAATCCCCGATTTGCGGAAACTTTCTTACCACCCTAATAGTTCAGCGCATATGTTCCCCCTCTCCCGAAGTTCCATGCGTTCTCAAAAGCGCCGACTCTCGGCGCATCTTTTGATCCGCGCGGCGGGCCTTTGATTTTTGAAGTGGCCAAAACATCAAGTTATGACAGATGTTACCGTAAGTTAAAATTACAGGAGACACATCAGGAAAACAATGTCGGAACGTCGTCGAAATCGTCAGAAAAAAGAGAGAAGTCAAGAGGAAGGAGACCACCATGATTCTGAGAACGACTTGATGGTGAGTCATAACCGACTCTCAAAATTACGTTACATGCTTCAACAACACCTGTTATGAACCAAGTATTCCAGATAATCGATGATTCTGATCATGAAGAGAGAAACCATCAAATTGCAAACGCCGGAAACAATAACATTGAGTCGGACCCCTTCCAAGCATTCATGGTTATTTTGTTTTTAAAAACTCCAGTTTAATAAATGTTTTCAGGAAGCGACAGACGCTGTCGATGAATCGGGCAACTATAGACAACGTACAAGATCAGCTTCCTCAACGGATCTGATGTTAATGGGCGAAGAAACCATGCACGCTCTAGAAATGGAAGCTGGAGAAGAAATCGCAATCGCCAACGAAATACTCAATCAGGCTCAAGAACAAGTTACAACAGCCGGAGCTGCTAGAACACAACAACAAGCAGCTTCTTCATCTTCAGTTTCGAGATCGGAGCGACAGCAATCCCTGGCAAAAAGTCGTAAAGCTAGAAGTGCCAGAAAAAGAAATGACTTGGAACATCGGTCACCCTCCATTACTACTACACCGATAGACGCAGAGCCACAACGTCAGATCAAGACCGATTCAAGCAAAAACAAGCGAAAAAGAAAACATACTCAAGCAGTTCCCAAGCCTCGTAGCTCAAAGAGTTCAAGCACACGAAAAGTTTGTGATCGCTTGCCATTTGTTCCTTACACTATAACTGTCACACCGTTGGACCCGCCACAAGGGGGACAAAGCAGCTCAACGAATCCAGGACAACAAAAAGCTACATCATCCCAGGTGCCTCATTTCTTCCAACATCCTCCTTCTGTGCAGCGGCAAACTTTCCAAGCAACGAATCGATTTGTTGGCACACCTCTTCATCATTACCATGTTCCATTAATACACCCGTTTCAACCAATCAATCAAGCTTCTCAACTAGATCATCCGTACTATCCTTACATTCCACCAATCTTCCGTCCTCCTCCGCCACCCAACCATGTCCCTGCAGTTCTAATGAAGCCACCTTTTGATCCCCCACATCATCTGATGCCAATGGATGAGCAATGGAAAATGTACCACCATTTGCAGATAAAACAGATGGAATCGCAATTCCAACAAGAACTCTATCAGAGCAGAAAAGACCTCTACGAGCGGCACCACAAACTACGTAGAGAACTGCTTTGGCAACAGCAGCAGGAGAGACAGCAAAGTTCGAACCCCCAGTCAGAAGAATCTCCGGATCTTTCGAAGCAAAGCGATTCAAACCAAAAACAACAAGACCGCGATGTCTCGAATTCTGTAGGTACCAGCCCGGCGCATTCATCTCAAGTTCTTCAAGAAGGACCAAGAGATCTGCCAGGACAAGAAGATCAAATGGAGGTGGACGTCCAAAACAAGGGCAATCCTCAGGATAAGTAAGTTTTTCTGCTGGATTCTCTCATTTCAACCAAATGAAAACTGACGCGTTTTCATTTCAGGAGTAACGATGAAGTCCCGGAGTGAAAGGATTTTCACCATGCATCTGTAATCCTTCTATGTAAATAGCAAAATTCAATTACCTTTCTTCAAACAACATGCAATTGAACTCCATCACGACACATAATTACCCAAACACAATCCTCGTTATCATCTCTTAACGTGAAAAATCTCAGAAACGTACTTGCTAAGTTCCTTCATTTTCAATATTGCCACTAAAACTTCTGTAAATAATGACATTTTGAACATATAGAAAACTGAAATAACCCCGAATATACGAGAAAAACTGAAAAATATTCCATGTTACGACACCCTCACCGTTGAACATCTCGAAATTTATTCTAAGCATTAGAGAAAAAACCTTATTTTGTATTCGAAAATCAATCTTCTTTCTTCCCCGGCACCATATCTGTAAGCATCTCAAACCATCTCACCGCAAACCCGTTCTTTCTTTTTTCATTCCCCGTTTTTTTTCTGTAAAAATTTTTCTTTTTTCCGAAAAACTCCTCGTTTTTCTAGTACAAACCGCAAAATTCCTCTTTATTTTCCTCTCGTTTCTCTTCTCTCTCTTCCCTCTAACTTCCATATTTTTTTGTTTCGTCTCTATTTCTCTTATTCTCACACACTATTTTCACGTAATGCTATAACTTTTGTGTAATTTTGGGTGTATCTGGTAATAAACTCCCCAAAAATGCAGTTGTAATGCTAAAAATTTTCAAAATTTGCTGTGTTTGGGGGTTTTCCTGCAAAAACGGCATTGAAAAGAGATGAGCAGAACCGAATGCAACAACCGTCACTGCGCGAATGATTATTTACTGCGCAAATAGAGTACGCGCAGGGAGAACAAAGCTTTCCTTTGGCGAAAAGCATATGGCCAGTAGTCAATCTCAGAAAATGCGTTTGCGCAGTGACGGTAGCTGCGTTCGGTTATGGTCATATGTCCATTTTATAGTTTTTTTTCGATATCTTCGCCGATTTTTTCTGATTTTTTCGAAAAATTTCCCAAACAGCTTCTGGAAAACGCCGAATTGTGTAGCCAAAAATTATACAATTTCGGTTTCCTTACTTCTGAAGCAGAACAATATATGCCGCTTCGCATTCAGTTTTTTTCAGATTCGCAATAAGTCCCTATTTTGAACAAGTTCTTTTTCCTTCCTTCCTCTTTTGATCGTTTTGACAAATGAATAACACTACTCGTCGCTCAGATGAATCATGCTACTATGCGCGTTCATATCTCAGCTCAGAGCACAAATGATGCTCTCAAATTTTTTGTGCCGATCTGAATAGTTTGCCCGCCGCTGGTAAAAAAATAAGTTGTGAATGGAGCTTTGGGAACGAACGTATAGAATGAACAGTGATAAATGTTCTTTCAAGCACGCCTCTAAATACTGTGAGTTTTGAAGTTTCTCGCATTGCTTTGCTTTCAAGATTTTGACTATTGCTACAACACTTAGATAAATCAACAAACTGAACAATTATTTTTCTTTTCTAATCGCGTTAGATGACAGTTAACACTTTCTGTCGCCCTAGTCTGTAACAATTCTGTGAAAACTTCTCGTTACTGCGCGCGTTCATATCACAACTTGGAGAAAAAGTTATGCTCTCAAACTTACTTTCAAATTTTAATGCGCCTAAAAGCCTATTGGAAATGTCTGTCCACCCGCGGTCACCGAGAAATGTTCCGATTGAAGCTTTTTAAATCAGTGCATGGTCTGACAAAGATGCGTAATTGTCATGTCATATGGATTATCTGTTCTGGATGCTATTCTGGTGAAGTTCACATCGAAAAAGGACTGAATGCATAATTTCGAACACATGTTTTTGATTTTTTCTAGAAACATTGCTCTTGACGGATTGCTCAACGAAAATCTTCGTAAAATCATTTTTCTAACATTATATGGCCTCCTGAAAATGTAGAAAATACCTTCAAGAGCAAAGTTGAGGGTCGAAAATTCTTTTTTCTACTTGTCTTCACCAGTTTCATTGTTCTGGTGCCCGTCCGCCGGCGGGCATTCGTTTGTTGTCTGGAACTTCGAACACAGAAATGTGAAAGGATTTTCCAAACTGGTAATCTTGTTTCAGAATGAGTACCGCTGCTACTTCGGAGTTCAATAATGATATTGTTGATAAATTGATTTCTTTGAGATAAAAGGGGTGAGTTGTTTTATCAAAACAAATATTTGACAGCTTTCTCCAATTTTCAGTTCAACTGTCATTCACGATCAAGTTTGCTTCACAGCCGCAAGTCACAACTAGATAAAGGAATGTAAATTACTCTGAATATGTATTCTTAAACGTGTTGGAAGTGTAATTATTTTTTTTAATCCAATGATTACTGGTCACTTGTTCGATTACGGGACAAATTATAACACTCTTATATATGATTTGACACATAGGTCATCCCCAAGACAAAATAATTCAATTTTCAGATACACTAATTCCGTTGAAAAAAAGGAAAGATTTCAAATAAATCTTGTGAGCCGTTAATGGTCCATCTGAATGCCAAAGTAAAGATTGAGCATTGAGGGAGCATTATAATAGATGACTTGAACTGAGGAGCATCCCATTTTGATTCATTTGAACAGAATAAGATTGGTTGGTTCGTACAAAAAATTGACGACATTTTTGAATAGCTTTAGGAAATATAAGGCGATGAAATGTTTTCGTTTTTGTTTTCGAAAAAAAACACATGTTAGGAGTTGATTTGCAAATCTATAATTAATAACGAGAGAAAATAAACATAATTTTAGGTTTCTCTCGAATTTTGGTTACCAATGTGCACGTTTTTACTATAAAGCGAAATAAAATTTCGAAAAGTTATGTTTGACTCCCAAAATTCGTAATCGCGACTGCTCCTAATTTTCGAGAAATGAAGCGTTATTCATCAAACTTATGTGAATTAACATTTGTTGAAACTCTTTGAACGTTTTTCCGAAACACCTGCAAAAAATGCTCTCTTGTATTTTTTCTATTTCAGTCCCTTTTTTGTTTTCTTATGAAAAAAAAACAATAAAACCATCGTTGAAATTATTTTTAGTTTCCTTATCAAGAACAAAAATGCAAGCTTTTTCGTGCATTTTTTTCTGTTTTTCACGAAATGAACTACATTTTTTCTCATGCTTCCTTTTTTTTATATCAGGTTGTGTGAGGGATTTCAAGCTAATTCTTCTTTTTTGTATAGATTTCTTTTCAAATTATGCATATTCATTCTGTTCCAATGAAACGTCACCATCAAAGATCAGTTACGTATATCGGCGATTCGGCATTCTTTTTTTGTGAATAATCTGTCAACACTACTTTTGTTCCTTCTCTATCTTGACCCACTAATCAGATGAGCAACGTGAACATCATTCAGAAAATGACGGGATCAGTTCCAACTACTAGTGAAGATGGTGTTGGTGTAATTCCACCTAACAATTCGTATTTGATAAATGATATACCAGAGGATGGAGTTGAACTATTACCTGAAGATCAGAACGTGCAAGATCCTATGTTACTTCTTTCTGCTCAACTCCAAAACAGTTTGTATGTAACTTCTCGAAGTACGTTCAGGACAAACGTGCCAGAAACTGTCTACGTAAGTTGAACTTGTGTTTGAAAATGGTTTTTTTGTTTTAGAAAGACTTCATAACAAAAGGAAATCGATGGAAAGAATATGTCGAGCGATGTGGATGGGTATAATCTCCAACCCTGTAATTCTTTAAAATTATTCTTATTTTCAGAAAAACTTCGAGAAATCTCAACAGACAATTGCAAAAATGGTTGCAAGCAGTATTAGAGATGAATATAAACTGTTGGGACAAGTAGGGCAAGAAGAAAGATGCATGGTGAGTTTTGAAGTGGGAATGAGTTGAAATCATATCACTTTCGAATTACTAATTAATGTAACTCCCTGAAAATATCTCAACAAAATATAGGTTCCACTATCTGTTCGCAAAAACGTAGATTTTTGGACATTTTTTCCTAGCAAAATTAGGATATTTACCCCTTCTTTTTGATTGAAAATATTTTGGAACAAACTTTCAACGTTTTTCGTTTTTTGTGTATTTTGTTGAACAACAAAATCTCCAAAGCTTTTTTTATGTTGTTTTTCCGGTTCGTTACAGTCTTCTGTTTTGTGAATATCAAAAACAATACTATCGAAAAACTGTTTTTTTTTCAGTTTGGCTTGGAAAAGATTGCACTCCACCTCCGTGAAGTTATCAGTAAAGAAACATTCTTTAACAGTCTACGTGAATGAAAATTTTTATATGGCAGATAATTTTATTTTTGTTTAAATTGACATACAATCAAAATGCAAAAAAAGGAATCGGTAGCAAAATTAACCCGTGAATGAATCAGTTTGTTACTCATCTATATTTTACTACAACGTATCCTAGGTAAAAATTGGAAACCGCAAAAACCTACATAAGACAAGAAGTTGGGGGAAACAATAACACGTCAATTAAAATTTCAGAAGGCACTGAGAATGATGGTGTACTCAAAAAAAGTACTAGACGTCAACGTCGCTCGAAGAAAAGATGAATATCACTATTAACAAGGAAAAAAAACTTATTGAAATGATACTAGGGGAAATTGATGAGCGCTTAATTATAGCCGTAAAGAGAAACCCTCAAAATAAAAAGTGATTAAAAAATTATATGTAAAAAATTAGGGAAGGAAATGATCAGATTTTCACAAGTGGTGCTGTGTCAACATGTTTGTTACGAACAGTGTCATTTGGGTCGTTTTCATCGTTGTCGTCATCGCTACCACCAAGAGTTTCATCCTCTTCGTCGATGAAAACATCCTCGGGAAGGTCTTCAAGAGAATTGTATCCGGAAACTGGTTTGTCCACTGAATAATAATTTTTAAGATAAGACATGCTATTTCAAACTCCAAACTCACAATCAAGAGCGACGTCGACGTCTTCATTTTTGACAACTTCCGACACAGATGTGTATCTTGAGAGACGATTCGCGTATCTGAAAGAATTCAGTTTTTGTTTTAAACTGGTTTATCACGTGGCAAACTAACCTTTCTTGCTGTTTGGCAACCAATTTTGGTGGAACTTTAGCTCTCTTGAGACCTCCATCCCATTCCAAATCCACGAGTCCTCCTTTATTAGCAATTTCTTTTTTGACACGGTTTGCAAAGTCAACCGCGTCCTCTCCAGGTCTCTTGGTCATTGGTGGTAGGTACCAAACGTTGCAAATGATAGCCCAGGATGTCATCATTCTCAAAATGTATCCACACCAGGACTGTTCCGAGCTATTCCAGAAGGCGTCACCAAAACGAGAGTCGTACTTCATCGCAATAGGGTAGATGGTGGTTTCAATCTGAAAATAATGAAGGGTTGAAGGTGATCAACTGCTATCTGACACTACCTGCCTAGTGATCACATTCAAAAACTGTTTGGAAAAGTTTTCCCAATTTTCGGAAAAAAATCGTAGTTTTTTGACAATTATTATTTATACGGAATGATTCATATCTCCTCAAACCAGTAGCGGAATTGAATTCTTACCTCAAAAGATCCCTTCTTGAACATCATGACAGAAGTGTTGTTGATGCATGTTCCTTCCGGGAAAATCAAGATGGGCAATTTATCCGGATTAGTGCAATGCTCTCTCAGTTTTTGAGCGACAACAAGACGATCTTTCGCTTCACTTCTCTCAAACCAAATGTGACTTGATGCACGGGATAAGGCTCTTTGTACAACTCCAAGAAGGCCTTCATGTTTCTGTCCAATCAAGGCGTACACATTGTCAATAGAAAGGATGAGAGCATCAATTGGTGAAGTATGATTGGCAACACAGATTCCTTGTTTCTCAGCTTTGAAGTGTTCATCATGGAAGTAAACGACAGCAGTGAGACTTCTGGAGAGAATTCGGTAGCATATGAGCATACATTTGTGATTGAGCCGTCTACAAATATTAGAAAAATGAGTACTGTTGCTTGATCGTTCTTGAACTCACTTCTTCCAATTGCCAACCGGAACCAGACCAATAAGAGCAGTTGAGCTGATCAGGAAAACGAGTCCAATGCAGAAAATGGTGAACCGAAGCGGAAGCATAACACAGTAGCGGAACAAAAACCCGATAATCCAGAGAGCGCTCAACTTCCAACTGAAATAACACAAATATGTTTTCTCTGCACTATCTAATCGGCTTAAAATTTGCTTACTTGACAAACTGATAAAATTTGATGCTGGTTCTGGTCAACATGTTCCAGCTCACCAGTTGTTCTGCTTCGAACCGACTGGTCACCTCATCTTCAATAATTGCTTCCAGCCCAGCTTTCACAAAATCCACGGAATCTCGAATTGCAGCCCATCCTCGACTTCTGACAAACACCTCATCAGGGATGTCTTCAGCGTAGTTGTCGTCAAGGTAGATTTGAGTTTCTCGTTTGATGATTCCCACTGGAAAGAAGAATGGAATTAGTTGGAATTAGATGATTGGCATTGTCTCTTAGTAATTGAATCAAGTGTTGATTGGTAGGACGGAAATGTTCTAGAAATGGTAGAAAACTGGTATGTGGTGGCTAATTGAATTTGGAATCAAATTGGTTTCGTGAAGGAAGTTCAAAACAAAAACTTATTCTGGGAGAAGTGTGTGAAAAACGGAAATTTTTGTTTCGAAAAAAACCCAGAAGTGAAAAAAAAAGCGTAACCAAAAAAGCATATAGAATATACGGCCAAATAAAAATTTGAACTACCACTGTTCACTTTTCGTGTATCTACTACTACCCGCTACCAGTAATATACCACAACATACATGTGCTGCTTTCCGACATCTTTCTGTTTCTGAGACTGCAACAAGATCCAACGGACGCGAGACCTGAAAAAGAAATACCCAAACTGACCAAACACAACAGTTCATGAAAATCATGCTGAAAATAAAGTAAAGTAAGCTATCATGCTTAATCAGAAAATCAGAAATCGGAATACTTATTGGAAAATGAAAATTTGACGACTTTCCAACCTCTTTACACTTTACATATATAATTCACTCACTGGTTGTCGATCCGAATTTCCTCTTCAGACAGGATTCATCTCCAAAATCAGAATCAACGGAAGGGAAGTCTTCTCCGGAGTCATGGCTTTCTGTTTCACTCCGAATCTCAATATCGTCATCCGTGACTCCATCAGTGGCTCCAAACCGTGCAGTTTCCAGACTTCTCAGCTCATCGTCTTCGTCATCAAGTTGCTCAGAGAGTTTATTGAGAAAGAATGGAGTGTTCACAGCACTTTCTTTTCTTCTAATCTTTTCAGTTGTTTTGATTTGACGCGCTCCCCACTGAAAGAGAAACAATAGATATTTTATTCTCATATCATAGTTTTCAATATATTTCAGCGGATCTGATGGTTTACTGTAATTCAACCATAACCCAGTTAGCAAAGCCAGTGAAAAAAAGATTGACATTCTGCTATTGTCTTATGACATTTTTTTTCTCAAAATAGTATTGTTTTCTGTGTTCTTTTTTTCAAATCTTGTGTTATTTTTTCGATTCAATTGATGAATCATTTAGGTCATCAGGTACTAGCCGTGACCTTTAAAGAACCTAGTACTGCATATGTTTTTGTAACACGTGTCTTGTTATATGATAACGTTTTCAAGTTATTTCATGTTTATTATCAAACTGCATCTCCCCAGACGGTCAACAAATCAGACCATTTTTGTGACAAGATACGGACGGGAATTGTTGAACGTCGTAAAACATGATAAGGTCACAGAATTCTTTTCAATTCCGGTGGTTCTTTCTGATAATTTATGATATCAGTAGAATCTTCAATCTTTTTAATCAAAAAGAAACTGACAACTAACCTCGAAAATGTGAATGAGAGTGTCGACGTACATCTGCCTCAACCCGAGTGATTTTCCAAATGTGGCAAGGATGATGCATAATAGAACTGTGAGGGCCACTGGCGGAAAGGCAAATGTTGTCAATACAAAGAGCAGATGCTCGCATCCCAGCATACTGCCAGTGTCTTTGATCCTTGTGTTCCGATTCTCGAGCTGACTCTGTAATAATATAATATGGCGTAAATTATTAAGTGCGGAATGTATTAACGCGTGTCAATGAAAATGGAAATGTTTCAGCGAGAAGTAACCAGTGACACCGGAGCAAGAGATACAGGAAACCCGGTGAGAAACGGAAAACGACTAGAAAAAAGTGTCATTCAAAAAACATCCTGATAAGAGAGACAGAGACACTTGAACTTGTCGGTAAAGTGCAAAAAGAGAAACGTGTTACACTGTCTCTTGATTTTTTACTTGGAGGAGGTCAACAAGACTTTTCTCTAGTAAAACATGAGTCCATCCAAAAAAAAAAAAAATAAGGTGAAACATTTTGATATCTTATCAAGAAATGAGTGAGAGAGGGAGATATGAGAAAGAACAACTTGATTTTTACACTGAAATGCACCCACTTTGAAGATAACATATCACTGCAAAGATTGTCAGAATTACGTCATACTGACGGAAAAAGATTTGAAAGAAAAATGAAAATCAGTTGGTCTTCGAGTGGAACGAGTAGGTTAAAATTAACAGTTGTTCAGTTTTTTGTCTCACAGTGTAATTGGAGAAACATAATATTGGTCTTTGAAGTGTCACGCGTGAAAAAAAAAGTAGCGAATAAATAGAAAAAAAATGTCGAGACCGAAAAGAAACGGTAATTTGCCGTGTCTTGATTTTTGTTTTTCCAAAATTGTTTACATCGTTTTTTGGGTATTGAAAGCGGCGAAAAAGAGGAAACGCACGGTGGGCAGAGAAATGATGGAGAAGAGTGGAACGAGAGCGTCGCATGAACCTTTTATGACGAACACCAAGGGGTCAAGCTTGTATAATGGGCACCTGCTGTGCCGTTATTATGTCAACATATAATTTTTCGTGAAGGTATATTAAAAAGGCTTGCTGATTTTGAATTCAGATTTGGAAATCTGGGAGAAGTGTTTCAAAATTTGGCAAGTTGTTTTCTAAGCAACGTCACTTTATGAAAAAAACCGGAAGTGCTGGTACTATGCCTTTTTCATCTAAATTTCCAAATGAAACTTCTGTTGGATGGAAACTGAGTAAACTTTCGGTTCGGAAGAAGTGAAAATAATGAAAAAAAAAAGAAAACATGAAAACCGACACGAGTCGCAACAAGACAACACAAAAAACGACTCAAGGGCGGGGTGGCCGATTTCACAATGACAGTGCAGAAACGGCCACGTGACTGCCTGGGGGTCACCCTCCCGCTGTGGTTTACTCATCCGATGACTGCGCGGGGTGAGCAGCAGCAATAGTCCGCAGTAGGGCGTCTGAGTGTTTGCACGAAACTGCGCAGTAATAATCGAGAGAGGGGAAACATGTCGGAACGGCTGTACAGTTTTGCCATTCGTGGAAGATGAAAAGAGGAAGAAGAAAGCAAACATTTTGGAGAGATTGGACAATGAATAAGGAACTGGAAAAGAATGAACGTTTGTTGACAGTTACTATCTAATGAAATGAGAGATAATAATGTTGACGAAACTTGTCAGTTATCAATTTCGCGGATTCCCCTCCCTTTTTGACTTTTGGCTGAGTTTGTGCTGAACCAAGGAGCAAATAAACAGATAAGAAATTGAGTTCTTAACTGCAAAAATGACCAATTGGAGCAGAGATTGTTTACTCAGATTTGTGGCCGGAAATTGAGAAGAACTGAGTTGAGAAAAAATATCAAACTACAAAATCAGGATGAGATTCTGTTTGCAGAATGAATAATACAATTGGACAGAAGCAGTACGTGGAAACGGGTGTTTTGAATACAAAAATGTGATAAATCAAATGTTCTGTTTACAAAAAATGAGAGCTCCTGTGAGCTCGGCAATCCTCTAATGAAAAAGAGATTTTCAGGGATTTTGAGTTTGTGGAAATTGAAGAAAAAATTGAACTCAATTTCAGTTTCAAATTGGTTGACTCGGTTAGATTGTTTTGATTTATTTTATTTTCGGAGGAAAAGTTTAAAATCACTTCGCTGGGTGGATGAAAAGCCGGAACACAAAAACAATTAATGAAAGTAGGAAGATAAGATTTCAACAAAGATTTTCTCCTCAAAGTTTTGGTTCCTAACACATTTGCAAGTTATCAACATTTGTGAACAAAGATCTTCGGGGGCTTCTCTTCTCTCTACATTCTGTTCAAAGATGAACCTGGAAAATTGGAAGAGCCATGTGTCCGATCTCTTTGCTTTCTCATCAGTGGTTTTCATTCATTGTGACAGCACTTATCACCGGAAATCACACATCGCCACAACGTGATAGCAACCTATTCAAAACAATCTTGAGAAAAAAAGAAGCATTGTCAGTTTTTTCGTTTTTCTGTTTTTGTTTCATTTCAGCTCCCTTCGTTTTATTATTCTGGTTGTGTTCGGTTCAGACGAAGTTTTCTCTTCTATCTTTCTTCTTTTTTTGCATGTTGTCCCAATTTGACACTGAATGTTTTCCATCCAAAAAAGTGGAGAGAAAACTTATCTCATTCATCGGAGATAGAAGAAACAACGTGCAGAAAATCTATGAGTTGTTTCTTGATGATGAAACAACATCATTTAAAATTCCTGATTAACCTACTCAGCACAAACAGGTGAAGATTGAGTATGCTTCTCGGGCGAGAACGGAGAACAACCCAATTGTTTACTCAGCAGGAGATAGTGCTGAGCGTTGCACACTCGAAGAATGGTCAAAACCTTCTTCTCACCCTAACTTTTCTACTTACATGGATGAATTTTTGTTTATTTCACATGAAACTTGCATGCATTTTACATTTAAATGACTTCGAATAACTTGGTCACACCAGTTTAGTTCGCATCTGCAACACATCAAGAACCAATTGTTTTGAGGAAGAGGTCTTTCCCGTTATGAGTGGGCGTTCGGGAACTTCTCAAAAGAAAAAAGAAACGGGAAAGTTATGAAGTTGTAATATCACATTTCCTGATATATTGAGTAAACCGGAAGCAAGGTTTGATTACTCTCCCAATACTAAATCTTACTACAAATAGAAAAGAAATTCGAAAACGACTATTTTACGACAAGCAGAGCTTGTCAATAATACTCTTGTGATTTCGTTTTATATTATGTTGTTACCTAGGGATTTTTTTTGTTATTTTTTATTTTTCGTTTTCAGAGAAATACATTTCTTATTCTTCAGAGTTGGTGCTAATCTTTTTTTTTTCTTGAATAAGATTAATTTTTATGCGTGAATAGAAACATCTAAATCCCTTCAATAACTAATCAGTACACTCTATGCATATACTTATATGAACACAAATATATATCTCTCCCATAATCTCTCCATTCCATACACACTCTCCCTCAGATCGTTTCAATTATTGCCGAACAACAATCCTTCCACGTTGGAAGTATTGAGGTGGACGGGTAGTGACCTCCACCCTGTACCGACCCACTTCCCTTTTCTTTCCGCGAAAACTTCCTTCTTCTTCTTCTCCTATTCACATTTATCTACAATGTTATTCTTCAATTGGTTTTCTAGGAACAATCGATATTTGATTCCATTTTCGTTTTTATTGAAATTTGAAATAGCAATGAATTCATCAAAAGGCAGTTTTCAGATGATGAAGGTTCTTCTATTCTCGCTGCTGGCGGTAGCAGTATTGGCGAAGAAAGCAGATAAGGAAGAAATCAAGGATTTGTCACATGGTATGTAATCAAAAGATGAGAAAAACCGTGAAATAAAACTTTTTTGCAGGATACCCAAGCGCTATTGAGTGGGTTGAGTTTGACAAAGCTATTGGAATTGCCAAGGACTTGAACAAACCAATCTTCTTCCTTATCCACAAAACATGGTGCGGAGCTTGCAAAAGTGAGAATCAAAAAAGATGAGAAAAGACTTTGATTCATTTTCTAATTTCAGATCTCAAGCGTGAATTGAAATCGTCACCAAAAACTGATGAGCTCATCATTCTCTCCCGCAAATTTGTCATGGTCAACGTTGAAGATGATGAGGAGCCAGAAGATCAGAAATATGCCCCAGATGGTGGTTACATTCCAAGAATTCTTTTCCTTGGTAATTCAATACAAATAAAAATACATTGAATTGAACAAAAAATTTCAGATACTGATGGAAACCCATTGAAGACCAACAACGAACAGAAATACAAGAACAACAAATACTTCTACCCACTCCCAGCTCAAATCATCGATGGAATGGAGAGAGCTCTTCTAGAGTTTGGAAGTGATGAAGTAAGATGAATAAAACATGAAAGAACAGATAAATGATATCTAAGTGTTGCAGGAACCAGTGAAGGGAGAAGTTAAGAAAGAGGAAGCTAAGAAGGAGGAAACAAAGAAAGAAGAGAAGGTTGAGAAGAAGGTAATCTTGATCATCATGAAAAGAAACTAATGAGATAGAGCCAGAAAGTTGTCAACATCAAATTCCTAGGAAAGACATATTTGTCTTCGGTCACGCGATTAACATACCTTTAGATACCAAAATAGCGCTGAAACTGTCCGACGTCATCTATCGAATTAGGGTATTCAGTTGAATACATTGTTGGTTACCTTGGAAGTCTCGAGTTTTATTTTCTTTCTAAAATCAGATAGCGTTTTGGTACGACTTTTCAAAAACATTGACATCACTTCGTTTCAATAACAGAATGGAATGACTGGACTTCAAAGTAAATAAATTAAAATATCTTGAATTTTGAATTTTTACAGAAGGAGGAGAAGAAGGACGAGAAGAAGGAAGAGAAGAAGGACAAGAAGAAGGAAGAAAAGAAGGAAAAGAAGGTAGAAATTCTTATTCCAAATTAAAATTCCACAATTACCTCAATTTTACAGGAAGAAAAGAAGAAGGACGATAAGAAGAAAGATAAGAAGAAAGAGGATAAGAAGGACAAGAAAGACAAGAAGGACAAGAAAGATAAGAAGGATAAGAAGGACAAGAAGGATGACAAGAAGTCCAAAAAGAACAAGAAGGAAGAACTCTAAATCATATGAATTCCAACTTCTTCAACATTTCTAAACTCTAAACTGGTCTATTTTCATTCTGTGGTTTCATAGTGATTTTTGATTTCATCTCGTATGACCATAATCTTATTCATAATATATAATTGTTTCCGTTTTGGGTAGCGTAATAAAATTCTCATCCCCCAGTAAACCTTTTTTGAGAATTAGTTCTCGGAACATAGAAGAACTAGTGAAACCAATGGAGTAATAGCTTTCAAATTCATATATGAGGTCAGTTTTAGTAATTTTGTGTATTTGAAAAAAAAAACATTTTTGCGTCTTTCAGTTTGAAAATAAGAACTATACATGAAGTATTACACAAATCGGGTTATTAATTTTCTTTTTCGATTCGATCAAAGCATAAATATGAAGAAAAAAGTTTTAATGTTGTAACATGTCACCATGTTTTTGTGAGAGAAACTCGTAATGTATTTTCGAAAAAAGGTTAAACTCCTACAAAATGTTCTACGGTTTTGATTCGAAATCCTGAGAAACATTTTGTTCCAAAATCAATTCATTTGTTAATTTTTTGATATTCCTATAGCTTCAGAATGTTCAAACGAAAATCGGTTCTTGTAAAAAATAATTTTTTAAAAACATTGTTGCAACAGTAAAAATTGAATACAGTGTTGTGAAGTTACTAACAATTGATAACCAGTTTGTAAAATTCAACTAGTTCCTGATTCAAACAACTTTCGGAAACAATCATCATAAACTCGGCTCAAATGGTCTCTCAAAAACTGAACTTTTATGAAAGATGCATACTGAAGTTCCCCATTTCACAAAGCTCACATAATGGAATGGTTTTCGGAAACCAACATTTCCAAACTTTCTTCTCAATCTTTCAGATGTAGAGAGCGCACTTTTTTTTTTTGAAAATACGTAAAATAAAATGGCTCCCGGAAACAGTAATCTATCTTTTTTCAGAAGCGAAGAAGGAATACATAAGCCTTCTTAACTTCCGAGGAAGTTTTAGGCCGTGGATCTTTTCGTACTCCCTCTTGGTTTATTTTCTCTTTTCTAGAATCTGGACTCACATGACTATTGGAAATAATACCCATAATAGCTTTTTACCTATCTTTTTGATTAAAACGTATTTTTACTTTCAGCCATTTTCAAGTTTTCAAGCGCTTTCCATTTCCACAATTCTTTTCCAATTTCCGGTCTATAAGCCATTCGCTTCTCTCTCAACGAACTAGATAATCGCAATCTGACATCAACCAAAAACAGAGAATAAGAAGAAAAAACAAGAACTCCTTTCATGGGTCAAGAGTTTTCGATGAGTGGGCTTATCTGTCTACGTGCATAATTATGCGGCGATTAGGCAGCGGAGCGTTTCTCCTTTTGACTATAAATCACTGACTTGTCCGCACTCAACTATTATATTACATCAATCATTTTTGGTTCCCGAAAAGCCTCTAGTGTTTTCTCTTGTCAACTAATGATTGGTTTTTTTTTTTACTAATATTCCCTTCGTTCGATTTTTTTAATTTTTTGTTAGTCATTTTCCGCTCTATCGGCTGGTTTTCTAGCTGGAAATTGGTTTCCATTTCACCTGGAGCTTCTTTTGTTTTCGCATCAAAATCTGAAAATTTTCTTTTGAAAACATACGTATTCTGTCTGAATTTTTGAGACAGAAAGCCCTCCTCATAAGACAAACATCATTTTGCTGACTGGTTTAGCTGGAAAATGTGTTAAAATGGAGAATTCGGCTTATTCAGTTAATTTATGATAACTGGAAGTTAAAAATTTCCTTTTTTTGCTACCTTATAATTTTTGATTCACAAAATGCTTGGCATTTCCCTTTTTGAGAATTGATTGAATGTATTTTTCTTGTTAGAAACTCTTCAATATAGCCAGATTAGTCTGGTTTCCACTCTCCCCTCCATGAACTTTCATAACAAAAAAAAAGAGCCTCGGATTACTTCTTGGCTTATCTGATTAGAATATATAGATAAAAGGTATCAGAATTCCTGCCTACTCGTTTCCTGTTTTTTATCTTTCGGCACGAGTGCTTCTCAGAAAAAAAACCGCGTCACCAAATTTCCGGACTTTAATTCGCTGCCCAGAGGTTCTTATTTCCCATTTTCACGATGCTCATTCCCATCCATATCTCAGTTTTCAAAAGGAGTTTTTCATAAGATCTGCATCCTCTAATAGTTCTAGACTGAAGTATTACTATGCTTGTTTTCATTTCTTTTTTCCTTAATTCCCAACGGTTGTCATTTGTATTCCTCGTTTCTTTCCAGATTGTTGATCATGTCTGTTTGCCATCTTTTCAAATGTTTACCACCCCCAGAAAAGGAAACGGAGAAAAAAGTGCATGGTCCCAAGGGGTGGGATACAAAAAAAAGACCAGAAGTTTGCCAATTCAGCGAGGTTATTATTCCGAGAACACTTCACTTTTTGAGCTCTTTACTTTTCTTCCCGGGTTTTCTCTTCTTTTTTTTCAAAATATCTATAACTTCTTCCTTTTGGACAGCAAAGTAATTCCAGAAAATTGAATCAAAGTTTCTATCCTCAAGACAACTTCCTCATGAACAGGAATTCCCGTTCCTTCATCCGTTCGGGAAAAGAGAAAAAGAAATTGGATGTTTTTTAGAGGAAGAGTGTGCCATGCAAGAAACAATCAGAAGTTCTCATGAACACATGTTTTATAAATTACTTTTCTCTTCTCCCCTTCGACCCCGGTGCAGTTGTTTCATCGATTCATTCTTGTCAAAGCAAATAAATCGTGAAGGCTCAACGGATATATGAAAAACGAAAAAGTGGAGCTGAAGGAGGTCGTCTCTCGATTAAATTTATCGCCAGTCAGCAATTTTTTCCTCCTCGTTTATATTTTTCCCTCTAACTGAAAACTGAACTCATTAAACCAAAATGAAAAGTGTTTTATTTCCTCCAGCCGACCAAACCTATTTCTCAAAAACGCTTGACATATTATTCCAGTGTAAACAAAGACGAGTGTTTTTTCTTCCGTTTCATTTTGCTGAACCCGGTTTCTTACTGCTTCTGAAACATGGGTTTTGATAAAACGCTCCACTGAATAGCTGTCTACTTCCGGTTTCAATTTCTCCATCTTTTTTCATATAAGTAGTCATTTTCTGAAAAGCATCAACCACTTTTTCTAATTATTCACAAATGAATAGTAATTAGGTTTGAACGCCTGCTTTTGACTGAACAATTATTGGTGAGCTGTCTTTCTCGTTTTCAAGATTGAAGGTTCTACTAGAACAAAATGAACGTCAGAGATGTTATAATCTTCGCAGATTTAGTTTTTAGTATAGTCTGTTTTATAAGATCATCTAGTCATCAAAAATCTGTCTTGTTGCATTTTTATCACGCCCTTTCTCTTGGCTTTTCCTAGCCATTTTTTTATCATCCTTTGGTTTTTTGCTGGTCATCAACTAAGAAAAAAAATCCAACGCATATCTTTCTCATCTGTCTACTAATCTCTTTCTTTCTTCTTCCCCTCATAATTCTACCTTCGCCAGTTTATCACTTCTAATTCTTTGCCTTGTTATTCTTCTATGATTTTGAATGGAACCATGCACAGATTACATATGAAACTGACGAAATCTTCAATGGCATCTACTGTGACTCCAATTCCAACAGATGACAGCATGAATCTGACGACGACAGAATGGCCAAAGAAAAAAGTCGGAGGGCTGAACCCTTTTCTCGGTAAGTGAAACATTCTAGACATGTACATACTTAAACTGACCTCACAAGAACAATTCTTTTTTTGCAAACTAGATGATGTCACGCTAGTAATTTCTAGGATAAAATAACTATGTAAATGTGGGAAGATGCAAAAGAACACCGTCTAGTTCTTCTTCAAGTGACAAGTCTCATGAGACCAATAACGTCAACTCCAGTATCCTGCTCTCTCCCGACTTTTCTAGCACTTTCGATTTGCATATCTGATGAAAAGAAAGTGAAAGAAAACCTGTCAGGAAACTAATAAATCATTTTGCTAATACTACCTTTGCGTGGATATCAAGCATTTCTCGGCGCTTTCCCTCCAGCCCCCACACGATCTCAGATATTATTTTCTATTTTCTATTTTCTACCTTCTGCCATCATTCCGTCCCAAAAAATGACAGCGGTTGCAGACGAGTCGTCTGACGTCTTCTTCCTGGTATCTGTCGTTGCACCGCTTCTATTCTGCTGTTTTGCAATTTTCGTCTGTGCATTGAACAGCATCTGGAAGACCCGGAGCAAGCTCGAGTGAGTCATTTTTGAACTATTTTTTAGTACTTTTAATTTTTTTTAAACTTTTTCAGAGCTCTCACTCAAGTTGCAAAACAACGTGAGCCGACTGAGTACACGGAGTTCACCATTGATCTCACCACCAAGATGGATTCGTGTGTCGAGTTGTCATCCCCACAAATCAGTTCCAAAGAAGTAAGGATTACAGCTTTTTTGCATATATACATTTTTTCTTTTCCAGGAATCAGTTCTACTGTAAGAAGTTCAAAAGCGAGTGTACCTATGCACTGATTCTCACTACTTGGTTCATCCCAAAAACAAAACAATGCTCTCATTTCTATTCTTGTCCCACTGGAATCTCTTTTGCCTAGTTAATGCTGTTAGATGGAATTGTACTCCCCAACTGGTTCTATTTCATGTAGTTGTGAACTTGAAAAGTTCAACATTCTGTAAATACCTGAAAAGACTTCATTTGCCAACCATGGTCTCCAAAATAAAAATTTGATTGAAAAACTCCGTATAGATAACAAAGTCAAAACTTTTATTGGTAATAATGAAACGTGTTCTTTTCAAAAAGGTGAAAAAAAACTTGGAAATTCGTTAATGTGTTTTTGAAAATAGAAAAATTGTCTAAGGGGTCATTCGAGTGATTTTGAATCGAAAACTTGTTAGAACAAGGTGAGTAGAAATTCTGAAATCATTTTATCAATGTGTACATTTCACAATTTATTACAGTTTCTCTGGTAGCTTCTCAAAATTTCTGAGTTCTACAGATTATTTGAATGAAAAGACATGAATTGATTTTTTTAAATTTTAGTTAGGTTTGGTCAAGTTCAAAAATCTCAGTGATGACTAATGTTTCTTTATAATTTTATAATATAAGAACTATCCAACCGGAATACTAAAGATCTCACGAAAAAACAATGACGTGTCATTAGCAGCCATATAATAACCCAAGCAAGGAATCCGTATTTTCTCATATGGTAATAATTGTTTATCCATTCTTCACGGTTTCTGTTCTTTTGCACACAATACTTCCTTTATGCACTACTGCCAAAAACCACTATGAAATCCACAACAAAGCGTAATTCACACTAATATAGCAGTCCATTGAATGACTATTGAAAGTGGAAGAGTAGTAGAGAAACGGGAAGGCATATACAAACTGGTCAGGTGTAATTTGGACATGAATTGCGCGCCTCTTTCTGAGGGCTTCCCATTTTCCACTTTTGGCAGGCTGATTCATTCGGTTAGATTTTAATGCATAAGGAAAGAAATCCATTGATTTTCGAGATGTGTTTCTTTTTTTCTTGTTTTTGGTATCAAATTTCTATGCTCAATAGAGAGAAAAGCACTAGTGTCTAAGACTCCCACTTTTCTTTCCTGATTTGAACAAAAGATTGGAAGAGTTGCTCTCTATACATGCAGTTCCATTTCTCATGACATTTTACGGAAGCTCAGTAGGTCACTATTTTGCTGTTTCCCATGGTTTGCCGAATTGTGTGGTTTAGTTCGCTACCACGTCAAATCCTTCTTTGTTTTGGTGGGTGGTTTCGAAATCGCATGTGAAAAAGTTCTATTTTTTGTGTTTTGAAATTTTAGAAAAACTAAGAATCGCTTCAGTTGTTACATTCTCATTAATAACAGATGAGAAAGCTCAGAAAATTCGTTTGATCACCTGACAAAGCACACTGTTTTTGCTTTTCTCTTTGCGTAACATTGTCACTTCTACAGAAATTCATAAGTTACTTTCCTTCAGTGCCAGGTGATATCTATATGTTATCCAGCTCAGATTTATGGAATTTCTGTTCTATTGCCTAAGTACTTTATCGGATTATAAAAAATTCGGATTAGATGAGCTTCTCTTTCAATGCTTCATGTCTCATTCTCTCTCAAGAACAGCTTCCAATTATTCTGTCAATAGTAACATTGACGTTTCACTTGACAAATGAATGCATGGCTCATGCGGATTTGCATGCACAATGGCTCACCACCTTTCTTTTTTTCCCGTTCTCGTTTCTCCGTCTCTTTTCGCGCACCCTTGTTCTCGCCGTTTCAATTCTGGGACTAACGTTTCTGGGGGCAAACGTTTGCTTATGAATCTGAAATGTGGAGCAAAAAAGAGAAGAGGGCCACGCATTTCGATCAATTCGAATAAGTGGTGGTGCCCTTTGAGAGATGTCCAACGACATTTGTGCTTAACATTTCATGAGAAGAGGCTCTCTTGGCACCATCCCATCAAAACTTCTTTTCTTTTATCTTGAGGAGAACATTTTCATTGTTCATGTCTTATGAAATCTTTTTGTTTCATTCTCTGTTTTCCTACTGACCAATTTAAAAGTTTAGATTTTCAGGATGTCGGAAACTCTGATCATCCGCTTCAACGTTGGAGGTACTCCAATGGCAACGCTAAAAACCACCTTCCCGGTGGATTCAATCTTCCACAAATGGTTTGTCTCAAGAACAAAGGCTTCTCCATTCACAATCGACCGTGAGGGTGCTTATTTCGTCGACAGAGATCCATTCTCGTAAGTTCAAACAATAACAGTTACTAGGAAACAGGTTGTGGGTTGATGGGGAACTTAGAATAAAAAGAGTAGACTTAGAAGTTGTAACATGCAGTGGTTAACAGAGACCCATCAATTTGATGGATTCTGAAAACTTTTGTTGTCAGAAACTACTACCTTAACTTCAAGGAAGCTTGGAAAATATAAGAAAAAAAACAGTTTTCTTAAAGAATCAAAAACGTCTTATTCAGTGGCAGTGCCGAATGAGAATGTTGAAACTTTTCCATAGTCTTATTCTCATTTCTGAATAAATTCGCGATTGTACCTAAAAAACTCGAACATCTAAAGTGATTTTGATCACTATAACAGACTCGATAAACTGAAAACTTGTTTCAAAATTGTATTCCATGGTTTGAAAAATCTAGAAAACAAAACAGGAGATTTTCGAACTTCTCTAATCTTATTGTACACCCTTTTTCTTCAAGATTTGGGATCGTTCTCAACTACTTCCGTCTCCGAAAGGCCGGCCAACTTTGGGAGGCTTGCCTTCCAAAGGATCCAGACAGGTTGGCAATGCTTACCCAGGAAGCAGACTTCTTCTTGCTTCCACAGCTCCGTGATCAAGCAATCTGCATGCTCCAGCTCTGCAGCAACAAGAACGATTCCAACTACATCAATGAGGTGAATTTCATTTTCTGCCACATATTCTTTCCAACCTTCTTTTTTAAGATGCTCGCTAAGAGCACAAGTTGTCCGCAAGGTTTCGAGAAGAAGGAAGATGATGACGAGGAGGACTTCTAGATTCTTCATTTTCATCACATTGATACTCCTCATAACCATTCATATATTCTCTCTCAACTTTTACAATGAAGTGAAAAACGATTCTGTCCTGGTTTTTTTTCATGTATGCCCCCTCAAGTATTCAGAGAACGTTGGATGACAAATTAAATTCGAAATGGAGCCACCACCAGCTTCACGCCATTTGTCACCGCCATTTTCCGAAAGAGAACACGAGTCTTTCATACAAAAGAAGTGGGCAACCAATAAAATAAGGACATCTATGGGTCGTTAGATTGGTACGATTTTCGTAGGCGCTTGACATTTTGGGTAGTGGGAATAATGGGGTACGAAATGAGTCCCAGATCGTTTTGGAGGTTGGGCTAAGTGACGAAACTGAGTTGTTGAAAATAGCCTGACGAGCTCTTAGCCTTTCATTCTAGCCTTCTCAGTAGCTTGAAAAAAATTAGAAAGGAAAGTACTCTCGTCCTGAAATCTTGTTCTTATTTTTCAAGTATTACTCTATCTCTCCGCATTGTGCCACCAATTAGGTTTTGTCTCCTCACAGCTTCCTGTCCTGAGATTCCTTCAATGAACTAGTGTTATTATTATTATTTTCAAGTCTAAATATGAATATACCCCATCCTCCTTTGTTTGAAGTTGTTTTCCAACTATACCAGGTGTACTCTTTTCATTTTCTGAATTAGTTATTCTCCCTGTTTCTGCTTCACTTTCACTCAAAAAAAATGCATGCGCTGGGAAAAAAGTTTTAATATTCCGGACTGAATTTCAAGTTAAAAGAGCAATGCGTGTACATGATTTCATGTTTCAGGGATAGCTCAGCTAGACTAAAATGAGAGAAAACCTACTAATATATTAATTATATCATCTTTGAACCAATGATATGTGTTTTTCCATCCTTTGGCAATTCATCAAGTCTATTGAGGTGGTCCCTCTTCGTTTGGTTGTTTTTCATTGTTATACGGTGCCAACCAATTTCCAGGAAATTGCATTTAAATATACGTCACGTTCATCTTTTTGACTCTTTCTAAATCCAAGAATGAATTCGTTTGCAGTAAGGGTATGAACTTGCTCATCTTGATTCTTCTTCTTGGTTGTGCGTATGGCGCCACTCCAGCAATGGTCCCGGAACTCAAGACCTGGGCTGAGGATCGCTATGTCCAGTAAGTGGTTTGAAAAATGGAAAGAAATTTGAAAATTCACATCAGCACAGTTTACCGAAAATTGTACAGAACTCGAGTTCATGTTGGAAACTTTCGAAATAATCGATTTCAAACATTTTTCGATTCCAGGTGCGTTCACTGCATGGACTACGATCGCAATCACATTTCCTTGTTTGGATGCAAACCACGTCGTCCTATTCTGTGCAACGGAAACGCGTGCTTCATGAGTAAGCTGCATAAAACTGGAATCTAGCTTAATTCCCGTGTTTCCAGGATTCCACAAAGAACTCCAACGGCCATCGGTTATGTACACCAGTGGATGTTTGAACTTGACAACCGCCGAGATTGAAACTATTGCTTATGCTCAGAAACAGTAAGAGTAATAGCCTAACGTTTCGAAAAATAACCATTTTCTAGTTCTAATGAGACCGGAAACTCAAACGGTACTTTGCTCTGTGAACTTGCTGAGCTCACAGACACTTGCATCTGTTCAAACATGGATAAATGCAACTTCATCAATCTCTCTCCGGATTTTAGGTAAATTTTCAGTTAGGCGAGAGCTCATAGTTATTGAAGTAACATTTCAGCGAATACAACCAGACCGCAATTTTGGCGAACGTGGAGATTAACGAATTGAATCACATGAAGATGTTCCTTCCACACGAATACCGCCGTCTCAGCTACGAACATTTCCTCTCCCAGAACTTGGACTATATCAGCAACTACTGGCTCCTCTGTCTCTTTGCATTCGTTCTGTACTGTCTCTTCTTCCATTCTTAATTGACTCCTAGACCATATTCCTAATTCTCCATTTCTATTTCTTTTTTCCCTTTTCTCACCCCATCCGCCGGGTTTTATACCAATAATGATTTATAACTCCACCGCTTCTTTTCTCTTGGTGTCGCAGTTTTGAAATAAATTTGAGCAAGCAAGAACCACACAGAAATTAACTATTCTTCGGAAACAATAGAGTATCCTAGAAACAAGTGCGTCTACGTTTCGGAAACTTTTTTTCCGTCAGAACCTTGGATATTTACTCATCCGATGCATGCCGGTGACTTTCAAAGATATGTATGGGTAAAAGGTGAGAGAAAACGACAAAGAAATCGAGAGAAGTATGAAGAAACAAGGAAGCGGTACTTGGAAACAGGTTAGTTATTAAAATTGTTTGGCTACTCTTAGAGTGGCTATTTGTCTTGAAAACTTTTCAAGTGATATTGATTTTGAGATTTTTACTAAGTTTTTTTTACAACCTTTCCACAATTCTACAACCTAAATCTGAACTTGTAATGTTTCGTTCTCAAATAGTTGAATAGTTTCACTGTGACTTCCACTTGTTTGGAGTATCATGCCGTTCACAATTCAATGATTTTCCATATTTTGTGTGTTTTTCTCATAAGCTGCTCCAATTATCAAGCTCACTGCGATTTTCTTCCCGATGTTCTCTCATATTGTAGCCCGGTCGACGTGCGTGCGACAGAACATACAATTATTTTTCAGAGGTGGAAGAAATTGAATCACCAAAGAAACCACGAGTCGTGTGGCCCGGTGAATTTGAGAACCAATTGAGGAAACGGAATCGTAATCTGGAGAAAATTGGTAGGTGCAAACAGCATAAAGACACGTTGGAGCCCTCTACGTTTTTTTTCTTGCAGAAGGGAGACAGAATGGAATTGAAACACCAGCTATACACACTCCGTCCGACACTCAAAGCATAATTTCAAAGTATCATACTGTAAACTTATACTAAATTAGATTGGAAAAGTGTTGCAGAGATTCGCACTCAAGTTCGGATTCAGAATTAGAGCCTCCTCCAGAAGTTGAAAAGGAGGAGAAGAAAAAGAAAACATCTCCAAGAAAACTTACGAAATCAACAACTCTAACTCCGATTTCAATAAACGACACTCACTTCCTTGATGAATACCTTGAACCTCCAAAAAAACTGAATCCTTCTACTTCAGGAGGCTCATTTTTTCTCGTTTCAAGCAATCTGGTTAATGAATGAAAAAAATAAAGATTTTCACTCTCATAAAAAAGTTTTGCTCCAACATTGGACATGCAAGACGAATGAGTGTCACACTCAGAAATTCTTCCCGCTCAAACCTATACTTTTAAATTATGATAGATTCCAGTTACACTCATTTCGAATCAAATTTTCTATCAATTTTACGGCGGCCTCCTTGAGTTTCCCACTCGTAATCAATCAGGTTCTCCTTATCTATAATTTTTTTCTCCTACTTTTTCATGTTTGCTTTGTTATTTCTGTTCATAAACCTTCAATACTACCTAACTGAGCGGTTTTCAAGCGATAAAACTCTGAATTCGGGTAACTTGTTTGTCATTACTTGTTCCGTTCATTGCTTTCAAATTTCAGGAGTTCCTCCATTAATTCTGACACATAATGATTTGATTCAACACGCTCTCAAACGTCTTCTAAAGCACAAAACGTTTGCAGCACCCAAGTGAAAAAAAGACAAACTCCGCCTCTTTTTGTCTAGGCTACCGAGCCATATCCTAAACGCGACTCTTCTGTTTAACACTTTTTTGGGAAATATATGGAGAGAAGTGTGAACTTTTATAGACCTGCAGATTAATCTGATGACCTTTGTTATTTGTCTTAAATCCAATATGTGAGAAACGACTAAATGTCTGCCAAATGACGCGAGTGTATGCTTTTTTTTTCTTTCCGGAAAAGAAAAGTGTCGAATACGAGATGACCTAGAACGGAAGTTAGTTGAGCAGATGTTCGTCACTGGAAAAGAAACTCTCGCACACTTCAAGTATCTCTTCACACTCCTTTTTCTTTGCCTCGTATCTGAGTAAAGAAGATTCTAAACTTGTGCTCGTTTCTCTTAATCTAATTTCCCAGAACAACTTGCCGATTGTACTTCTTTTCTGAGAGAATCTTAGTTTTCACATCTTCTTCAGTCATTTTTCACACTTCTATTTTTACTTTCAACATGAATTGTGGTTCCAAATGTTGAAGCATGAAGTTCAAATCCATTATTCAAAACAACTTAATTGCAATCTTGAACGGAGCGATTTAGAATAGAAAATTCTTATTTGACTTTTGAAATTTGAGAATTGAAAAGAATACATTTATCTGCCACTTTTTCGGAAGTCTAACCCATTTTAATCAAATCAAGTCTGACGCCCATAAAGCAAGATTAATTTTGGTCGGTGGTACCAGTCTTCAACGAGATTCCTCTTTCTGTGGGTGCCCTTTTAAGCCAAGTCAGAACAAAGACATCGGGTATGGCCAGAAATAATGTTCAAAAGTTCTTGAGAATATTAAACATTTTGTATTCTTTGAGTCTCTCTATTGTATTCACATTCGAAATAAAATGGTCGGTTAAGCTTTTTTGATTGAGAAGAATCATAAAATCAACTAGTGGATAGAATGCAATTGTTGAAAAAACTCGCAAAAGACTTTACTCAAAAGAACGTCTTAGAATATTCTATGAGTGAGTGTACTAGTCGCATTGGCCCTCACAAACGAGAATCACTTATAAAAACTCCGTGAGCAGCGTTTTCAAACTGTTCAGTCTTTTTCAAAAATGTAAAAGCGTGTTGATTTTTCAGAAGAAGATGTGTAACATGTGAGTTGTTTGAATTTACTAGAAAACCATAAAATAATTGTGATATTTAGTGTAAGATATGTTAGATTTTTTCAAATTCTCAAGGTTTTTTAAAATCGTTCCTCTTGAACGTTTCAAAAAACCTGTTCGATTGGCGATAGCTTCACTATTATCTCGAAGATCGAAGCGTTGCAAAAAAACTCTATTTTCAGTAAGGTCGATCCATATCAAGATGACAAAAAAAAATGTTAAAAGAGGGATTTTCGATCCTCACAATTTTGAGGTTATGAATAAGTCAAAAATTCAAGTTGTTTCTTGTCACAGTTCTGAATCCGATACGAATCAAATTCTAAAGGATGGTTTATTCAACGTTTTATGGTCTTCAGTGAACATGGGCAGGCTGGAATAAGAGAAAATTGAAATATGAAACTTTTCGAACATATTAGATGTAGGAATCAGTCAATATTTCATTATATAATAAGTTATATTTTGTTTATCCTAAATAATTAGTCTCGAACGACACAAACTTCTTCGACTTCCTCTCTTTCCTAATCGGAATGCGTATTCTTCATATTTCCCTCAGAGTTTCACAATTGTGACGCATTTTTGTTGCATTCTAGTCGAGGCCTTTACAATCGTCAGGTTTTGTTTATATATTTTCGAGAACATGCCCACGTTCCATTATTTCATAAAATGCTAACATCAGGAAATGATACCGTCCCTTTAGAATCTAACTCCCAGTGTTTTTTTTTTTGGAAAAGCTTGAATTGAAATGTGTACATATATGCTGTTACTTTCACATCGAGCTTTTTATAGAATTTCTTCGTAAAAATATTACTTGTTCCAACTGTCTGTGTCTTTTTCTCGTTTCCTTCATATTGTTTTGTGCCACCTTCACTCTTCGAGTTTTAGTTTTTTACTTTCAGCACGATGAATGGTCTTTGCCATTATCAACCTCCGCCGCACCATCCAACTACTCATAACCACCATCAGCACCATCATCAGCATCGGGAGCAGCACCATCAACACCACCAGCAGCAGACGCAACCGCTTCATCATTTCCCGCATCCACAACTTCCACAGCATCGTGAACAGCATCATCTTCTTCATCATCCAGCTCAGCTTCTATCACATCAGCATCAAAATCATCAACAAAATCGACCGCTTCTGAACGGGCATCAGCAGCAGCATCAAGACAATCAGCATCATCTGCGGCATCAACAACTCCAAAATGATCAACTGCCGGCGCAATCAATTCAGCCAAACCAGCACTATCAGCAAAATGAGCGCCAACAGCAAAGTCTGAACGGTCACGCACCACAACAACCACATCATCCAGTTATGCAGCAGCAGAATGGGCCCGTCCCACAAAACGAACAGTCTCAGAAAAACGAGAATCAAAATGGTCACATTGTCCAACAGCAACAGCAACCTGAGGGGTCATTCCAGCACCAGCTGCCACAGCAACCGCATCACCCACAACAAGCACAGCGAATTGAAAACCCCCCACAGCTGAGCCACCAAGCGCCGCCGTTGCCGACAGCACAGAATGGAGACCACCCTCCACGACGGAACGGCAACAACAACCAACAATATCCTTGGAACAACAGGGTGAGTGAACCGTAGGGCTTCGGAGAGGGGGGGGGGGTCCTTGCATTCATGCCAACATCTGCTTTGTTCTCCCCTCTTTTCGCGGTTTTAATGAGTTTCCTTTTCTTAGGCAAAATGTGAGAAGATCGATTTGGAGAAAGTAAACAATTCTTGCTGAAGACGCATTATTTTTGGTCACATGGTAGTATTAGATGAACTGTAGCTAGTGCATTAGGCATTTCAATTAATTCGAATTCAATTAAAACTGTAATTTCAATCAGAAATTCCGATTTTCACTGTCTTTCTTTTTTGAAATTTTTGGTATTTGCTTATCAACTGAGCTGTCAAAAAAATTTTGTAATGGACAGTACGATTTTTAGTACTTAAGTTAAGAAAAATTGTTTAAAAAATTAATTATTTCTATTGAAGTATTCTTGAAAATGGGAAATACGATATTTCTGGTGGGTGAAAGTTTTGTTATTGTTATTACGGCGGCATAGTTCTTACAGTCTTGTAGACTCTCACCAATTTTTAATTATAACATAAAGACAACAAAAGTTTCCTGATAGATACTATTTTATCATTTCGATATGACAAAGTGTTAGAGCAAACAAAACAAAATGCTCAATCAAAAATCAATCAAAAGAACAAAACATTTCTTGAAAATTGAAACATACTAAAAGCAAAATAAAAAAAATAATCCTATAATTTAACTCAAACTGTTGCAATCAACTGGTTGACGGACAGTTGGCGTTGGGTGTGATGGGGAACCATCGCATAGTAAAAATGCGTTTGTTCTCGTCTGCGCCTCCCAGTCTCGCTGCAGAGCGGACGCGTCGCGTTTCATTTTGACGCATTTCTACCGTATCTGGCAGCTACCATAACCCAATTCTGAAATGGCGCCAAAGTGGGCTTTTCGAACCCAATACATAGTTTGTCATAACGCGATGGGTGTATAAAGTGTGTGATACGCAAGTTTTATCGTGCGACCCGACCAGACGACGAGAGAGGAAACAAGGGTCTTTCGAAAAAAACAATGATTATAGGGTCTCCTCTAATACCTAATCCCGTCGTTCATCTCGCTCTGGTCATCCAACTCAATCCTCTCTCTATGTCTCCTAATCATTTTATAATAAGCCTCATTCCCACGGCTCTCCTCTTTTTTCTTTCGAAGCAATCTACCGTATGCCTTTATTCTTCATTGTTCTTTGTAGAATCACGGAAACACAGCGCCTCGCAACAATACAAGGATGACACACGGGTTGAGTCAAGCAACATACCATCCTGGGCACATGGACGATACGGATTTGATGATGGATGAACAAGACTATGCTCAGGTAACCATTTTTAGCTTGAAACTCTGAGATTTTTTCTGTTTTTCAGTACCAAATCGGCTATAACCCTGAAGAAGATGAAATCCTGGAAGGAATGATGACACCCCGTGCTGTTCACCAATGTAATGTGTGTAACAAAATATTTGTTTCATATAAAGGTACTGTACTTCAAAAAATAATTTCTTCGTGAATGCTTTGTTTTGCAGGCCTACAACAACATGCAGTCATACACACAGATCAGAAGCCTTTCCGTTGTGACGTCTGTGCTAAGTCCTTCCGTTTCAAATCAAACTTGTTTGAGCATCGATCAGTACATTCTGGATTTACACCCCATGCATGTCCATACTGTGGTAAAACCTGTCGGTAAGTCTTCTACCTGACACCTGGCTGACGTTCTGAAAATGAGATGCTATCTTTTTTCACATTGTTCTTTATTTTCCTTCTTGCTCTGCACACGTCATGTGTACAGTAATAAAAATATGACCCTCTGTGAGACGATCGTCACCATCCTCTTTCTGCCGACTCTTTCTCTTTCTCATGTTTGCGGCGTAATACGGTGTATACAGTGTACGTGGCATGAAACGGTAAAGAAAAAAAGATAGGAGAAAAGGAGAGGGAGAGACTGTAGTGTCGAGGCCAACACTGTAGAATCGGATGATACAGTGTTGGAAGTGAGAGACTGTGCGTATTTGTATGGTGAATTGAGAAAGACGTAGATAAGATGCATCGCCTCGATTAGATAGAAAACTCGTGACCGTAATCGCAACCTTATGCAACAAAATTTCGTTGAAAATCACAATATACGGAGAATTTGTTCGTGATTCATCAATTTTTCAGGCTCAAGGGTAACCTAAAAAAGCACCTGCGGACACATGTAACAACAAAAGAAGAACTAGAAGCCGCATGGAGACCTTTTGCAAGTAATCGGCGACCACCTGCTGATATTCCGGATGATGCCATTGTTGTCCGTGGGTCAGGTGGACCGTATTTTACTCCTCCTGCCAAAATAAAAAAGAAGTAATTGTGAACTGTAGCATAAGTTGCAATACATTGTTACGTCATTGTTACAGGGGGTTCGGCCTTGGGGAACCAGGACAATGGGTTGAAAAGCTGCAAACTGGAGATCTGTTGCCTCAGGTCGAGCTTGAAGAAAAGATTCGACGTTTGGAGGACACCATCTTCAACAATGCCACACTTGAGCGTTGGTCCAGCTTGTTCGAGGTTGCAAAGTCGATTGCTTTTGAAACGTACGTCGTTTAGGCTGAGAAAATTAGGAAAGAAAGTGACTGGGAAATTCTTGGAAAAACATGAAGATGCAAAAAAGTCTCTAATACCTGCCGGAATGCAATGATTCATTAATTGAGGGTATTAACTTGAGTATCACCCTCTTGAGAGAAGGTTCCCAGGCTAGAGATTATGCAATATTTGCCATTGCTTTGTTTGAGTGTCGGTTAAGAGTAAAGATTATCTAACGTCTTCTATCTCTACGGTAATGTGAAGGAGATCTTGATTGTGTACTCAAAAAATATGCCACCAGATACTTTACTATAATGTATGCTGAAGTTTTGAAACTGATTTGAAAGCAACTATATAGAAATGAATTTCAGACACGACTGTCCAATTTGCAAAATCCAATTCATGACCAGACTGGATTGTCTCACTCATCATACCATTGAACATGGGAACAAAAATGAAGGACTTGCCTATTTTTGCGAGGTGAGTACTGTTTCTAGCTCTACTATTGAACAAAAACAGGCTTTAGTCGTCAATGTGTTGAGTTACTTACATTATGTTTCTGCTTCAAGAAACAATTACCTCCTTTTCAGAAATGCTTCCGTCCATTTGCCGATGAGAGTAGCTTCAATCAACACATGAGTTATCATACTCGTGTTGTAGATTTGATCAACAACGGAACCATCGTGGTCAGTTTAAATGATAATTATTCAGCCGTCAAGTCTATTTTTTCAGCCTGATCCATCTGATCCAGACATTTTGGTTCCAACCAACGATGAGTTCCAGATGTTGTTCGATGGTTCAGTAACACAACTGATGCTTGAACAACAAATGATGTGAACAAACTTTTTTTTCTAGAGTAGTTTTCTTTTTTCATGGGCTTACTCATTTTCTTTCACAAATATTTATAACACTTCGACTAACATCCAACAATCTTTCCTAAACGCGGTATTTTTTCTTCGATTTTTTTGGTTCAGTTTTAGCTTTGGGTATTCAAAAGTTCTATAAACACACATAATGACAAATTTCCTACCCTCATCCTGTTCAAGAACTCTCTTCTAATGTGAATTGATAAGCAGGTTTCGTCTGCACATGCGATCTCCTGGTTAAACGTTCCTTGTTGTTTTTTATGGTTTGATTGTAAATGTTCATTTATTAGAAACTTTTTTAGTTTAGTTTAATTACTCGTTTTTTGTTATATTTAACTCACTTTTGCATCTGTTGTCAATGATCAAAGTGATTAGCAATGTGTCATATTTTTCATGAAAAAGGTTGTGAATGAATCGTATCTAGTCATAATATGTTGTTTTTCGAAGTTCCATTAAAAGCAAGCATAGCTTGCCAGAAAGATATACATCAGGAAATAAAAAGTAATTTGGACTAGTTCCGGAACATTCCGATCAAGATTTTAGATAAGCAAAGTAGTATATAAATAAAGAGTGTATCCGACAATCCATCATCCAATTCTCTCTTTTCCATTGTTTGGTAACAATGAGCTACAAGAGTATGGAATCGTCTTCTTCAACTGTCTCGTTTGCTGTCATCCTCTCTGGATGTGCTTTCCTCATCATGGTTACTGCCACTCCAGTACTCTTCTACACTATGGGGGACATGACTGCTCAACTAGAGTCTGCAAAGACTGGATTCGAAGAAACTTCAAATGTATTGTGGAAGGAGTTGGTCACTAATGAAAGTCATCGTCGAGTTGCCAGACAAACATGTAAGTTTTCGAAATGATCGAAAATTTGAACTATGATAAACTTCTCATTTCAGACAAAGAAGGAGGTGCTGCTGGAGGAGGTGGAGCCCCATCTGATACCCCAGCTGCAGGAACTGCTCCAGAAGGAACCGTTGTTGTTGACAATTCCTGCCCTCCAGGACCAAAAGGAGAAGCTGGAGCACCAGGAGAACCAGGAACTGATGGAACTGACGGAACTCCAGGAAAAGATGGAATGGATGGAACTAACCAACAAGCCGCCAGCACTCAAGGTGATCTTTGCACTGCTTGCCCAGCAGGACCACCAGGAGTCGCTGGATACAAAGGAAAACGCGGACCTCGCGGAGAAAAGGGAGATAAGGGAGCACCAGGAAATGCAGGACGTGATGGAGCTCCAGGAGATGATGGACCAGAAGGAGATCACGGACATCCAGGACCAATGGGACCACCAGGAGAAAAGGGAGCTGCTGGAGCTGACGGAAAAGGATTTGCTAAAGGAGCCCCAGGACCAAAGGGACCAACTGGAATGGACGGTCTTCCAGGAGATGAAGGACTTCCAGGAGAGCGTGGAGAAGATGGAGCCGCTGGAGAACAAGGAGAACAAGGACCACAAGGATCCCAAGGAGAAAAAGGAGCTGATGGATTCCCAGGACTTCCAGGAGCATCTGGAGCAGCCGGAGAGGACGCTGCTTATTGCCCATGCCCATCAAGAAAGGGAGATGTTGCCGGAGGAGGTGGTGGATACGTTGCACCAAACGGAGCCGAGTTCGAAGGAGCACCAGCGGTGAGTTTACCAAAAATACAGATTGCAACCAAATGTTTCTATTTTTAGGGAGGTGCATCTGCTGAAACATCCGCTGAAATCCCAGCCCCAGCCCCAATTGCTGATACCAACACTGCTGAGGGAGCAGGAAAGCCTGCTGAAGGAGCAGCCGGTGAAACCGCCCCAAGTGACACTGGAGCATCCAATGCAGGAGCACCAACTGATGCAGCACCAGAAACCGGAGGAGCTCCAGCCGATGGAGTTGCTGCCCCAGGAACATCATCTGAAGGAGAAGGTGCTCCAGCTGGAGGATCAGGATCTGGAACATACGCAGGAAAAGAAGGAGGTGCTGCTGGAGAAGGAGCACCAGCAGGAGCTGGAGGTGGTGAAGCAGCACCAGCAGAGGGAAAACCAGCAGGAGAAGCAGCCCCAGCTGGAGCCGGTGGAGGACAAGCAGCTCCAGCCGGATCTGGATCTGGTGATACTACATACCCAACCAAGAACAGAGCTAGATTCACTGCTCGTCAACGTGCTGTTTCTCGCATTCGCAGAACTTTCTAATTTTTTAATGCAAACATTTTTGATAAGGGTTAATAAAAATGGTATTTCAAAATTTTTATTATTTGTAACATGCAATATGTTGAAAAGCTATCACAAGATAAAGAAGATAAGTTTTTCAGTTTTTTGAGTCATAGTCAAAATCAAAACAAGAAAATAAGCAATGAAGTGTGAACCGGTTATTTTAGTTTTCACAAAACTTAAAACTAAGTTTTAAACCATCGAAACAGGATCTAATTGACACTCCAGGATCATAGATAGTTTTCTTGCTGTTTTATCTTTTGACATTGTTTGCCTAGTATTTTGATTACCGTTATAATTGAACAACACATCTTCTTTGTCATTTGTTACTTGGTAATTGTATTCTGTTTCGTCGAATGTCGTTGCTGTAGAACTCGGAGAACATTTGCATAGGAAGAATATGAGAACCCCAATCAAAACCCTAAAAACACAGATTTACGTTCAAAATTACATTTTCTGACTCACAGAACTAAAGTTAATACAATCAGCACTGTTATTGATAGTGCATCGAGAACAATACTTAGTACATCTCTGTCATTAGTGGATTCCTTTGAGACTTCATTGACTTCAGAGAGAGAATACACAGAACCAACTGGAATAATGAAAACGAATAGAAAAACGACAATCGAAAGATGCTCAACCATAGTGAACAACAGCACGAATTGAAAAACAATGTGTAGTGACATAGTTTTATCAAATCTAGAAGGGTTGAGGCGGAGAGAAGCACAAGATAAACATTCATATATTTTTCTTTTAACAACATTAAATTCTAGGAATTCACTTTTTATATATTGAATTTGATTTATTGAAAATGAAACAAATTTAATGAAAACTTCAATAAAAGTGTTGAAATAGAAGAAATATCAATCATTTTTGTTCTGAATTCTCGTTTGTCTGGTAGCCCCTGACCAGCTTTTCTTGGCTGCTTAGTATACTTGTACTTGGTATCCGTTCTAAATCAAATTCGTAGTCTTCTTGTAGATAATAACGGCGAGCTATGCAAAGAACCAACACAATACCGGCACTGGAACATTGTTCTGATTATTAGAAGTTGTTTTTCAAAACTCACAAAGATAAGGCTATAAACACAACTACTTGTATCATTCCATAGTTTTGAGCTGGTTCCGATAGAACATTTTCGCTTTTTAGTTTGCCATAGTCTTCCATCGTGATAGCATCCAGTTCGACGATCATTCGGTTTTCAAGGTCTGCTAGTTTTGAGAACGTGAGATCGGGTATCATATTTGTTTCTTTGAATATCAGCGAATCATCTTTGACTGACTTGTTCTGAAACAAAACGTAATCAACAATATTTTCAAATAAACGAAACTAACCTTCAAAACCCAACAATATAAAAGGAATAAAGAAGTTAGAATGATGAAAACTGATATGTTTCGAAACCGGTTCATCTTTCGAGTGAATTTCGAACCGTTTCGGAAATAGTAGTTTGAATACTTCCGTCAAGAAAAACACAAGTGGATTTCTTGTTAGGACACAAAGATTCCAAAGACTCACTTCAAGGAGGATGCAGTAAATATAATTTTAAAGAACAACGAGTTTAGTTGAGAAAATTTTCCGTGCAATGGAGGATAAAGAGTGATCAAAAACGTTTTTTCCTTCTGTCTTTCAACTTGCCGCCCAGCGAAGCATGTTGAATTTCATCACGATGCTTGGAACAGCGGGAAAAACTTGGATAGATAGATAGATAGAAAACACTCAAGTTCTGTTCAGTTGGACAAGATGGATAAAAATTTTGCCAATTAAAACCTGCTCTCGAGAGATGTTTTCCTCTTGTTTTTGCTCCTCCCCCATCTCTCAACCACATCCTCACATATTTGGCTGATAGTAGTCCACAAATAAAAGGGACTAACTATTTCGGAACAAGATTAAGTCGGATGCCAGTGCATTGGGAAAATTTCCGGAAATGTGAAAATGTGACAGCTAATCCGACCATAGAGTTAGCGCATCCTAAATTTGTTACACATTGTTCCCTATACATCCAGGCGTTTTGTTTTTAGCTTTTTTGTAGCATATTGTCAGCTCAAAAGTTACAAAATCAGCGTCCCCAAGACTCCTTTTAGAGCTATTGAATGGCATTGCGTCAAAAACGACATGAGGGATTAGCTGGAAACGAATATATGCGCATCATAGACATGTTATGTGTTTTTTCGTCGCCGCGCCGATGCTGTCGTTGGTTTTGGTCTCTTCGAGAAGCAAGTATTCTGAAGGATATGAAGAAGCTCAAAACGAGGCCCGAAAGAGAGAAGAAACAAGTCTTCGGAAGCATCTCCTCAAAACCACCAACGACTTCTTCGTGCCCTTTGGGACATTGGTGTTTTTCTTCGAAAAAGAAACACTCTTCTTCACACTCTATCATTTCTGCATTATCTAGTATCCCACTATGCAGTAACATGTTGCAATTCATCCTCTACCACTTTGCAACTCACATCGGTTTCCTCTTTGTTAATCCGTTTCTTCTTCTTCTTTCTTCCGTCATCTCCTTGTGTGGTCAATGCTTTCTTAAGAAACTCTCACACCCAACTTTTTCCATCCCATCAATGTTTCAACATAATTTCTACAAATGTAGAATAATTCGTAGTGTCTTCTTTGTTCAACAGAACAGAAGATTTTTTTCTGAAAAAAAAATTGTGTTTTTCAGAATACCGTAATTTTTTCAGCGATATCTTTTAAAATTTTAAAAAAGTACATTTTTTATATTTCACAACTTTGAGATAAATCCATCAATGGTTTGAAAATCCAAAATATCTTATTTCTATGATTTATCTGGAAGAGTTGTAAAAAATTAGATTTGAAAAACATTTTCTAGTTTCAGGCAGTCATGATTTCACTCAAAGTTTGGGATTGTCTGAACTCAAACCTAAATCCCTGATGCTGTTTTTTTACAGTTTCCCAGTCCGCCATGGTTTTTCGATTTCCGGACTTCTGAGTACAGTTATTTCTTGATATAACTGTGAACTTGCTTAGCTGGTAATACTACGCCTAGAAATCGTCCAATTCTTTTCAAAACAGATTCGGTTTCTTTTTTTCAATTTTTTGTTAGGTCAATATATCATCCTGAAATATTCGTGTTTCTATACTGACCTTCTGAGCTTGTCTCCTTTCTGTCAAAACGTTTCAAATCTCTTGTCTCATCCCAGGGATGTAGCAAAATAAGAGGCTCTGCTTGATATATGCATGAAATCATCAATCATCCCTACGAGTACAACACACTGGCAACACTAAAATGTGGTCTTCCACTAATTTCCAACATGTCTTATGGTTTGTTGTCCTCTCCTGGCTTCTCTGTTTTCAAATCAGATTTTATTCTCGTTTTTATTATGTCTTAGTGGGTTTAAGGCCATGTCATTGTGCGTTTATGGTCATAATACGAGAGTAATATGAAAATTGAGCATGAGGTTTCCTTGGATCTCTTTCTTTTGAAAAAAGAAGAAGCAATTTGAAGTGAAAGGCTGAGCGGTGTCCCGTCCTCAAATTGGGCTTTGCGAGGTAGAGGAGGTGGCTCACCGGTTCCGAGCATGTATATAAAAATAACGACATTCAAATTGGGTAGGTCCTGCATAAAAATAATTATAGTTTCGAACTACTCAACCAGTTCTAAATGCGTTTGTCCTAGATTGAGTTTGTTCATAAAACAAAGGAGAAGTTCTCCACCAGAAAGCACAGTTTTTCGGAAGCCATTCCCTGAAAAAAAGAACATCCCATTAGTCAACGCCATCGTCCATACATTTCCTATTAGCTTCTCGAAGAAGATACAAAGTCTAAAAGGACTTTCCTAAAGTTTCGATTGTATCATCCCACCAACAAAAGAAAAGTTGAACTTCATTCACTTCTCATCTTCTTGACTCGACCCTTTCGGCGACATCAAAAACGTCTCGCATGGCAATTTTGTTCGCTTTTTGCTATTTTTTGCTGCCAATTTTCAAAAACTGAAGAGTCTTTGTTTTTCTGTCGCCCAGTGATGTGTTTCATGAGAGAAAATATTTTGACTTCAGAAAAGTCTTAAGAAAAGTCTTTGAATTCGGCTTTCATTGAAAATGAAAATCACATTATCCGGATTTGGCCAACTTTTGGCGCAACTCAATTTCAAATTTCGAATTCATTGAATTGAAACCATAAAGTTTTTTTCACTTCGGCTTAGACTTACTTTTCCCAAAAGTTCGAGGAAAAGTACATCTCACGGAGATACCCATTGTTAGGAAATTGAATTTTCTTTTTTTTCCATAACTCTTTTTTTGAACAACTAGACTTTGAACTCAAAAAGTTCAGCCCGTATAAATCAAAACTGATATCAATCATGTCACACTTTTATGGGTTTTAATCTTACATAACCTTACTGCCAGACATTATAGCTCTACTATTCCGGACTTTTGGTCAAAACCAGTACTACTAGAGAGGTCTTTTACTTTTTGACAGTAGTCGGAAACTGGCTCTCACCTAGATTTCAAGTTGCCGATCGTCACTTTGACAAACTCAACAACAAAATACAACGGCAAATGAGTGAAGGCATTAGTAAATCTAATTCTGATGTCCGGAGTTCTTCTGCGTTTCATTTTTTCTTGTCCGCGCCGTCTTCTTTTTTTTACACTACCAACAGATTTGCTTTTCCTCTTCCGGATACTAAACAACACACTTTTACTCTCTTCTCAACTAATCGTTCATATTTTGATGGCGGTTTGTGGGACACCCGTTCGTTTGTCACTTTATGTTTTCCAAAAAAAGCTGCTCCTTTTCTTCCTATTTTTTTCTTTCTTACCCCCACACCGCTGATTCTATGCTCTGTTTCACTTTTAATTTCACGTTGTGTGGATGAAAAGTGAGGGGTTTCCTTGTGCTTGACAGGAAGAAAGGGAGCGACACGATGGGCGCCGCCTCCTTCCCCTTCAGGAGTCTCAGTCAATTGTTTTGTGCACTGCCCGTTAAAGACGAAGGAGATGAAGACGAAGACTGGGTCACCGATTTTCACGCCACCGCTACCTCCATTGTTTTCCGCCACATGTTGTGGAGCACAACTTGTTAGAACCTTTTTTCGTTCTACCTATTCACTTTTGTTTTCAAAACGCTTACCTTTCCATTTTGGTAAACCTCACCCATCATGCTTCCTACCATCAAAAACTGAACATTCCTTCAAAAAAACATTGGTTTTGAAGCTATCTCATTATCGTCAGTTTAAAAGCTGATTATGTATGATACCCGTAGAAGACCAGCGTTTTTGTCAGTCCGGATCTGTTAGAAATTGTACATTTTACACAGAAAGTTAGGAAAACATCTATCGATACTGTAGTTGAAACTTCCGCATTTCCATCAAAAATGTTCACTTTTTTCCAGTTTTTTCGTTTTCCACCCTGCTATCTCTTTCTCTCAGAATATGAAAAAGTAGATTCGAAAAGGATTCTACGAAAATTAAATTTTACGGTGAACTGCTTTCAAAAACATATTACAATAGGAACATATTCAGACAATAACTGAAAAAGAATGAAGTTGAAAACATGAATTCAAATCTTCATTTGTTATGGTAGCAGGCTCCGTATTACCAATTCAACTATTAACTCATTTATACATCTTTTCAAATTTTCTTCTTCAAAGTTCTAGAAGGAATGAACGAGCGGATAAGGGGATGCAGCGGGATGCGCAAATCGATGTGCTAATCCGTTATCTTGATAATCCGCCACTTTTACAGCCAACACAAATAGGAAATAGAAAAATATGAGAAGAGAAATGGGGAGATAAAACCGGAAAAGGTAAAGGAAATCGATTGGTGAGCAGGATTGAAGCTATAAACATGCTCCACCTCATTTTATTCCTTCCGAACTTATTCCAAGTGTGTCGTTTTGCATAGGTAGTGGAGAAAGTTGTGAAAAAAAAGAAATTCCATCCTTGCACACACCAATTGAACGTTTCAACTAGCGATGAAATTGAATCTGTCTTGGATGTTAGTCAACACTTTCCAAATGTTTTCTAGTCTATTACCAGTTTGAGTACTCCAAATTTAACAAAATCCATCTCAAAAGCTCAGTTTTCCTTCTTTCTGATTTTAATTTTCATCATAAACTTTTTATAAGTACATTCATTAGCGTGTTTTTGTTTTCAGGTTTGAAACATTTCATAATGTTACTCTACATTCTTGACAGAGTAGATAGTATAACCTGTGTTCCGCTTTGAGAAGTAAAACTATTGAGATTTGAAACGTTATTTGATCCATCTAGCGTCGGCGAAGATGCTCTTTTGCTAGAGAGCAATGGAAATAGTGCGTGAGTGGCCGGAAAACAGGCAGATTCCATTTCACCTTCTTCCTTTTCCCACGAGCTCATCTTACCGAAATTATCGACCATTACGTTGATGCTCTCTTTACATTCCGATGACCTGAATAACACTTGTTCAACCTAGAAATGACATAAGTCTATCATTTCATTTTTGCTTTGTTCATGTTTTTTCTTCCACTTTTCTGTGTTGGTGGTGACGATGAGATATCGGTGAGGATATCTTGTCCAACATAACATAAACGAATGAATATTCAATTAGAGAGCAAATAGTTCAGTGTAGGGGAGTAGCTTACATTAGACTCGCCTTCTATTTCCTCTACTTCCAACAACACCGGATATTCTTGTAATTAATTTTTGGCTCCTGGGAATACACTGAAACCCTCTTAATATCAGATTTGAGTATGTTTCAGCTTATATTAACATTCACACTCTATCCATAGCCGTCACAAGCTTTGATATGATTTCCGGAGCCATTTTTTAATCGGGATTAGCATCGTTTTCTCTTTCTATCTCAAAAAGAGTATGCTGGAAAAAAAGGATATTGCATGATATGTGCAATTTTGATGGATTTTTCTCATAACCATTCGGAATAGCCATTCAGTCTTTTCTCTTAACTTGTCTCGCTTCACCGGTTTTCTACTAAAGCAACTCACTTCTCAAAAGCAACTTGTCTTTTCTCTTCCCTCATCTTTTCCTAGTTTAGCAGTACAATGTTCAGTTTTACAACAAATTTCACATTAGGGGTTGAATTCCATCTAAGCTGAACAGAACAGTGAATTTTTTGAAATTTTAGAAGTGGATATGAAGAAGCTTGACCATTTTGATTTCTGACTCATGATTATGCTGAATATACAATTCAAAAGAGCTATCTTTTTCAAATAATTCAATTATGAGGATAGAAAACCATGTCTTAGATCAACTTTGAAAATTGATATTTTGACACATCTGCACAGGCCGGAAACGCTACTGTTCTAATTTGAATCCGGCTTCGATTAAACTTTGAAAGTCTCATGTTTTCATGCTAACTTTTTTAACACAAATCTCCAGTTGAGACAGTTTATTCATTCAAAAGCTTGAATGTCACGTCATAAGATTTTCTTTTTTTTTCAAAGTTCAATTCTTTTATTTTCTCTCATTCACAAATTTTTATTCTCCACCGCCCCATAAAACTTTTCATATTGTGGTCGATATTCTCCCAAACGGCACCTCCCTATCCCGCAATTTTACTGCTATCCTCCTGTGCCGTACATCTTTTTTGATTATTTATTGCGGACCCTACACATGTTCGAAGCAATTTTTTTCCGACAAACATCAATCTTTGTGAATAGAGCAGTTTGGTGATATGCGTCTTTCACCACACTGGTTTCTTCTTCTCGGAAAATTTCTTGAATTTTTATTCTTATATTCATACTTGTCTTGTTTTGATTTTACTTATTGTTTTCTTAGAAAAAATGCAACATGAACATGCTGATTAGTTGTCAAAATCTAAAGCTTTTGTTGTCTGCTTTCTTGTAATACCTAATTACTACACGTCTTTTTTTTCAATTTTTAGTTCGGTTAGCCATTTTCATTTTTTTCCAGCCCACTCAAGTATGGAATTTCTCCACCTGCTTACTCTTCTTGTAATTTTGGCATGGAAGACAGAGACGGTTTCATCCAGAAATGCGGTTCATACAGTCCGGCACGATATTGCTTTTGTTCACACTTTCGACACTAAGGAGATGTGCATGTCCAGGTGAGCAGTATACCTAAGACTAATATAAACTAAAGTTTGATAAAACAACATTGGTTATGAAACAACTAATGTTGAGATTGATTATATGGGAATCACTATTCATTTTTTCTACTATAGGTTTATTTGAAAAGCTATTTGTATCAATTATGGTATTTTTCGACCTTAAGTACGAATATGAAACTACTAGTGAAATTGAAATATACTAGTGAAATTGAGGGCCGGCTCGCTCGGCCCGCACCCAGAAAAATTTCAAAAATTTACCCCAAAATTATGGAAAAAACACACAAAATTTTCGAAAATTTTCAATTTTTGGCTGATTCGTGATTCAAACTATTCAAACTACTCCCAACAGGTAAAATATGTGACAGTCACACAAAATAGGCTAAAATCAGCTCATTTTTCGATTTAGAAAAATGAAATTCAAATTTCGCGGTAACTGGCGGGGGCCGGTGAAATTCGTCATCCGGGCCGGCCGATCACAAGTATGATATAATAGTGCATTGAAAGGTTCTAGTTGGAACGTGACAAAAAACCTGAGAGACTTTGCATGGAACAAATACTCAGGCTGCATGTTCGTGGCTGTTTGTTCACCACGATTCAATAAAAAATAATAACGCACCCTAGTGAAAACTTTGAGATAACCAGAAAACTTGATGAATGAGAAAAGTTGATTTTGAACGATTCTGGTGTTTTTAATAGTTTTCACTTAACATTTTTTTTGATGAGAATACATCAGTCCATATGAAACTGTAATTTGGATAAAATAAATGAAATTTGAAACAAATTACTTTCATCCTATCACAAAAACTCAAATACGGACCGGGAAACATCCATTTTATGACTGAACGGAACAAAATGAGCAACCCATTGAAATTGAACCAGTTTTTCCACGACACGGAAATTTCTTTTCCCTGGCACATAATTTGTTTCGAGGAAATACATGTTTTATTTTCTGGAGTTTTCTTAGTTATCATTTGAAATATTCAACTCTTTTAATTACACCAATGATTCAGATGTCGTATTGGATGCACTCAACAACATTCCGAAGACTTGATGATGCCTCGCTGGCATTGTCCATTGCAGGTTTGACGTTTTCTCCTTCAATTCTTCTCATTTCAATTTTCTCATTTTCTTTTCCAACAAATTTTATTTCTTTCAGGAACAAGATGAGAACGATGTGGAAGAAGAAGAGAAGACGTCGCTCGGAGGAAAAATGCTCATCATTGTCCCTTGCGTCATATTTGGTTCTCTTCTGTTTTTGTTCTTCTGTGTCTCGGCAATGCAACGATTCTGTCGAAACGACTACTAAATTTCTGAAATTTTGAAAAATCTCTTGGGTTATGAGTAATGATCAGACTTCCAATTAATAGAAAGTGCAATTCACACTCCGGATATAAATCTTTCTTTATAGTCACCTCTAACCCAACATCAACTCCCACTAACCATATATCTATACTGATTTATTTCTTTTTTCTTCTTTTCAACTCTAAATCACTTTGAGTACTTTCTTTAATTAGTACGTGAGGCATACAGGTTGCACCTGTCTACTACGCCAGCCTTATTTCCTCTTCATTAATGTTCACCTCATGTCAAAAAACCAGTAATTTCTTGATTCATCAGTCTTAGAAAGTGCATGTTGTAATGTAATACCATTATCGTTTCTGTCTTGTTGTATCAACAAGTATCTTCCTCAATCATTTTCCATTTTTCTTCATAGTTCCTCACATGAGCAATTCTTCTCTGAACTTTTCACTGTTGTGATTTATTTATGGGTTCCGGTGATACTTTTTTACTCGTTTATATTTTTGCCGATTTATTTTCCTTCAATAAACTTATCAGAACAATTCCTTTTCTCTCATCAGAAAAAATGTGTCTGCAATAAAGTTTTCAAGATCAAGGTTGCGAAAAATCGAGAACGATGAATAAAAAAATGAGAAGACTCATCCACAAAAATTCTCGTTTGAACCCCTCGACGTTCCGAAAAAAAAGATATCCAAAAGCCGTTGAGCTCGACGTCATTTTGAAAAGCTCCCCTTGTTTGTATTGACATACACTTTATTCTTTATTCTCTGCAACAAGCCCAAGTCAAATTTGCCTTTCTCCCCTCTTCCGGAGTTAGTCACACTGGACAACAAGGTCGTTTTTCTTTGAATTTCAAATTTTCCATTACTTTTTTTCTGACAATCGTAACTCACAAATCAAGCTAATATCTGATCTACTTCCATCAATCGCAGTCAGCAAAGTAACTAGAAACATATCCTTTTTGCATTACAACACATCATTTGCCCTCGCACACATCTGCGAATTATTAATTCGCTTTTTTTCAGTGTTACACTGCGCCCACGCTAGTTCTTAATGATCGTCATATGAACTACAACTTATCAGCATATTTATCAGTTTAGTCTTCAACTTTCTCGAGCGTCTTGCCCTTTGTCATTTACGAAAGTGTCCAAAAAAAGCGCGCGCGCATGAGAATGGCATGTCCACGTTGCACAAACACAGGGTGGCCGTGGCCGCAGAGGGGGGTTTTCTCTGCCATTTGGGATTTACTGCGCAGTTGAGTAACCTGTTAGTCATACAATCGTTTAGTTTTGTCGTTTTTCTCGTAACAAACTGCACGTTTTTCTTTAATTTTCCTCATTTCTTTCTAATTTTTTCTTTTGCTTTTCATCTTTTGCTGTGCATCTTTTATCTGTTATCATTTTGATGCAGTAATAGATAACAGCTGTCGTTTCGCTTTGAAGATTAAAAAGAGGGAAATGGACTGGACATTTTTTATCGGAGAACGGCATTGCAAAAACAACAAAAAACACGAGCGCTGTACGAGTCGAGAGTACATTTGATACGCTTTTCTGTCTCTATTCACACCCTTTCTCGTACTCTCATCGCATTATTCAAATTCAGCCGATCCGATTTTTCTCGTATTCATGTTGTCCGGTTACTCTTATTTATGCGCTTTGGAAAGAAGGGTTTCCTATGCTCTTCTTTTTTTCCTTCTTTTTTTTCTTCAACTAATCTTCTTTTCGTCTTCGCGTACACAAGCTCTTCATTTCCTAAAATGCACACTTTTCTATAACTATCTTCTTGTTTTGCAGATGTTGGATGTCAAACCACTTCCAATGGATCCAAACGATTGGCGATGTGAGGATGTGGCGATTTGGTTCAAGAAAATTGGAATGGCAAAGTACGCAGATTTGATTGCAATTAAACATAAGGTTTGTTTTTTCATTAGGAAATGTAATAATAAATTTGATAATTCTGATAAAACTTAACTATTGGAAATAATATAAGAAAAATCTCTTCTCCAGCTTTTAGATAAGCTACACTTTCGGTTTGAACGTAGTGCCTTATTCGTCTCATTAGTATGCGTCATTTGCATAGGGCAATTATTGATTTTTGCAGGTCGACGGCAAGTGTCTCCTCGCCCTCACAGACACAGATTTGAAGGATCCTCCGGTCTCCATCAACTGTCTTGGAGATATCAAGAAAATACTTTTTGCAATCAAAGTTCTCAATGAAAGAGTGAGTTTTTTTTCTACTGTTCACGTATCTACGTTTATATCAATGCGTTACAGGTTGTCGAAATTGCGAATCCTTCAGTCTCGCACTCTCAATATCGCCCATCATCAAATGGTCACGCTCAGGCTTTCAGAGGAGCAAAAGATGGATTACTGGTGGAGTACAACGAACAGAATCATTTGTCAATTTCTGGAGAAGATGTTGTTACAACCACTCGTCGAGCGGAAATTGTTCAAGATGAAGAGACACTGTTGGATACACTGGCAAAGGCAACGGATGGAACATCCACAGTGCAGCTGATTTCAAGAGAGGAGATTATCCGACAAGTTGAGAGACCTGACACATATTTCAAATCAGTCGCCAAGCTTCTCATCGCATTTGCCTATTCATCATTGTCATTTCTCATGACATCATTCGTGATGGTGTTGGTGCATGATAGAGTTCCTGGTAAGTACTCCGAGCATTCAAAGTCTTCGAAAAACTATGAACAACCTCTCAGATACCAAGACATACCCACCACTTCCGGATATTGTTCTTGATAATGTTCCACACATCCCATGGGCATTCGATATGTGCGAGACCATTGGTTTGGTGCTTGCTGTGGTTTGGTTCACCGTGCTCTTCTTCCACAGGGAGAGGTGAGTGAAACCATTCAAGTGCCGGAATGCAAAACTGAATTCCAGAGTCATCATTGCCCGTCGAATGTTCTCTCTGCTCGGGACGGTCTTCCTCCTCCGTTGCTTCACAATGCTCATCACTTCCTTGTCTGTTCCGGGTATTCATCTGCAATGCGAGGCTAGAGTAAGTTTCTATTGAAGATTGGAAAAATAGTTTATGCATCATGAGTATCAAGAAGTGCATTATGCACAGAAATTTCGAAAAAAAAACGAGGCCAATCAAGAGAAAATGCAGTACGTGACTATTGTGAGCGCAAAAACTGAATGCGTACGTGCCTTGAAACAGCGATTTTTCTAAATGAGTCAAGTTGAATGAAGAGCAATTACTTCCAAATGTACCGATGCGAAAGCGGAAGAATTGCTCTCTTCAAGATAAACACTTCTGGTTGTCTGACAAGATGCATTATTGTTATGAAACCAGTGAAAGAGCGCGCGGTGAGATACTTATAGCTTTGAAAACGTTTGTTTTGCAAGACTGATTAGTACGCCGTGATGGAAATGGGCTCATATCATTTCAAGATGTAAAAATAGAGTTGCGAAATTCACGATAGATTCAATATCATTTTGACTTTCAGCCAAACACCACAATGCAAGAAAAACTCCACAAAGCTTTCCATATTTGGAGTAACCTTGGAATGTCATTGCACGGAGTTCGCAGCTGTGGAGACTACATGTTCAGTGGACACACCACCGTCATCACCATGATCTCTCATTTCATCACAGAATGTAAGAGCTTTTTGAGATTCCTGTACGTTTTTATTCATTGATTCTTCAGATACTCCTGCTGACTGGACTGGACTCCATACGTTCACATGGGTTCTCAACTGCTTTGCCATCTTCCTCATCCTGGCCGCCCATGAACATTACAGTATTGATGTTTTCATTGGTAGGAAGTTGATGAATGAAACGTGAAATAAACTATTTTTGATTTCAGCATTCTATATCAGCTCTCGAATGTTCCTGTACTACCACGCCTACGCATACAATCACGCTGGTATCACTGCTACCGATTATCGCATGCGAACATGGTTCCCTCTCGGATGGTTCTTTGAATACGGTTCTCAAGGAAAGGTATGTGTTTTGAACATCATTTGACTCTAGGAAAACTTGGGATTGGAATCTCTGAAGGAAGATTAAGAAACATAGAATTTCTAGTGAGAATTCTTTAGAGGTGACCGTTCTTTTGCTTATTGGAAAAACAACTACGCCAAAGTCCGTTATTATTCAAACAGTCATGGGTTGGAATTCGTCAAAACGTGCAAATTTGTTCAATTCAAGTTAATTTTTCTAGTTATTCATTTCGATGAAAGAGTAACTGCGGGAAATCTCGCAGAGCAGATGTGGGGGAAAGTACGCAATGACGCGTTTGATATGGTGTTTGCAGAACATTGAGATTTTATGATTTTTAACATCGGATTGATGAATCTGGCGTTTAACAGTTGAAACACGTATTGATTGGCACCCTGTACATGAGTATAAAATCTTTTGAATTATCAAGTGAAATAGTCTGCTAGGGGAAAGAGAAAATAAAAAGTTTTGTTTTTTTTTAATCGTTACTTCACGAAATGGATATGCTTTGCAGGTTGAGAACGAGTTCAGTTTGCCAATCAATATCCGAATCCCACGTCGCATTTTCTTTGCCAAAACTGAGGAGCAAAAACACTCTCCACAACCCGATATGGGCAGAAAGAAGTCGGTGAATGCTTCAAAACAAAATGGCAACGGAAACTGCAAAAACCACAAGAAACACAATTAGACACCTTCTTCCCCATTAGTCGAATTCCCCATCGTTTTCCATACATAATTCCATCGCAATTCCCGGGTTTTTAGGTCGTTTTGCTCTTTTTTCTCATGTCTATGGGTATACTTCTTTTTCTATCCCGTTTCCCATCTCCAGCCCCGTATTGTTCTTGCTGTTTCCGATGATCTTGTCGAATAGTCACGTTTGTGGAACTCTCGGAAATTCAAAAAATCCTTCTAGTTTTAATGCTTATCAAGTTAAAGACACATTTTTAATACGCACTTCATTTAGCAATAAATTATGGATTGCACTCAAGTTTAATAGAATTACACAGAAGAAACCAATTACAATAGGAAGTTATCTGCTCTCAGAGAGTAAGAAATATATAATAAGTTATAGAATATTATAGAGAAAGTTATATAAGTTAGAGGTATGAAATGTTAGAAAAAACATTAGATTAGGAAAGAAAGACAACTTGCAAATTAAGATCACAGAAAGCGTTTACAATAGGTGAAGGGTTGATTACTTGTTGAACTGGTAGGTACTTGAAGGGGATGAAAATTAGAAAAAAATTATGAAAAACACAAAGGATAGGCATATTTGCAATACTACAGAATGAATTAATATTATACTGAGACATTGGAAGTGTCTCGTTTAACCCTGGAGACGAGCAGTGGCGACATGTAGTTTCACGTAATATTCAATAGTTTTCATGAGTCCTTCACTGAATGGAGTAGTGCATTGCCATCCCATAGCGTTGCGAATCTTTGAGAAATCAATGTAATAACGACGATCGTGATATGGCCTATCTGGGATTGGAGCGAATGTTGGCGGAGTTGGTTCTCTGGAAATTTACAAAGGTAAGATTTGATTTCTCTGACGAATCATACCTATTCAATAGTTTGCTGACAGTGCTGTGAATCATTTTCGTAAGCTCGATGTTAGTCATTTCAAAATCGGTTCCAATATTGTAAATTTCTCCTAATTTTCCTTCAAGGGCCACTCTGGTAATAGCTTCGGAGCAGTCCTCAACGTACATCCAGCTTCTTGTATGAAGTCCGTCTCCCATGAGTGGATACGGTTGTCCGTCCAAAGCAAGCTTCGTGAACTTTGGGATAAGCTTGGTATGAATTTGACGTGGTCCGTAAACGTTATTCATACGAACCATGACGTATGGAAGCTTGTATGAATGCTGAAACAACGCCGTTGGAAACAGTCTTAATTTCACTAAATTTTACCCAGTACGATCTGATGACCATTTCACAAGCAGCTTTGCTAGCGGCGTATGGGTTAGTTGGGTTTGGAAGAGAAGCAGATTCCGACTTTGGAGTAGTGTCTTCGAAGGAATCTCCATAAACTTCATCTGAAATTCAATTTTTAGCTAGCTATCTGCAAGAAAACCAAATTACCAGTGCTAATGTGAACAAGCTTCTTGACTCCTTTGTATGGGCTGTTGACGATGCTCTCAAGAAGAGTAGTGGTAGAGATAATGTTGTCTTGGATAGTTCCAATTCTATCACTGTAAGATTCGTCGACGTGGGTGATAGCAGCAAAGTGAATCACCATATCAACCTGGAAAACTGAGAATTTTCTGTTTCTGTTCTACAGGGAAACTGAAAATACCTCATTTTCTTGTAGAGTTTTGATCAATGTTGGTTGATCCTCGAGCTTAGCTTCGACGAACTTGTATCTTGGAGATTCTCTAATTTCTTTCTCAACATGAAGTGGAGATGCTCCGAAAGCTAATTTGTCGTAGTTAATGAATCTAAATAGGATTCCTGTTTCAATGTTTTGCCACGTATGCCTATTTTTACTTTGTGTTTTTCCATTTATTAAAAGTGACGTTGATGTAGTTGGACCCAATGAATCCACAGCCACCAGTTATCAAAACACACTTTGGTTCTTCCCACACGGAACCCATCTCTTTGGCGGCGGATCTGAAGAGACGGTGTAAGTGGGTGGCAATGCAAGTAGAAAACTTTGTCAGGAGAAGAATTGAAGAAAATGACAAGGAATAATGGGAGGAAAGAAGTGTGGTAATATAATTGAGCGATGACGACAAATGCAGCAGACTTTCGGCGATCGAGAGGGCGAGAACGGAGACTTAGAATGAATGGAAACTTGTTCCAGATTACTAGATGAGAGAATGATCTTGAGATAGGAAAATTATCTCGTTTCAAAACATTGCGACTAATAGTAACATTTTGGATCTGAAGAACGAAAATTTTTCCCTATGTATTAGAACAATTAATAAAACACATTATATTGACAAATGTTACAAGGAAACTACATAAAAGAAGTGATAGAACAAATGAATAAATAGGTACTTTATTAAAATACCTGAGAAAATAAGAAACAGATTATATTCACCAATAGGCACAACACAACAAATGAGAATGGAACAGAAGCGAATAATGGCAGATCTTAAGTTAGGCGGTGAAGTCCCCCAAAACAGGATTCGATCTGTCTGCCTAGCGGGTTCATTGGCGGCGGTGGTGACCACATCCACAAAAGTGGATTCGACTTATCACTTGCCGAAACGTTTTTTCTAATAGATTGGAAGGCGCAGACAATCAAGTTTTTGCCAGCGCAATTCGATACATAGTGATTGCATTCGAAGATTATTCAACCGAAAGATATGGGTATCCGCGGGGGGTGTATGATCTAAGATGAAGCCCTATCCCATCAATGCGCTATTTTTGAAAATACCTTTGATAAAAAAGATAAGATTATCAGAGAATATCAATGTTCATGATGGGAACACGTTCGAATTTTGCAAGTGAAGTAAACAAAAATATACAAATTGTGCACCAAGCTGACGTTATAATGATAGCGGGTACTTTTCTAATCTTGCAAAATCGATTTGAAAAAAGCTGTAAACAGCGATTTCCCAAACAATGAGCTCTTTGTGAGCAGATTATAAATGAAATTCAAGAAAATGAGGTTTATCAAAAATTGTACGGAAAATATCCGACATGTACAGATAAAGCATTGAAGATCTGTTCGAAGTAGGAAAAAGAGGCAAAACAAGGAAAGGAAAGACGCCACAGCGGGTAATAAAGCCTTCAATGGGTAATCAATTCGAGATACGGGTCAAAACTTTCGCCGATTCAGTTGAGAGTCAAGAGACTAATGGTCTGAACGAGAACTTTCTTCTCTGCATTTCCCCCTCGAAAAGAAATTTCACGCAAAATTAGAAGTCTCGAATTTCACATAGTTTTTATTCACAAAAAATAAACAGACAAAGAATTCTAAAACAATTTTGTGAAAATCAGTCGTGAAAGAAGCAAAAATGGTGAAAATAAAACCTGGTGCAGGCCTTTTATACGGAGGGACCTGGTTTCTATTGGCATTATCCGTGGCATACCCCCTTTTGTCTTTTCGTTTCTTATCCCTTATCAAAAGTCAAGTGGCAATCCAGATTTCTGCGTACAAATCGAAATAAGGACATCGGTTGTCGTAAGACACTGAATCTATTCTACTCTTGTTGCCTTTTTTAATTTTCATCTCTCTTACGCATGAAAAGTGTACCCAATCTATGACCAGCGTTCACTGAAACAATGTGAAGTTCTGATTTCCAAATAGATTAGAAAAAGTGAGTGCGATGAAATAACACAGGATGAGAATAGAATAATCAAATATTGCTAAAATGAAATGAAAATATGATTTTGAAAGCCATTCATCAACACTTCAAAGATTTTTTGATATTTGCTGTAACTTGAAACATGCTGCCGTGACCGGGAACTATCCAATCCACTATGCAGCCATAACGCCTTCTCGAGTCTCTTTGCGCAATAACATCCGCTGATAATGGTTGCCACATCATTGGATGGTCGATATCTTCTTCTCGCATGAATAAGTCTCCTAAATGATAATGATATTTCCTATACAGTATTCATTTTACCAACCTGATACAAGTACGTCGCCACGCCCTTTCGCATCGCGAACAACAACTCCAATATCATCGGATGTATGCCCACGACACTTTACTAGCATAACGTTCTCAGACAAATTCATAGTATCATTCTGAAAAAATTGACTGCGAAATCTGGGAAGAGAAAAAGAAACTCACCTCAAACAAAGCGGTCAGATTGAATTTTGTGCGTTGGTGAGAGTACCATCCATGATAATGAACGGCATCTGGGAAATCGTGAACACCTCCAACATGATCCGGATGGCCATGTGTGCTAACAACGATATCAACATTAGCAGGACTCAATCCATGGTTTTCTAGCGCTGAACTTTGGAAATTTTCAGTTATTTTCAACTCGAGTGTAGTTTACATTTCAAGAGTTCTGTTCTTGCATTTATATTTGTTCCCAGTCCGGTATCAACCAAGATACTTTTCTCTCCATCTTTGACTAAAGTGATCGTTGCAATAAATGTATACTGTCCATCAATAGTTTGTTCAGCCGATCCCTGAATCAATAATTCCTTTTAATATTTTTTTCAATAACATCTTTACATTTCGTAATACGTAGACAAGAGGCTGTTGTTCCGATTTCGAAGTCTCCAATTGTTTGAGTATCTTTGTGAGCTCTGTGCTCAATTCCTTCATTCGACTCTCATAGATTTCACGAGATTTAGGAGCCAAATCTAAAAAAATGTAGTGGTTTTAATCAGAAATCCAAAAAAATTGTAAAGTGCTTTCTTTCACGCACACCTTAACAGAATTCATTCTGAAAGTGCATCCTGATTACAGCTGATGTTAAACGTAAGTTTTGAACTTTTGGCTCTAAGATATTACGGTAAGACTGTTTTGTGGATGACTTCATTTTTCATAAACATAATGTTCACGAGATCTGTTTCGTTGATATTCAACAAGCTTTGTGCTTTACGTAACAAATTGGAGAATCCATCTTCGATGATCGTCAAGTGACGTACATGTTCAAAACACCTCTGCGCAAGACATCGCATGATTCCTGATTTATACAAAAACGAGTCCCTCATCTTTTTTACGTTAGCCCCCTTTTTTGTCTTTTGCCTCTCATCATCTTTTACGTCAACGTACATCCACGAGATGCGCTTCTTGAAAGGGAGCAAGTTTTTATGGATAGCGAGGACGTCGGCGCGACTTCATTCGAAGGACTTCTGGTTTCGTCTGAAGCGACGGCGGCGGAGGAAATGCGGATGCGTTGTGGAAAACCGGCGGCGATAGTTTTTCTCTACACTCTCTTCCTCTCAAATTTCTTTTCACTTCTAATGAATCTTTTTATCCCGCCAAGAAAAGATTACCCCTACACAACGACGCTCATCTCAGAATGCCATGGTCTTTGTTTTGACTGTGCCAAGAAAAAGTGAAACTCTTCGGAAGATTTGAAAAAGATTCTTTCAAATAAAGTCTATTTGAGGGAGCAAACAATTTTTTGTTCGGTTCCAGACACGAAGATAGATAGTAATCTATATGTTTGATTCAAATAATACGGAATTGTAGATCGAACCGGAATGATCTTTCAAACACATCTGCCAATCTTTCGATCTTTTTTGATTTCTGGATTCAAGTCGTTCAGGGATTGAAATGTTTTAATCTACAACGCTTTGAGAAAAAAAACTGACTTTTAGTGGATTTCGGGTTCTTTGTGACGGTTTTTTCTTCGCTTGTAAACCGTTGCATAGGCTTCCACTTGTTTGAGTTGTTCTGCAGTATAGATTCAATCAAGGGTGATATAAGGTAAACTCACAGAATCAGTATCAAAAGTAACGTCTTGGTTATCCTTCGAGGCAACAATAATTTGGTCTGGCAAGGCACTGAGAGTTGTCAGACTAATAGGCTCCTTTTCTTTACTGAACACTTCTCCAGACTTTTTCTTTGTTTTTGGGTGTTTGGACTGTTTCTGAGTTTTCACTCCATTCTGTTTATGTGATCGTCGGTCAATGAACATCTGAATGATGATTTTGCTTCCGGAATCGGATCAAACCTTGGACTGACTTGGATCATACTAGCGAGCTGCTCATAATCTTCCACTGAAGGTTTATCATCGGTCAGCTGAACTTGTGGTGGCTTCGATGGAGGTTTCGGCTTTCTCTTCGAGGCTGGCGTTATGATTTGAGTAATCGGCTGTGGTGGGGTCAAAGGCACAGAGAAGGACTCACTTTTTTTGTTATTTGGGGCCTAAAACCATGCTTAGAAGTAAAAATGTTAAGTGAAACTCACAGAAAAAATGCCACCCTGGTTAACTACCATTGGATTCATGAGATCAATAAGTTCGGAGTCCTGGTCTAACAGTTCAGAGCTTGGGTGATCTTCTAAGTCCAAAGGGATCCTTTCTACTATCGGACGCCCCCGACCTCGTACGAAGTCGCGAAGAATTTTCAGCTCCCATTCATCCAATTGTTTTAAATCTTGCTTCGAGATTACTGCAACATAGATATGCTTATTTTGGAATGACAAAGAAAATCGGAAACGTACTATAATCAGTTGCATTGATGAAGTTTTGAGTGATGCAAAACGATAATAGAAGAAGAAAAACGCATTTCATTTCATAATCAACTTGGTAACGTATCAAGTTTTTCGCAAGCGAATTTGACTCATCAAAAGGTGAGAGAACGCGTGTTTTCCGTTTTCCCTCATTGAATGACCTCGTTTGATCGGGCCGACACACTTTTGTCAAGAACATACACGCATTCTTTCCGGGAATACTTGACTACAAACCGAGAGTATGTCTACATTTTCAAACGACTTCAATTGGTTTTTGCGAATTGCTTGTTGTTGTCGGGATGATTTATTCAAATTGGAGTAGGAAGAGGGTATTCGGGTGGGAAGAGAAAACAAAAAGTTATCACGGAAGACTGAATTTCTTGGTAGGTTCCATTAAAAGTGAGCTCGAGAGAGAGAGAGAGAGAGAAATCAGGACTTTCAGTTGATCTGAAATTCATCTAAGAGAGAGAGAGAAAAGGGAAACAGAGTTAACAAAAAAATGGTGATGAGAAATAAAAGTATACTCCTGTAGAGATATACAAGAAGAAGAAAAACAAAAAGTTACTCGAGGCTGGTCTCGTCAAGGTTCTTCTCAAAGATGACGTCGCAGCAGAGTCCGAAAGTGAATTCAACGTTGCTGGTTACGGTAGCCTGGATGAGATGAGAGTAAATCCGATGCTCCGAATCCAATCCCTGAAAATACAAATTTAAGATCAGTCAGACATTTTTTGGAGTGAAAGTGCAATAGATGTCTGTCCTTTGATACAAATTTGTGCAAAACACACACTTTCTGTCCTATGGCAAGGATTCTATTTTAGTGATCACCTCGCGAAACATGCTTTCTATGAACTCGGCAACAGAAGGCACTGAGTTGTCGTTGTTGACCCAATTTTTGTAGTCGGGAAAGTAATCCCCAAAATTGATTGCCGCGAGTTTTCTGGCCAGAACATCGGTCTTGTTGAGAAACAGCATGAAGTTAGAGTTGCGAAGAAACCCATTCTCGCGGATTGACTTGAATAAATCGACACTCTCGTCAAGTCGGTTGACCATCTGAAATCAAAAGATCAGATATTTGAAATGCATATTTGGTCTGTCTGTACCCCTGGTTTCTCGACTTTGGCTTTGCCAGAAGATCGAACCAATACCTTGTTCTGCACTCTGTTCAGTGACGACTCCCACTGAAATACATTCTAGTTTGTAATAACTAACTATGATCCTAATGACCGATTGCGTCTATCTAAGGCACATACCAATACTATAGTAGGGATCGACTGTTTCCGCCGACCGTCACCCATCTGAGAATTTCAGATCTTACATGCAAACCACCCTAGCTTACCACAAACGACTTTGGCTCCTCTTCAGTGGTTTGATTGAATGATGACATGGAACAAACAAACATCACTGCAGTGACTCCTTCGAAGAAGTGGATCCATTTACGACGCTCAGTTTTCTGGCCACCCACGTCGATCAGTCTAAAATGCCCATTGGCCACAAAAATGTGTTTTCAACTGACCGAATGGTATGTTTGGTATAATCAAACGAGATTTCATGAACTCCAAGAGTAGTTTGTCTCATATGAATGAGATCCTCATTTGTTGGATAGTAATTGGCCACCGCGATTCTCTCCAAATTTGGGAAGAAACTGGAACACATAAAACTAAAAGTAGTTCTACTCGTGGCATTGCCTACTAGTGGATAGAATCTGGAACCATCGGATGAGTTGCAAATCTCTCAAAAAACACCTGGATACACTTGAACTCCCTTATAGTGTTAATCACTTTGAGCTCATCAACCTCTTGCATCATCTCAATCTTACCCGAATCGTGAGCGAAGAGTTTCAAAAGCACCTAAAACATCTAAAAACATGTCAATTCAGTCTTATAAGAACATTCCTTTTCGTCGTCGGTGACAGTGATGTCAGAATGGAGTATGATGTTAGCGATATTTTTGAAGGCGTCAATGATGTTGTTTCGGATAACAAAGATAGCGTTGACAACCTCCGTCTCATTAAATCCATCAAGATAGTTGACTCTAGAATACATTTTTTGTGGCCTGAAAATTGAGTCCACTAGAAAACCTCATTTGTTTGACGATGGTGCTTTTTCCCGAGTCGGATATTCCGAGAAGAAGCATCTTGACCTTTCTTTTGTTAGCTTGGTTTTCAGCACGAATTTGAGTATCAATTTGTCGTGTTTGACGTTCCGCATCACGCAGCGGCTTACACGTAACAAGGCCCATACCCTTAGTTAATATTTGAACTACGTTAATTCTGAAAAGAACGGTGTAGAACTTTTGTCTATCTTAATCCACAAGTAAAAGAATGTAATAGACGGAATATTGGATCGATTTTTAACTAGACTACAACGTTTAGGCGGATGTTTGAAATGCGCCTACTTATCCTACTTATGAATGCTTCAAGTAGAAACATTTTGAGGATATGCCTGCGATTGGAGTTAAACAAAATTTCGAGATAAAGATTTGTCAGCTCATAAGTATTTCAGAAAAAATCGTAATGAAATTAATGAACAATTTTGAGACGCGACCACCATGAATTTCAAAAAGTTTTATGTACAAAGTTTACTTATTCATTCCTGTAAAATCAATAAATGAACCGAAATAGACTTCCCACAGAGGAGTTATTATCTGGTTGATAGACAAATGGACTTACTGCTGTAACAAACTGAAAACACTAAGCCTTCAACCTTAAGCCATCAAACGGATTTCGGTAGTCTAGCCAACAGGGAGGAAGAATGGAAGAGAGGGAGTGAGTGCGAGAGAAAAGATGGGAAAGTGCTCGCACCCAATAGGATAATGAAGGAATATAGCTGATAAATCTCGGATAGCCTTGACTCCGCCTCTTTCGGCATTGGTGACAGGCGACACCTGGTCTTCACAAATCAAATTAAAATGGGTGGAGCCGTGCCGGTCATGAAGGCGAGCCAACCGAATTTTGTATCATCCGCTGTAGAATGAGTTCTGGAGAAAGGGCAATCTGGTTTCGTACGCCACAAAGAATAGTACAAGAGCCCTTTCAGCACGAAATTCTGGATTTGACTGGTCAAAAATAACTTTTGTATGATCTCAAAACCAGAGAGCAGTGAACAGAATAGGATCTTCAGAAGACACAAGGAGAGACCCTGGGTGAACTTCCGGGATCTTCTAATTTGTAAAGGACTGTTTAGCAATTCAAGCAGTCTGTATTAATTAAGGGCAATCACAAAGCATGTGATTGACTGTGGCTCAAAAAAATTGAAATTTCTATCCAATGAAATAATGAGAAAGAACGTGCATGATACCTAAAAGCTCGACATCATTGTCTACTGTTTCGCACAGTTTCGGACAAAATATCCCTGAACTGATATAGGGATGTGCCTGTAGTTACACACTATTACTGAAAAAAACGTGCTACAAGGTATTTGACAGACAAAATGTCTCCATAGTTCCAATGAAACTTGTGAAAACAGTCGGATTTTTTGTCTAATTTTCCATCAAAGCATCCCAATCTTCTGATCAAAGTTAGAGGCTCAATGAGGTTAACAGATGTCTGCGCGACATGAGGTTCCGTGTTTGTATGTGTGTACGAATACAAAAGTTAAGACTCAGAACAGTCGTTTTGTATCATTAGTCTTCTGTCTCGTTGTTATTGTATTTCCAAGGCTCTGAAAGTACAATGAAAGACGGCAAGAAATTTGAATAACAATACAGTAGTCGATTTCTGACGGTTTCCTAATGACGTCTAGAGAATCGCTGTCGTGAGTGGTTAAATGTTGAACATACATTTTTCATTGTTCATATTCACATGACGTCATTACAATGAAGTCTCACGCAGAAACAATGTTTCTTAGAATCCTCTGCGTATTCCAGCGTTAAACAATATTCGTGCCCAACTATGCTTTTTGTGTGGCACGTAAATTGATTCTCCAAATCTTTGTGTATCAGTTTCTTGAATCGCATTACTTTTCAAGTATAACTTGTTCAGCAAAACACATTTACAAATGTCACAGTTTTTTATCAAAGCAATGGGTGAGAAAAACAGGGGGTGGGGGGTTCGATATGAGAAGTACTTCGAATATAAACATAAAGCATCGATTTGCTAATATCTCAAGCATCGAGCCCTAAAGCTATCGAAAACAAATCTCACTAAATAAAGATCGTATGACCGGAAAATGAAAGGAATCAAAAAGAGTTATGAGAAATTAAAGGTTCAACCAAATGATAGAAATCTACTCTAGGACCGGAAGAAAAGAGATGAAACAAGTTGTTGAAAGAATACCAGTCTTTGAGAATGGATTTTCAAGAGAAAAAAAAGAAAAAAGAAAAACTAAAAATAAGGTTGAGAAAAAACACATTAACAGAAAATGAAACTGGAAAGAAAAAGAGTAGAGAACAGCAAGAATAAGACAAAGAAACATGACAACGTCTTTTTTGAAATTGGCAAACAGAACTGGAGCCGACATGACTAGGTTGGTGTCGTTCATATGACGGCAGGGGTGCCCGTGTGAAAACGATTTTTTGGGAAAGAAGATAAATGTTTGAGAATAGGCAAGAACGATTTTCTGCGCCTAGAAAGTGATTGAGAAATCGAGAAAATACGTTGAATATGATGGCATTGGAAAGTTAAAAGCAGTTTAAGTAAATGAGAAAAAATGACTAAATGAAGCAATAGAAAGGCATTATTGAGTAAGATTCGTTTTTTCTTCAGGCTCCAACTCTTTGCGCTCAACGAGACTCGCTTCTTCCAATTGATGGTCACCCTGAAACAATTATATGAGATGCAATTATAATTTATTTTTTCTCTCACCGCTGCGGGTCCATGGTTAGCATCGTCATTCAAAGTGGCTCCAAATATCATCAACACCACGAGGAGAATCGCCAGAGTGATTATCTGACCACTTATTGTAAACGTTAAGAAGAGGTTGGCAAGGTACTGGTTGGAATACATCAAACAACTACCACTCTGTAATAACGGTCATTTCAACATGAATTGTGTGACTATAATTTTACCGAGCTTCCACACGAATCAGATTGATACTTTATACATGAAACATCAAACATCCATCCGAATAGCACAGGAGCTGGGATTGTTCCGATGACTCTGATCATAATCCATTGAATTCCCAGAGCAAAAGAACGCTCATTGTAATCAACTGTTCTTAGAATAACTGAAATGATTGGAACAGCAACAGCAAATGTGCAGAAAGAGAGTGGTGCAAACAACAGAAGGAACCAGAGAAGCTCGGTACACTGAGGCTCGCAAACTCCTTTCTTCACTATCCGTGGACGATTTTTTGTGTTGGCTGGTACACACGTACATTCAGTGTACTCTTTCAATGATGCCGAGTAAGATTCCGAACATCCAGCGTAACAAGGAGAGTAGTAGGTAAACTGTCGACCGTCATCTAATTCAGCACAAACAGGTCTATATTCCGATGGATCACATGTACATTGTTTGTTGCACGTGTTCATCAATTCCGGGTCCTTGTTGTATGTTTCATTGAAAGCAGGAATAGAACCGCTGAAAATGCATCAATTATGAATCTTTCTTCAAAACTTCAACTCACTCAAATTCTGGATATTCGGAGTCCACTCCAACTAACGGAGCATGCGGGCAGTAGATCAAATACATTGGCGAAAAGAGCAGAGACAGGAAGATTAGTCCGATGGCAAACTTGAGCATTTTACTGCTGTTCAAGCGGAAGTGATTGACTATTCCTCCAGTGACCATGCATCCCATTCCAGCCATTGGGACCATCACGCAACCGATGAGCAAGTTGGCTTTGCTTGGTCGGACACTGAACTGTCTCTCGAGATACTTGGACATGAAAGAAGAAGCACCAGTGACAACCAAACTGTCAATAGCCATAGCCCCGGTAATGATCATAAAAAGCCAATTAGTCAGGATACGGTAGATGGCGATTGGGATGTGACGAACATCTAACCAGATTTTGTACCATAACGGTCCTCTCCCACGTGGTTGAATTGATTGGTACAGAAGAGAAGCTTGCTCTGAAATCGAATTATTTGAAACATCACTCATTACTGTTCAGGAAGAGACCAATGTTCATAATCCTGTCTGCAGAGACAGCCAATAGATACATTTCCTGTTCTCCATAACTACATTTTTATACTTTTTTGTGTCAGACATTGTACAACCAGATAAAAAAGAAGCGGTCTGGCCGAAGTGCAATTTTTGTTTTCAAGAAACTCACGCCAAGCAGTGAGCATTGTGAATAGGGTTACGTTATAATTGTTCTAAAAGGTTCTGACGGAGTTCAAGGAGATCACACTCTATTGCGAAAAATAACAAAAAAAAAACGAACCGGGAATCGGGACGTCATTGTTCAAAGCAGCAGTTTTGTTGGATCCTGGCATTCCACAACATTCTGGAGTCCTGCGACGATTTGCCACCGCAGCATCATGGAGTCGGGAACGATGCCATTTCAATGAAGCAGGTAGCACCTTTGGAAGAGAAGCGAGTGGAAGGACTGCGACAAATCCGACGAAGGAAGCAGCGATGAATGAGAGCCACCAAGCACCAACCCACGTCGGGTCTGTCTCTCCTGAGGACACTCTGAAACCAAATTATGTGATCTCATTTTTAAATTAAAAAAAAATTACTTCAAAATTTGCTCCGGAGGAAGATGCCAGAAATCAGTGTGGTATTGAAGAGATACTGAAGCTCCAAGGAATCCAATTGCAGGCCCGAACACAGCAAACGAGTAGAAAATTCCAACAAACAGTGAGGATTTTGCAGTTCCGACGTTTTCATCGATGTAAGACACTCCAATAGTGAACAAAGGAGTTGCTCCGATACCGTGCAAGAAATGAGCAAAACAAAACAGGTAAAAGTAGAAACTTGTTGATGATGATTGGATTTCTCTTTCAGTTTGACACGCAGTCTGAGCCAATGCTTCTGGTGAACCCATGTCATTTTGAAGAACTGAAAACAAACAATTATGATTCAAAAGCAATTTATGAATTTTGAAATCGTGAATTTGTTTGTAAATTATTAGTCACATTGAACATGACTTTTTGGAGTGTTTGTACAGTAAATAACAAAAGGAAGCGTTTGAAGAATTCAGAATGGTATACTTACAACTTTCAATTGAACATGTTCCATAAGACATATTTGACTGGGAAGCCGAGTACGAGTCTGACATTATATGAGGCGTCGAGAAGATCAATGATCCAAGAGCCATGCATGCAAGTCCAGCAGCTAGAACAGCAGGCTTACTGTGACGACCTCCGAAGTAAGACACCGGAATACACAGAAGAACATAACCAAAGTCATAGAACTGCACTATTCTTCCCATGTGACTGGTACTGAATTTGAAGCGACGTTCGATGGAAGAAATGGCAGATGGAACCAGCCCATTGACGATCAAACCCTAAAGCAGAAGTTATAATGGAAGAAAACCAACGCGACGATAATTTGGAAGTTTTTTCATCACCGCAAACATTTCATCACAGGAGTGATTTTGCTGAACGTATCGAGGATATTTGTAAGGAACTATTACATTTTGATTCTCAAGACCCCGAGCCTGGTTGTATTCTTAGTCTGTGACATAGCGAAGAAATAAAAATATACGAAAACAAACAAGCCTAATGGTTCCAAACTTGAAAGTTGAAGACCTTTCAGAATATCTGTATACCTGTATACTGCAATAAACACATAGCAGAACAATCATTGGCAGTTGATTCCCTAGCCATTGTAACCACTTCGGCCTCCATTTACCAATACCACATTGTGACTCTTCCGTAAGAACTGTCATTTCACGTTCTATCATCTCGTGCTGCTGAGGCTGGAAAGATAAACTGATATTCATTGGGAATAAACTTGAGGTGGAATCTGGTGTTGGGTTTCATCATTGGTTTGAGAAGAAGGAATGTTTAAATAAAATCAACCAATGACTGCTCCTCCCAGTTTTTTTTCGAGGAATATGACGCATGAAGTGTCGTAAATTTTCCATGGCATAAAGAATTTCGACGAAAAAATTGTGAAACAGCTTTACTAAAAATATATATGAGGAACTGAAAAAAAGAAAAATGTGGTTCTTGGCTATTGAATTCCGAAAAAAGGCAAAATTAATTATAGTTCATTCGACTATCATAAAAGAATAGAAAGAGTCCATTTTTAAACCAATTAACCCGCTGTTGCCACTTTTCTCTTTCGTTTTTTATTCAAAAGGATATCATCGTAAACAAAACACAAAAGATGCATGAAGAGCGAAAATGGTTCTTTTTGCCATGAGAGAGTCACATAAGACTCCACAAATGAGAGTGTGAGAAATAAAAGAAAAAAACTGTTCTGCTCCCAACCTTTGTTCAAGGCTCATTTTTCTTTCTCTCTCAATTTTCTGGAATAAACAAAAAAACTTACTGGGAGTTGGAATTCTTTCCGTCGAAGTGCCTTTTCCATATGTCGGGGTGGTACTCCTTGGGACGCTTGTCGCATATGGCTCCTGAAAGTTTACAAGGTCCAAAAAACATATCGTAGAAAAATAGATTTGAAGAACATGATAGGATATAAACATATCGTAGAACTTTCTAATGGAAAACTTTTCGAAAAGTTTGAATGAAAGTCCGAAATCCAATGAACTTTAGGGTTGCGTGTTCAATGTTCTAAAACATTCTGGAACAATGAGATCATTCAAAGAAGGAATCAAAACAGAAACTCTACTTGCTCTTTTCAAGAAAAAATAGCTTGATAACTGAAAACTAACAAAGCCCTGGTTTCAGGATTATCATGAAATTGAGCATTCGAAAGTTTGACTATATTTCAACAGCACGATGTCAAATGTTCCCAAAAACTTCCAGAGCTTTTCACAAAGTCCAATATTCATATTTTTCGTTTTGAAAGTGAAAAATCTCTGGCTTACCATTTACTCCTTGTTGGTTTTGATGAGTGATCTGATCTCAAGTCACCGGGACACGAACGCGTTTCTGCATCATCTGAGCATCCGACGGCTGAGTCGTCGACGCTTCGGTCACCCATAATTGTAAGAAATGTTACTGTTTTTTATCGATTGGATAAAAATGATTAGTACATCTGAAAAAAATTGTTGCTTGAAAAATAGTACGAATTCTTGTTTAGAAACAAAACGAAGTGTGCAAAAGAGAGGTGACAAATTAGGTTCTACTTTTTATGATGCTAATTTCTGAGAGTACTAGAGTGGAAATAGGAAAAGAAAAGATAATGAGTTCAATTTTAAAGAGTGTAGAGATGGAAAAAAGAAAGGCTCGAGAAAAACTGGGGGTGACGAAGGACAGAAAGCGCCGGATGTATAGCAAGAGCACAGAAGAGAAACAACTCATTATTCCAGAGAGTAACAAAAATAAATTATTCTCAATGAAACTGAAATTGCACAGATCATTCTATCATGAAATGCAACTATAATTAATCAGGATTCTTTCCCAACAGGAAAAATCTGTGACTTTCAAATTCCATCAAGAGTTCTAGGGGTGCGAAGTTTCCAAGTTCGGAGAGCCACAAGAATCATCCGAGCTATCGTCATCCCAGGGACTCTAGGAAAACAATGCCTGAAAAGTGCAGATCTGGAGTGGAAATTTACAATTCAACGTCAGCAGGAAGATGTTTGCGCGACTCGATCTAGTTTATCTGGAGTATTCCCGAACAGAACCCGTCATGAGATGCAAAATGAAATTCTCACAGATGAGCCGCTCGTCGTTTTCTGTGCCGTTGTTTGGATGGCAGTCATCTTCTCCGCTTCGTTTTCTTCTCCTCTCAAGACAAAAAGGGTGGTGGTGGTGGTGTGTTTGGAGCCAAAAGCGGTGGCCCATAGTTCTGGAGACAAGAAGAAGAAAACGGAAGAAGGGAGAATAGGAGCAGAAGGATGGAAACTGCCTAGGCCGGAGGGCGCATTAAAGAACTTGGGACATGTCCTGTGGGTTTTCCGGAAGAAGAGATGAGGACGAAATGGCCATTTAGTCACAAGATTTATCGAGTTTCGATCGAAAAAAATGAACCGGAAAAGCACGTTTCCACTAGATTTACTGTGAGAACCCACTTTCTTAGCGTCTTCTTTGGGCAGAATATTTTATTTTCGCTTAGTTTTCTGGTTTTGTTTTTGGACTCGACATTTTGAAAAAATGCTTCGTGGGAAGGGGAAGAACGACTGTTCTGAAGAATCAAAAATAAATTATTGGTACTAAGAACTTGAATAATTCGGATTCAGATGAACGTTGAGTTGGGATTTTAGAAAAGAATGTATGAAAGACTATTGATACACCGGAAATACACTTAGGTTATGATCATAATTCAGATTGAACCTGAATGTTGAGCAATTGAACAAAAAATGAGATCGTCAAGAAATACTTGAATGAACATTCCAGGGTTTGACGAAGTATTTTTACTGGAAAACTCATGGTTTTAGTTACATAATAGATTATATAGGCTGGTGATCAACTTTGTTCCCTTACTCAGTATTACTGTGTTTTTGAATTGTAAAGCTCCAAAATCAAAACCATAAAGAAATGCATGGCATTCAAACTGTATAGTTTACAGTGATACTTTCAGGCTTACTACCGAATCCATATAAAAACAGTTATTGTCTACAAGTATTTTTTTCCATTCAACAATTGCCAGTGCTGGACTGTTCGAATGTTATTTTGATGAACTCAGATAATAAGAAATACGGGACTTCAACAAAACAATCATTTCAAAATCTTCACATTATCAAAGACTTTGAATATAAATGTTATTTTGATGACTAATCATTTGGTGATTTTATATATTTTCAACTATACTTTTGAGAACACAAAAAATCGTTTGATATCCCTGATAGCTCAAATGAAATGCCGCTTGACCCGTGGTAAATTGACCCGCTGAGCCCGATTTGACCCTTCGAGCTGAACAATCAAAGATCAGTTTTGAAATTTTTGAAGTACTTTTTTGAAGTTGGTGAGAAGGTTTCGTCGCGAAGCTTCAAAAATTCATGGAATTCTTTCTTTTTTGTGCGTCTCCCCGATTTCTTTCCCCAACTCCCCCACAAACCAGTAACAAGAAAAAAAAACCCAAGGACATGAAAAAACAGATTTCTAGCTCCACATTTCTAAAACTTTCAGAATAAGAAATAGGGTTTTTGTTCTGAAGCTTTCACTGGACACAAAGAATAAAGAAGTAACATGTGGCAAATAAAATGAAAGAGGAGAAGTGATCAAAGAAAAAATCGAACAATAAATTCAGACAAGCTGAGAAGTTTTGAATATGTATGGAAAAAAGAGCTAATCGGCAATATCAAACAAGGAACACTGGGAAGCTCAGTTTCCATATGTGACCCAAATGTAAATAAAACTCCGCGAGGCCAACAAAGGGAAGGGCTGGCTGAACCGTAAACCGTGGGTATTTTTTTCACAGGATAGGAACAGTGCAAAGAAAGAATACCGAAATATGTCAAAACAGAAATTCGGAAAGCCTAGAACTTCTAATCGAAAGTTTTCAGGTTGAAATGAGGTGGATACCTTTGGTAGAGTTGGAATATCTCATGAATAAAATCAGAACTAAAAAATTAGAGAATCAGAGAAATTTGTTATTTTTCGAATGAAAAAATACTTCACTGTGTTATGACCCGCCCCTCAATCTCATTGTATTCTGCTTACTAATTATTTCTTGGTAAATTCAAAAAAAAATCAGTCTAGGTTACTGAAAAACAACCACAATACTGAATGTATCGTGCGAGAATTCTCATTCAAAGAGTTTTTTTTCAATTTTTGAGATTTTCAAAAACGAATGAAATTCTCAGGAAAATTCAGAAAAACACGGAACAAAACGAAGCAGTGAGGTACTATCATCAGAACGATCTTCTCGGCTGTTCCGGCCGATTTTTTCGCGGAAGTAAATGAGAAGAGATTTTGCTATAAAAAAATAGAGAAGAAAGTTTTGATAGGAAGTAAAGTAACGTCAATTTGATTCGATAGGGTACAAGAAAATTGAGAACCCAACGGAGACAAATGAATGCTCAGCGAGCTGCAAAAAGTGTGGCAAAAGAGGAAAGCGGAAAATGCGGAGCGAGGAAAAGACCGCAGCTACTTACGCGGGTAAAGGAGGTCTCCCAATGTACTTATACCGACAGAATCTATCATACTCACTCTTTTGTTAGATGAGATGCCTTGTTGCACATCCAAAGAATAGAAAAAGATCTGGATGAAGGGATGCCTCATTATTGAGAAGTTCAAGTTTCTCCTCCATCTCACTTTTCTCAATTTTTACTTGTATCTTTGACGCCGCCTTTCCTTTTTGAGTTGAATGTTGCGGGGGCAAAAAAAGAGACTAAACTCAGTGAGGTGGAAACATTCGGGAAACATTGCTTCTAGGTTAACGTTTTGTTAGAGGGAAAAAACGGAGAAAAGGTCGAGAAAGAGATATTCAAAAGGAGTAAGAATCGCCTGAGGCTGGGTCATGTAATCCGCTATGCAAAGGGTGACAGAAATCAGTCATTGTTGCATGGTAATCCTACCGAACATTCGTCAGGTTAAGAGAACAAAAAACAAATAACATATCATCTGAAATAACATTTGGTCAACTCAATGACGCGAGAATTCATACAGATGATTCAGATAGAATTTCGAAATAAATAGTATCAAAAAAAAGTTTTGTGAATAGTGACCAGTTCAGTGAAAAGTGAGAAAAACTAGTGGATGGTATACTGGAACGGATTTTGTGTTCGATGAAACGTGAAAGGTTTCGAAAATCAAATACATGACAACTATTTTTTTAGGACTGAATTGAATGAATACTTGTTTATGTTTACTGTTATCAATTTTGAATAAAAAAGTACAGAATAGAAAAAGAGACTATTTTAGTTTTGATAAATCACAAACTTATTCAATGAAGTATACTAACTGATGAAATCAGGACGTTATAATGGCTAAAGTTCCCAAAACATCATTGATGTATGTGCGGACCGTCCTAACACACAATTGTCCTCCCGGATCAATATTCATTCTTGTCGAAGGTGCAAAGGTTGAGTAACAGGCGACAATGGCAGAAGGCCTATGATTTACAACTGTTGGCCTCTAGGATGGAAGGGTTGGTGGTGGAAAAAAGAAGAAAATTATATGGGTGAAACCCCATTTTCGTCCCTTCCTTATTGCTTTTTTGAAACGTGAATCACAAGGAGTAGTTTGGTTTTGGGAGGGGTTTTGTTTCAAATTACGTTTGACGTGACAAACAAAACAAAGATTCTACCAAAAAAGAGAAGAATTGAAAGTGAGAAGAAGGAAAAATGAACGGAGAAGGAAGAAGATATCTAGACATAAATGGTGACAGCTAATTGAGAAGAAAAAGTAGAAAAATGAAGAGGAAAAGGTGACGAGAGGGCAAACATATGGTATCGTTTTTCTTGGGGAGAACCGTCGAGACTTGGGTGGGGGTTAGGGTGTGGAAGGAGGAAACCCCGAAACGGTCAAACAACACAAAAAATTGCGCAATCAAACATCAGAATCCGTCGACGATTGGGGGTCACAAGCGAAAGGAAGAGCGCATGGAATTTGGTAATTGGCTGATGGCAAATTGGGGGATCTCAAATCTCAGAGATGCGCTTTCTCAAAATTCCTCACTTTTCTTTCTAGATTTTCATTTCAAGATATTGTGATTATTTTTACATAGATCATCCCAAAAAAAAACAAAAATAGTTTTGTTTTTATTCGAATGCTGGCAAAAATTGGAAAATGCCGGCAGAAGACAATGGAAAAATGAAGATAAATGAAGGATGAATCACTGGAAAAGCTGACAAAGAAAGGCGGCTGAAAATGACGGATTCCAGTTTTTTCCGCATTTCACAAAGAGCCGGATGTTAGAAAGAAATTGATTTGCAACGCTTGTTGAGGTGGTCCCTCGAGTCCTAAAGGGAGGCATTCAATGTCTAGGACTATTAAAAGCACTCTCGCCGTTCGGATTGAACACAATTGTTGAATAAGAAAAGGGGAAAAAGAAATGAGGAAGTTTCATGAAATTCAAAAGTTTTATGTTTTGGCAGTGTTTGGGGCCTCTTAAGGGGTAACTTGTTTGCCAAATATTTTCCAAGGTTTTTATGAGATTTTCACGGAGAAAAATGTTTGAAATTTTATTTTAGAGGTCTCTCCAATGTTTGAGAAAGTCTCTGAATGAAGCTTTTTCCTAGACAGTTTCAGAAAACCGACTCTTAAGAGAATTTCGAGGAGGTTTGTTCCAGTTCTCGAGGATCCAGGCGGTATGAATTTTAAGATGAATGAACAATAAATTCAATTCGAAAACTTCAATTCAAATAAGCTGTTTGGATCGTATAGTTTTCAAACTATAAATTTTTCAAAATCTTCTCGTTAATTTAGCTGAATTGTTTACTTTGAGGTTTCAGTCATTGGAAACTGTTCAAACTGATAATACTAACAACGACAAAATTATCTACTTCCATCATCCGGAATGACTTTTTTTCAACTGTTTTCATCCACTGGCTAAAAAAAAGCATGAGTCAGAATGATAAGAACTATCACAAAAAATCATTTCTTATAAGAATGATAACATTGATATTTGCCAAAAATTATTTATGACAACTCACACCTGCCTAAAACTTCTGCAGAACGGAAATTGCTCATCATTTGCACACAAACACACCACGCAAAAAAAAGGCATGCAAAAACACAGTATATAAAATGAAATAGAAAAAAAGTAACAAAAAGTAAACAGAGAGTGAAAGCGAGAGTTTGAGATGAAAAAGAAATGCGAGAAGAGCAAAAAGTGATGCAGCAAAATACTCGAAAGTATCAAATTTTCAGATGAAAATCTAGAATCTGTGCCTCCTTCACATAAACAATTGCAATGAAGATTCATTCTCAATAGAGCCTCTAATTGAATAAAGTGGAAAGAGAGAATCAAAAGAGACACTTACTTAAAGTAATACCACCAAGAGAAAAGAGCAACAACTCGTGTGTCAAACAAAGATACTCAAGGACCGGTCCGCTAACTAGTTTTCGGAAATTTAAATTTTCGACGAAAAATGTATTTTTCAAGGAACGAAAAAGTCAGAAACAAAAAGCACCACATTCCCACGATATTTTATTTTTCTTGCAAATCCTTAGAACCGAAACACCAGAATTTTGGGATTTCATGATGGAATTCGTTAAAACAACTAACAAAGTGAATCTAGCATCGAGACCTCGTAAAAAAGAATGTTTTGCAAAGAAAAAAATGTATACATAAAAGCAGGGGTGGGAGGTTGCCATAGTAGAACAAAATTAGATTTTTTTTTTCTTGATGAAAAACGGGAGCTAGACATTCAATCTCATTGAAAGAAATAAAAAATAAGAGTAAATAACCGAGAAAAGAAGAAAAACGTAACAAGAAATCGCCAAGAATTCAGAGCTCAACTACAAATCTCCAAAAAAAATATTTTGCAAAATGACCAATTTTTCTGACCATCTTTTGCAATCTGGTGAATACTCTTTGTGTATCTAGTTGAAAATAGAACAAAGAGAAATGAAATAAACGGAGGGAGAAAACGTGAACATTTTGGAATTTCGTGTGCCAATTCAATGGTGAATGGACTCAATTGGATTGAATTAGGTTAGATTAGGTTAGATACCGATGAGGGTCTCCGGAAGAAAAGAGGAAAACAAAATTGGAAATTGGTAAATAAGAGATCGAGTTTTTGGCACCATATAATGGTCCAATAGCGATAAAATCAGGAATGAGAGAGAAAAACACAGTGCACCAAAGCCAAGGTCACCTAAGGCTATCCTTCATAGGCATGGTATAGGTAGCTATTAAAATGGCAGGTACGTCAGCCAGGAGGTAAAACTGTTGTACTATAAAAATTGAATTGTCTGGTTGTCCGTCTGTTTTTGGAATTGAATTTTAATGATGGAGTTTTGGTGATGCAATTCGGGAAAATAGTGCAACAAAGAACAGGAAAAGATGAAAATAGTCAGATTGAATGTAAATTATAGAATGTGTTTTGATAGTTTTCAAAATTATGAAAGAGAACCTCTCAGCAAAAAAGTGTTAGATTTCGTAATTCACCACCAGAAACGGGAGAAAAGATTTTGAAGTGAGCTGTCAAAGATTTTGAAAAAAAGATAAAATTTCCAAAAATATTATTTCCGTTTTCAACAAAGTTTAGATAAAATATGTTCCAAAAATATAGGACGGCCACGAAAAATGTAGTAGTTTTTTCTTATCAGAAAAGAATATACTAATCAGTTTTCACGATAAAAAATACATACAGTACAAGGTTCATGGTTAGAAGACTATTATTTCAAAATAAGTATTGCAAACAATGTTTTGACGGGTTTCTGTAATTGCAAAGAGTATCACTCCAAAAATTAAAGATTCTGAAGTTTTGAATTGAAACGTATTTGAAAACAGATTTCGTAAAATTCGTTTTCAATGACTCATGAACTGTTGTATGTTATTTCTAGATAAATCGTCATACATACGATTTCTTTTTGCCTAATCTACATACACCGGAGAAAAATGAATGTCGCCAGAAGGTGTCAAGGTTAGGTCCCTATTGTGTTCGAATTTCAATACAAGAAAATGAACGTCTGCATATCCGGACGTCTGCAATATTTCTCTATTCTCTTGATCTCTCAAGAAGAAACAAAGAAAAAGCAAGCAGAAAAAAATTACGAAAAAGACAAACGATATCAGTCGGAAAACTCATCAATGACGAGGGGTGAACAACAACTGTTGTGGAGGAGCAGGAAATGGAGACATGATGAGAAGCAAGTGAAAAGTTCAATTCGATTCAAAAATCTCGCATGTTTTCTTCAGTGGCCCCCGGTTTTTTTGCTTGTCTTGAAAAAAGTCAAGTGAGGAGAGGAGCACTTGAGAGATCAGATTTGATCACCCTCGGTTTTTCCTGAAGAGACGTTAAGAACATGTGTTTCCGCTTCAGATGATGTCGTATAAAAGTTTGGAATGAAGGAGGGCCTAACGATCAGACACCAAAAAGTAGCTTGGAATTGGGATCGGTGTCGCAATATGAGTCAGATCTACGGTGATTCAACAATGTATAGTTTGTTCATCAGTTGATCGGGACAGAAGGATACTTAATTTGTAAGGGACATGCTGTCCGAAAAACAAAAACATTTCTAATAGTAACACGCCTTTACAAATTCAGTCCATAATGGTATTTTCCATCTGTGGCCACTTCGGAAATTCTGTTTTTTTATTTTTACCGAAACTCAGAATTTCAACATACCAGCGTTACAAACAAAATATCACCTTTTTTCTTATATTTTCAAAAAACATTCCACAATAAATTTTCAGCAAAAAGACTGGAAAAACTGTTGCGAAAGAGTTTTCGAACGGAAATGAAAAGGATGAGGATATCAATCACAAATTTAATCCAAGTGAACATATTGTAAAATGAGTCATATTTTCCGAATTTAGTACCGTAAAACAAAATATGACAAGACAAACCTATTGAAAAATCATATTCTGGAATCTTTTAGTGAAAAAAACTTTAAGCTTGCGTTTTTTCCGAAAGTTTACTTACAAAAAGCAGAAAATAAGCAACAAAAAAGAAAGTTTTTGTTGGTTACTAACTAACTACACGGATCATTGTTTGAGAAGTCAACTCGTTTTTTTTCTTTTGTTTTCTTTTTTCTCGCTCAACAAAAAAAAGCTAAGAAAGTTTTCGGCATGTAGCTGGAACAACAACAAGCTTACTGGATGTTGGTGATACGCTTGCGGTTTGGGACTTCATGAGATTTTTTTCTGGAGGAAAAATATAGAATTTGAAACCAAATGAAGGAGAATTGAAATTCGATACATATCGTGATATGTCTAGATCTTTTTTTCGCAAAAATGAAAAGAATGTTTAAAAAAAATGAACAGAGACAGTAAAGGAAGTAATCCAATTCAAGAATTGATTGTAGAATAAACATTTAAGAAAGTATGAAGAGGAGGAGATGATTCAGATCCAGGAAGTTTAAAATCATTAACGGAATGAGATGGGGTTGGATGCAATAGATCGGATAATTTATCACACTTTCTCTTATAAATGTTGCGACGCGTGTTCGTCCGATGCTTCTCCTAAACCGAATAAGAACATCAGTGATATTATTGTGAAAGACAAACATAGCACGTCAAACAAGGGGTCTTGTCGCGAATTAGGTGACAGAAAATCTTGTTTGAGGAGGATTTATGATAATCTTCCGGGGGTAGATTGACTCAATGTGACTCTTGTCTCCGAATCGGAATAGGGACAATTGAGGATAGATGAGATGCGGGGAATAATGGTTCTGGACCACATTAGAATGACGAGGACCTCGATTACACGTAAAAGAAGCGCAAAAATGGGGGCGAAGATGGGGCCGCCGAGACAAGAAGAAGAGGCAAATTTTGTCTATGCGCTGTGGTCACTAGATATCTCTGTGTCTCTTGAGTGCCCTGTCCCTCAATTCGCACATCTTTGTGACACACTACTTCCCATCGATTTCTAGTTTTTCTTCCAAATGGTGTCAACGACGGGTGTTGCAAAAAAAGAAGTGAAATTAGCATGTCACCCTCTTTTTTGAACCATTCAATTTCGTCTTCATTCATATAAGTATTTTCGTCTCGAATATATTGAGAATTAGCTGCGATCTCTATCTTATTTACAATGGAATAAAAACGATACAATAACAATTGGGCGCAAGTACAATTGCGTGGAGGCAAGCAATTAGCCACAATTTTTTTTCGGTTGTTGAGTGATCTTTTGACTGGTCTCAAACACTTCAGATGAAAAGGGATATTGAACACAACCAATTGAGAAATGGGATAATTTTTTGTTGAAAGGAAAAAAAGCTTGGCAAATCTTACTTCTGAAAACTAGTTTCATTCAAAAACTACGTTGAAATATTTGAAAATTACTTTAATTTATATCCGAACTGAAAACTGAACTAGGGCATCAAACTTTTTTCAGCGTAAAAAATCTTCGTTTATAAAACTTCACTTCATGCGAACTTTTGAGAACACAAATCGAAACCAAATGCAAAACTCCATGAACTTTTAGAAACTTTTCGAATGTAGAATGAACATTATTTCGAAAACTTATCACTATCATCAATTAAAACAAAAAAAAACAAAACTTAATGTTTTCGTAAGAGATCTTTCATCAATATAAGACTCTTCTAAATCAAAAATCAAACCGAGATTGATGTCGTTCGTTTATCAAACACTGTTCCAATATGAGAGATTGACGTCGTCACAAAAAATGTTATGAGAAGAAAGGGTTCTCATTGCTAATCGGAAGGTTATATAAACGACCCTACATGCCGGTTGTATGAGGAAGCATAGCAACACGGATATATATTTGGAAACACATCGAAATGAATAATTGATCGAGATGTAGCAGGTGATAAATCTTGAGAATCATATGGGTTGATCACAAGAATAGGTTGACGAGGTATAAATCAGTATTTTATGTTATTACACAAACTTTATGACAAACAGCGACACTTTTTTCTTTTCTTTCACCTACATTCAAGAGAAAACTTACCAGCTGGAAGAAAAGTCTACTGTGAACCAGCCCAATTATCAAATGGGACAGGAAACGTGGAAATTGAATCGGTAGAGATTTTTATGTGATACTAGTTTTGAAAGTTGTGTGAAAACCTTCAATTTTTGTAGAAACTCGCAGAACTGTGAGAAACAGGATGATTCTTCTCATCTATACATCAAAAAGGTTTTTCCTAGGGATTTGGTAACTTTCTGCAATCCTAAAATATGTATTCTAGTTATGGATAGAGCATCAGAATTTCAACATTCAATATTGTTGTCCTTGATCAATGAAACTATCTCAACAGATTCTTATCCAATACTTCCACTGGTGATAACTGCTTTGATTTTCAAAAGTTATTACTAGTTGCAAAAACTTGAAACTAGGATTTTCACATTTGACAGGTTGACTTTCCGTTTGTTTTACACAGAAACTTAAAAAATGCAACAAAAAAACTAAGCGTCTGAAGTGTCTAACTAACGTTTTGAAAAAACACTTGAGCTCAAACCTGACTTTCTTTTTTCTAGCAAAAAAGTGGAAAAAGTTCTGAATAATTCAACAACTTCTTTTCACTCACCATGTACTTGGTGTTTTTTCTTAAATTATAAAAACAGGGAACACTCCAAGCAAAACTGAATACGCCATCATCCTTCAAGATCAACGTTAGCTTAGAGGACTCTCGGTTAAATGAGAAAAGCGAATATCAATAGGAAACGCTGACATTAATCAAATTTATGCTAATTTTGTCGTTGAACTATTTGTTTGGTTGCAACGAGCTAATCGGTTCGAACGGCGCCCCCCAACGCGGTTTGACGTGTTATGTGTGCGTATGGAATGTAAATTGGCGAGAGAAATGTGCGACACCACAATAGAAAAGTACTAACAAAAGCGGTTTTCTGGCCCCCATATATGCAACTACTGAACACAATTTGAATGTTAAATTGCATCTGCTCGCTTCTTTTTTCATTGTTTTTTGATTTCTTCTTTTACTGAATCAATTTTCACACAAACTGGAAGTAACCAAAACAATAGAAAATAAGGGAAATGAGCAGTATAGGAAGAATAGAGAGCGGTGTGAGGTACAGGTCAGAACTAACAAGGACATGGAGGTCTTGGGGAGGGGTTGATAACAGAAATGCCAAATTAGAACGTGGCGAGATAACAATGCACCTAATGTCGGCTGGGAAGCAACCACTCAAAAGGATGCCTAGGATTGTTACTTTTTGATAAGATACATGTATTTGCCTGCAACGGTCAATGTTTGTGTGCTTAATAAATGCTACAGCGTTCATGTTATACAAAAGTGATCTAAATATTGGTGATAAGGTGGCAAAGATAGTCGTTAACTCATTATTTTAGCAGTGTAACAATAGGAATCGTTGAGAATTTTCCTTCGGAAAACAGGAAGCAGATACGAAAAAAAAACAAATCAAATATAGCAAAAATTACTGAAATACAGTTCCCAAAATACGTATCACATTGAAAACAACGGGAACTTGTAAGTTTTCGAAACTCGATTTCCTCATTTTGTGGTTTAAAAATCTCTCCGAAAGAAATAAGGATACCGAGGAAAAGCAACAATAATTTAGAAACCACATGTGAAAGTACATTTCAACAAACATTTTACGACAACCCTTCTTCCATCACGGACTGTGGAATAAAAGTACAGAAACATGAAATATTACACTCTTGAGGTCAAACCGGAATAAATTATTTAAGAAAAGCGTGATCGGTCAATAAGAAAAGTAAGAAATAGTTGTCGAAAATGTATGCTCAAGTCAATCAAAGTGATGATACAAATGAAAAAATTAAAAAAAAAATTAATCAAATAAGTGTCAATGAGAAGATTTTCAAAAAAATCTTTGGTCATTGTGAGATGGACAGGAAACGTTCTAGAACTCTCAAACTGTCATAATCTGCCAATGAGACACTCCTCTAGAGCAAATGATAAGATGACACTTTGCGGGAAAATTGTAATGATTGCACTTTGAGAGAAAAACCCCACGAAAAAATGCATAAAGTTATTATAAATAGCCAAACGTTACACTTGTCTTGACATTCTAACTGACAAAATTTGAAATATTCGAGGACAACAAAAACTGTGTGGGTTTCGGTTCACAAATAGTAAAACGTATGGGGTGAGAGGTGTTTATTCAGCGGAGGAAAGTTCACCGTTCGACAGTTTCTTTGCAAACGATTGACTTCCTCCTCATTTTGCTCAAATTTTTTTGTCTCCTCTACCTCGCTTGAGTGCTTTTCTACTACTTACCGGCAGAGTAATAGACACTTTTAAAAAGAATGAAGGCGAAAAAAGAGCCGCAAAAAGAAGACGGACCACAATGCAGCATCAAAAGTTGAGCGAGGAGGAAATAAAGGCGGGAGATCAGAATGAGCTCAAGATGAAGTTAGATGATGAGTTTTTTGTTAGATTTTTCATGGCTTTCATGCGAAATAATGTGCATCAGATTTTCACAAATTTTTACAACGAAGAGCTCCAAAACAAAACACAACTCAGAATATTTCTTTTATTGTGACGTTCATGTCAATCAACTTTTTTTTGTTTGTCACATGGTATATCCGATGTAACTTTTTTCTCATACATATATATTTTTCATGTTTTTCCGTATAAAATATGTTCACATGCATCAATGACATCTACGTTATCAAATTCAAAACTCCGGCTAATGGTTGAGATTCTAACATCAGAACCAAACCCAAAAAAAACCGAAGATTTCTGAGAAACTGCTAATTAGAAAAACAGGTGAAGCAGAAACACATGTTTTTGATCAACCTCAAGCTTTATTAGAAATTTGTAATAAGAATAAGACAAGGGATACAACTTCAAATTTAACGTCTAGCATATCCTGGTCCAGTTCTTGGTGGTGGGCAATGATCGCATGATCCTGGCTGTCCTGGTGGTCCACGTGGTCCGGTTCCTCCATGTGGTCCTGGAAGTCCATCTGATCCCTTCTCTCCTGGATCTCCTGGAAGTCCTGGTGGTCCGGGTTTTCCTGGTTGACCATCCTTTCCTGGTGGTCCAGGTGGTCCTTGTGGTCCTGGAGGTCCTGGTGGTCCAGGTGGGCCTGGTGGTGCTCCATTGATAACTTTTCCTGGTTCTCCGGTTGGTCCCTTCTCTCCTGGTACTCCTGGAGCTCCTTGTGGCCCAGATGGTCCTGGTGGCCCTGGAAGTCCTGGCACTCCGTCTTGTCCTGGAGTTCCTGCATCTCCTTGTGGTCCTGGAAGTCCCTTTGGACCTGGTGGTCCAGCTGGTCCTGGCGGTCCTGGTGGACACTTTTGACATGGAGGCTTTGGTGGTGGTCCTGGAAGAAGAGCGCCATCTCTTCCTGGTGGTCCTGGATTTCCTGGACGACCTGGGGCTCCTGGGCGTCCGTCTCTTCCTGGTGGTCCTGGTGGTCCTGGTGGACCAACTTGACAAGTACAGCAGGATCCAGCAGCAGAAGCTGGTGGGCTAGCAGGTATTGGATTGGCTCCGTAGTTGTCGCGACGTGTACGACGGGCAGTACGGACTGGGATTCCACCAGTGACGGATTGAACAGAAATCATCTCACGCCACATATCACGAGATCTGGTCTGAAAACGTGATTTTGGTGTTTTTATTATTTATGAAATAAAGTTACCTTGCAGAAATCAACCTCGCTGTTCATAACCGACTGAAGTTGCTGCACATGATTGTACACAAGTGGAACAATGATAACTGTTGCAAGCATAGATACGATAGCCAAGGTTGCCGAAGCAATGGCTAACAGCCGGAGAGAGCGCCGTGGGGCGCATTTCTGCTCCATTTCTGAAACAAAAAAAAACTATTCAATCACAAACTAAATTGAAGAAAAGAAATCGACTATATTGTAAAAGTATACATGTGAAAGGAAATGAAGAAAAACTTTCTTATTGTACACATATATATCAGTGAATGTGACCTAATTAGATAACGAATGAGTGACCTGGATTATCTATCCTCAGTATCTCCGCGGGATTTCACTTTTGTACGGGTAAAGACATTGTACTCATCTCTCTCCCAAGAGAATGATGACGGAGATAAAATCGAATTCCGGAGGTCTATGTGATCCAGAATCTGTACAGCAATTTGAGAAATGAAGAATAATTTTGTCTGAAAACCTAAGCCGTCTGCTAAAATTTGTATGAATTATTTCAAATTCATTTATTGATAAAGGGCAGAGCCACAATTATGCCTGTTTTTGTACATTGGGAATTTAGAGAAAAGTTGAGGTGTTTTTTTTTCAATAGAAATATGCACATTTTTTAACAATCAGTACAGCTACTATTTTGGAATCCTTGAAAGCCATTTGAGATGTTCTCAAACGTAATGTCTATTGTTTCTAGAACACAATCTCTCAGCTGCACTGTCAAGAGCAAGTCCAGAAAACAAGTTTACCTAACTCTTTTTCAAAGTGGCAATTATTAAAACTAAAAGTTGTTTATTTATTTTCATGTTGAAGTTTTTAATGCCAATCGAGAGATTTTCTAACCTGCTGTGTCTCCAAAAGTCAATCTCTAGCTATATCAATTATGTTAATAAGTAGTTATTCGAAGAGTTCATAGGAAAACAAACTACAAATACTTTTTTTCACGCAAACCAAAGTTGTTTCTAACTTTTAAAGATGGAGGAGTTATCGAAAAGGCAACATTTTAACGCATTTTGTTTTATGAACTGTTTTCCAGGAAATGAAAATTGACCTGCGATGTGTTTCCAAGCATTTTTCGAGGATGATAACCCAGAAAAAGTTTAGAGCTATTCATTCGTGATTTGCAATTGTTTTGTTTCTGGTAAAAGGGTTCACTTTCACTTTCCAACCAGCATTTTTTCTAACACCCTGCGCCTTCAAAGTAAGTTTCTCGTTTCATATCAGGTTAAGAGAAGATTTATTACCTACCTTGCAAGAAAATATAATTAACTTATAAGACGCAGTACGTTAGAAAGTATGCTGGATGGAAAGTGAATGTTAATCTAGTAAGCAGAACTTGTGTTCTTCCAAAAATTAATCGAGTTGGAAATGGTGCTACCTGCAACATTTGTTACTTTCCCATATTTACTTATGAATAATAGATTATTTTTAGCTTTCTGGATTTGTCAAAATAAGTCTGTGCTGAAATTCCTTGTGGAAAATATTTGTGTTGCTCATTTGCTGATTCGCTTGAGATATAAATTGAGTGACGGTTTGCCAGTGAAAAATGAGACGATTACATTGACAATCTGAAAATTACTGGTTAAAAAAACCATAAACTTGAATGCCGAAATTTAACTCTCACATTTTTTGTGAGAAGTTTTGAGAACCATCGACTTGAGCCACACATTTGCCTTCCTAAATTTGTTTTTTATTCAGTTACCTCATTGACATCATACGTTTCTTCAAAACGCATACTATTCAAGTTGAATAAGTAGTACTGAGAGCCAGAGTTGAGAATTCATCTATTCTTTAAAAAAATCTTCTGATTGTTTTTAGAATGCCAACTTTCACTTTCCAACCAACACTTTTTTTAACCTACTGCGTCTTACCTAACACTTCATTCTAGAAACCATGTTAGAAAAAATTCTTGTTAAAAACAAGATATGAAATAGCCATAACGACGCAGGATGTTAGAAAAGGTGCTGGTTGGAAAGTGAAAGTTTTCAGATTTGGGAAACAATTCCCTTCAAATTGTTGGAGGAGTTTTCATACACGTTACTTTCGTTGAAGTCTATATTTTTTAAACTTTTAGGAATTCGATGCTCGCACAAGAATAAATGAAGTTTTGCAGGAGATCGTCCACATCACAATTGTCTGCACCTGGAAGATAGATCTCAAAATTTTAAATTTGTTCTGAGAGTTTGAACACTCACATCTCAACTTTTATTAATTCCACTCGAAGATGGCTGTAATCTCCGTTTCTAATTTTTCAATAAATCTTTATTAAAATTTTCTTGTTTGATTTCCGTTCCATTCTGCGATTAAAGTTTTCGTAGTACCGCTCGAGCATAAGAACTGGGATCATTATTCACAGAACGATCGCTTAATAAACGTTCCGAATTTGGAATTCAGTTGACAGGTCGAAAATCATACCAAGACCAAAATTGTTGCGAGTCTTTACCACTTTCACTTTTTTGTGTTTTTTTAACATTCTTTTTCTTATTTCCATTAGATAATTTAGTTCACGGATACAATAGTTGATGTGATCAATGTCAGTAGTTTCCGAATACTTGTGTGAATACATTTTTTAAATTTCTACATGCACTTTCTGAATGTTCAATACTCTTCAAAATATGTACTTGGAAAAAAAAAGAAATATGCGCGAAATATGTACCTGAACTTCATCTAATTTAAAGCTCTAGTTGACTTTTCTATATGTCTACCGGAATCTTCTTAATTTTGAAAACCGTGAAAAATAAGAATTTCTTCATTTATGAAAGTGCATACAAGTAATACCAAATAGAAAATTTTTACTACGATTCTTTCCAATTGTTTTTCTTAATTTCTACATAATTTTTCGTGAAACGAGGTTTTTAATAGTTTGAAAAATATGTGTTAGTTTCCTTCATTGCATCGAATAGAGAGATAAAATTGCAACATCATGTTCCTTTTCAAACTCGTCAAATTTTTCTGAACATTTTTCGTTTTTGAAAACTTGAATTAGGTTAACTTTTTTTCTGAATTATTGCGAAATTTTTACCAGATTACCTACTTTCACTTTCAAACCAACGAAATTTCTAACGCACTGCGTCTTCTAGGTTATTCTCTCTCGATATCACTCGTTGTGGCAGGGAGCGAGAGCTGGAGCTCGACTGGCCAGGAAGAGAAAGAAGAAGAAGGGGGTGAATAGGCTTCAAAGAAAAAGTAAATAGAGATTTTCTCTGAGTTTTCATGAGCAGATTATTTGTTTCGGAAACGACGAAAAAACTGCTGATACCCTAATCCATTTCATTTTTCAATTTCTGCAGAAAACATCCCAGTTTATTGTATGACTAACTTGTTTCAAAACATCAAATTATCAGTTATAGTAGTTGGTCAAATTCAAATTGGAACAAAGAAGCTAGTAAATCAAGACAACGGACACCAATTGTTTCACTTGTTTTTGTTTTGGTCAAGAATGTTTGATTCATGATTCATATTGTTTCTAAAACTTTGCAAAATAAGTTATTTGTGGTGAAATAGAATTTTCAACTAATGTAGAAATAGGCCCCTGGAATATGAAAATTCATAGTCACAAGTAGCCGAGAAAAATGGGAATGATTCCAGCGCAGTTCAAAATTCATAATGCAATTATAAGACATTTCTTCGTAGTTCAGAAGTCACAGAACTGTTCAAATCTACACGAACGCTTTATTAAAACGTTTTCAAACGATGAAACCAAAAGTTCCAAAAAAGACAGTCAGAGAGATACATTAGCTACATAAGAAGATTACGGTGTGAGGGATGTCGCCGGTTTCTGGGTATGGAAACAATGTTACCAGCTAATTACAGGATGATGACCACGAGATCTAAGACGATTAGATGTAATCGGGATGAAATTCTATTGAAAGACTTGAAAATTGGGGTAGAGATTATAATTAATAAGTAAGTGTGGAGAAAAAACATTGAGCCGTAAAGTCATAATTTGACAGGAAATGAATTAGTTTAATTATCATCAGCTAAGCTCTTCTTCCTCCTTTTGATGTCGAGTTTTGTCCGGAGAATACTAAAAATTCGTCATTTGAAAAACTGAAAAGATTACTTCTGACTTACTGGTTAATGCTACTTCTGGATGGTGCGTTATCCCGGGTACAGATTCCATCCCTGATTAATTGTTCACGAATTTCGCTTTGTCGGCACATTCCAAGACGTGTTCTAAATAAAAAAAGATTAAAAAAAGATATGAAAAATTTATTTGGATCTGATACCTATAATCTCTAACAGCTAATACTAAAGGGGATTCCGTTCGACCTTCTTTGGCATCTTTTGGTTTTACTGATCCGGTTTGGCGATATCTGAAACTTATAATCATATGGATTATGTTTTTTTTTCTATTGTGACTCACCTGTTGAGAATTTTGCTCACACAACTGTGGGTGACACATAGACGTTTCGAAATGTCGCAGATCTTCCAACCACCCTGTAAATAACCAGTTTAGTAAACCAGAAAAGAAAATTGCGGGGATCTAACTTGAAATAACTTGACAATATCTTCCCGTTCACACATCGACAACGGCAATCCTGGGCTGTACGTCCTTCCCAATTGATTTCGTCCTGGAAACGCCATAAACCATTTTCTTTGAAATCAATTCCAAATCAGACAATCACACAATTATCTAGGCAGACATATAAAAAGAAGGATCCAGTCAGTGATATGTCATAGACAACATATATATCATTGCTAAATCTCCTTGTCTTTTGATTTCTAAGTGCACATAAAAAACAAAACGGAGAAGTGGATAAAAATGGAACACTTGAATAATGTTGCGGATAACCTGTCCATATAAACTTTTTTCTTCGTTTGATTGATGTCACCGCTAGTGAGATTTCGGTCAGAGTCTAATTAGTGTGAAGATTTACTGCTTATAATCTAACTGTCGGCACTTAACATACTTTTTTGGGAAGGTCGTTAAAAGTGTAAAAAGTTTCTAGACAGGATAATGTGAAATATTCAATCAAACAATGTTACACAATTATCTCAGACTTTTTTTTCAAAGGATTATCTGCGGAAATATATTATAGTTATACCTAATCTCTAGATCATTGATATAAAAACCAAGTCACTAATCTATTTAAATCCCACTGACCTGAACTGCGAGCCACATCTTTCTCATACTGTGGAGGTGGTGGGACATCGTAATCTAAAGATGAACAAGACAGAGAAGAAGGTGATCCACTGTCAGATGTGTCCGGATAGTAGTATGGATGATACATGCCAACCTGAAATCGAAATGTTAGTGAACTATATGTTTTTGTTTTTCCCTTACTTCAAATGAATCCGTGAACTGGCTTATCAATGGAGGGGCAAGAGGCTCTGAACCGAGATATAGAGATTGTTGGATTGGAGTGATTAGTGGGTCGCTCTGAAAACAATCACAGATATAGAAATTCAATTGGAATAATAACTCGACAACTCACATTCAGCCATGCCATGAAGTCTCTTTCCAGAGTTTCTGGAGTGGATGTATCAATGATCGGCTCATCCATTTGAGCGTCTTTTGTTGTGCAAGTAATAATAGAAATGAAATGGTCGGCTGAAAGTATATGTTGCTACTGGACCGGTGGATAAGAGAAGAATCAGAGAAGACTTTAGAAGAATCCAGAAAAGAAACAAAAAGTAACGAATTGAATCAGTCGGACGTGAGATAATCGAAACGGGAATTTATGCCGAACTTGACAATTCTTGCCGAATACTCTGGTATTATGTTTCAGGCGAATCATCGTTCACAGTTTTTTGCCCGTTTCTGATCGTCGTCTGGTTTTGTAATTATGGAGGGAAGAAGAAAAGCGTTAGACAAGAAACAAGGAATATGAAAATTATAGGAGTATCAAAGAGGAATGCAAATTCCAGAAACCGACTGAATGCTGGAAGTTTGCAGAAAATGATCTGGAATGAACTAAATGATCCATTTTTAACTTTGTAATCGTCAACCCACTCGTCTTTTTGCGTGCATCCGGTTGGTGTACTAGTGAGCACTACGTTTTGAATTAAGTTTCAAAAATAAATACGAGAAAAAAGTTTCTAGCTTTGGAGATGGTTAATATAATCTAGATAATCGCGTATCCGATGAAAAGAGCAAACGGTCAGATCAAATTAGAAAGATTAGAAATTTTGAGTGTTCACCTAACATATAACGAACAAGCACCAAAAAGCGAGAAGAAATAGAAAGAGATAGATAGGAGAAATTATATCGGTTTAGGAGATAACAAAGGCACAAAAAAACGGTGGAAGCGAGATTGTGTCGCATGTAGACATACGGATCGAATGCTAGTGATAAAGGACTCGTAGCTGCCCTAACGTAGAAAAAAAAACTCAGCGAAATCATCCTGATAGAAGGGATATTTACTGCCACTTCCTGCTTCTTGCCGCTCCCTAATTGGCGATAATGGAAAACTGTTCGATCAACAACCTTCAGCCTCTCTCTTTCTCCTGTTGAGGATATTACTGTTATGGCAATTGGAGAGGGAAAATGAAAAGCGGCCAAAACAACAGAAAACTGGAAGAGAAAGAGAAAAAGATAGAAAACAAAATCAAAAGAAAACGAACAAATCTAAGAGAAACAGAAATGAAAGAATAAAAAGAGGACTCATAGCAATGGCGGAAACTAATCAGTGACCATCGTCCGAAGAAATTGGTATTAGGCACTTCTATTAGAGAATTATTTGTATGACAAGTCTCCACGTTCTTCTTAACCTCCTAAAATCTATCCCCACCTTATATATGCCGGTTCAAAATTTATAATCTGATCTAGATTTATAACATTTTTTTCAAATCATTTTTCATTGCCTTAGATGGGGGCGCCAAATCCGAATAGGGTGGGCCTATACTTATAGCCAGAGCTACTAGCTCAAAATGGAAATCCAAGGGGTGATCTTGAGATAAACCCCTCCACCTCCACTTCTTAGCAGCGGATAAAAATGATATTAGAGCAAAATATCTGTTGTTCGAATAAAAAAAGTTTTCAAGAGGTTTTAAATAGTTTGAAATTTTGTTAGTATAAGAAGTTGAGAATAGAAAAGAAAATAGAAGGAAAACAATAGAAAATGTTTTTCGAAAATGAAACTATGGGGTGTCCATTTGTCCATTATAGCTTGTCCCCCTGTTCTTATTTTCTCCCCTTCCACCCCACTATTCTTCCTTCTGTCCATCATCAGTTTCTTCTTATAATTTGGTGGTATGGAATGGAAAAGGAGTGTGAACAATGGAAAGGCTGAAAACAAGATTGTTTGATTATAGAGGGACCCTAACAAATCAGAACACAGTCACCAATCTACTGTAGACAATGTTTTATATACTCGATTGTGGGGAGGAAGGCTTACTTCAAATATTTTTTGGGACGTTTTACAGTGTGGTCAGCCGGCTGGGTTTGGAAGAAAAGAATTATCAAAAAAGGAAGAAAGACAAAGGAAAGAAAAATAATCACAAAAATATACAAGCAATTTGAAAGCTGGTTTGAAGTATGTAGACTTTTTCAGTTCGAAATATATTTGAAATCAAGACATTGTAGACGAATGGCAGGAAGAAGAAGAAAAGAAAATAACGGAGGAAGAGATCAATGATGTTGAATAGATTCAAAATCTGAAGTGGCTCGATCGATCATCGGAAGCTAAAATGTAGAATTGAAAGGCGAATTTGAATTGCGTCAGAATACAGACTCTCAAGAAATAGATCTGGTTTCAGAGTTTCAAAAATCTATAAAATTATTAAGAAGGAAGAAAAAACAAACATGGAGGCCGAAGTGAAAATGTGGGTTGCGCAATATGGGGCCGACAATATTTTCCTTTTCGTTTTCACCCGTCGAAAATTTGGCTAGATTTGCGATAATTTCAAAATTTCCACACCTTTCGGCTTATGATACCGCAAGACTAAGAGACGCAGACTGATGACAACAAAAATATATATGAAGATTAAACGTATAAAGATAACAATCAATCAGGCGCTTTTGCCTCCCACATAACAATTACACAATTGCCTCTCTTCATATCTATAAGCCTTACATGATCCGATCAAATATATAAATTAGAAAACGGCTACCTGATTTCTGACAGTCTCAAGCCCGCCTGCATGACCGATAGGGGCTGGAAAGTGAGAAGAGTGAAAACGAGAAAATAATGTCAGCGGATTTGTTGATTTAGATGTTGTCTCATTTTTGTTTAGATAACACTGATTTATCGATCTTGCCTAAAGAAGCTGAAGAATTTGAAAACCGTTTTTTTTTTCGCCAATTGTCTCAGAAGGTGACCAATGGCTTTCTCTCGGTTCTTTCAAGCTTAATCTCAAAAAGTGAAAAACTGTAGAGTAAAGGGGGGACAAGCGCTGGAAAACGATTAGTAGCCGCTTGGTCTTCTGTCTTCAACGGGTATTCCCAACGGATCCTGCCCACAAAGAGATTATTGGACCCCCATGACGATGGCCTGCACATACCAGCCGACCGCTAAGGCCACAATTGCCCTATATCTCGTCTTGATCCGCGCATGAGTAAGAAACGGGCAAAATGCAACAGTATGACACGAGAGAGACAAAATGTGGTAGTTAGTTATTTCAGATTGCCGCGATTTACACTTACATTCGGTGTTCATGAGGAAACGGAACGGTGGTTAGTGAAAGGAACACAGAGAAGGGGCGATCATGATGACAGTCATGATGATGGTGAACCATAACAAAAACAATAATAATCATAAAGTTGGTGAGAAAAACTGAAAGTGGAGTCAGTTAGAAAAGTAAAAGTATGAATTTATTGTCGCAATGTAGAAAAGTAATAGAGCTCATAGATTACCAACATGAACGTTAGCTAGACAATCTAGAGCAATGTAGACCAATAAATGTAGAAAAAAGTTGACTAGGGGTGTGGGCGATGATTAATTTTTTGTTATACCTAAAAGTGATCGTTTGAAGAATTAACGCCTACAGGAATAATGAGAGCAGTCTAGTCTGGCTCCGACTTATTTAAAGAATATAAAAACTTTTAAAATTCTGAAGATTCTAGAAGTGGGTTCGCGCTCTGACCCCATTGAAAGTAAAGCAGACATTACACCATGGGCGGTACTCAAGTTGAGCTACCAGATGCTATCATGAGCCATTATGTCGTGATCCAAACGCTCTGTTATCATAGTCTCTTCTAACAGTCCCAGAGATTAGAAAATCACATCAGTCCTCAACTAGTGATAAGGATTCAGAGTGCCAAGTACAAATTGAAATGGAGGAAAAGATTGGCAGGAAGGACAAGTTGTTAGTGAATAATAGTTAGCTGGGATGTGTTTTGTGGGAGGATGAATGAAAGTGCGGTGAAATCCATTGAAATACAGACTACATCTGGCCGCTATACGTACATATGTACATAAAAGATATAGAGGCTATCCGGGCGACTAACTAGTTTTTAAGGAAAAAAGATGAAAAGAAAGAAATGCCAAGAAATTCCATATTAAAAGCACCATCGACACCACAAATGAATGGCAAGAAATAGGGGCATCATCCGTTTTTTTGTCTCACACCTCACACTTCGTTTTCAGTTATTCTACATGTTGCGCAACCGATCTCTTCCCCCCCCCCCTCTACTTCTCACTTTTCGATAATTGCCAAGATTCGGAAGGTGTGAGTATAGAAGGAAGTGCCTCTGCCATGTTTCCAGTGAAAGCTACAATGAGTTGTCCGGTCTCAAAGCCTACTTTCGATTTCCAACAAAAACATCAATTTCTTAAAAGAAGCTATGGAAGAAGCGGTGTTGTAACGGGAAAAGGGAAACGAGACAAATTTTATAATGGAATCTGAAAGTGAGATGATTGGAAGAGAAGGTAATAGCTAGTGATGTGATGTCTACGAATCCGGAGATTGAAACAAAACACGCAAGGTCTCCCCTGAAAAAACAAAAAAGGAGAAAGGCTTTCAAGAGCTATGGTTACCAGGTAACTGAAAATACTGGCAGTTAGGCGAGCATTTTTATGATCCCAAAAAGCTAAGCCACGTGAGACTCACCAATACCTTTACCAACAAAAAAAAGTTTTACCAAAAAAGCCGACATCATTTCTTCCTAACTTATGGTCATAAGTTTCCGGGACTCAATTGGCATTCAATCAAAAAGAAAAAAAAAACACCTAACATAAAGAAGCGGAAGAGATAGAGAAAATCGTTCGAGAACGCTATGATTCGCTTCAAATCTTTTAGATTAGATACCTCAAGGTGTTGCCACTGGACACCTTGAATACGGGACACAATGAAACATTGATGCGATGAAGCTTCGAAAAAAAAGACGGCATTCAGAACGGTTATAAGTAGGTCTCGATCATCTGAATGGGATGCGTGAATAACAATGAACCGGAGGGCAAATGAATGAATACTGTCTCCTTGAAAGGTGAACATGAGTAACACTCAATGACGTGTCAAATGAAGCTGAATAGTTTCAGAAGAAGTTTGAATGAGTCAGCTGATCGGTGATGTCATAATTTATGAATGATGTATAATTAAGACAGTTTGAGAATAGATATGATTTAGGATAATATGAATGCAAAAGGTCAGACATCAGAGTTTCAAGAAATACAACTGAAGATTTCTTTGGATTAGTATGATATGAGTTACCTGAGTTTGAAGATCCTAGGTAAGAAAATCTGAGGAAACTAGCTATTCATGATAGGTGCATTTTTTAGATGATGAAAATGACAATAAATCATATAAGTATATATAGAATCACACTTTAATCAGAACATGGGCAAAAAAAATTGGATAAGATCACCCGATAGAAAAAATGAAGTCTCCGCTGGGTCTACGCCCGGTGTTCTGTAGGTTCATCAGAACGGGATCTAACGGCAAAAAGGTGTGAAAGCCGCCGATCATCTATCATTTACACGTCAATGCTATCATTGTTCCCCTCTTTTTTGTCGCTTTGCCGCCGCCACCATGATTTTTTATCCCTTCTGTGTACAGAACATTTTTATCTTTTTTATTTCCGCTCCTCTTTTATCCAACTACTGGACCTATAAACGTTTTGAACTAACCGAAACAGCCTCTCAGAGGGCACTTCCCGTGTATTGCTGCATACACCCGCAGGTTTTTCGGACGGATCATACGTGAAGCCATCAATCACAAATTCTTTGAATGGGCGGTAAGTTTAATATGCTTTCTGATCTATAAGCTCATCTTGTCGACCAAATGAGAGAAAAGTCAGAGAGGAATGCCGCTTATGAGGCTTGTAGTTGTTTGTAGTATGCCAAAAATGTTTCTTTAAGGGGTTTTTGTTGCTTTACTGTACTTGAAAACTTGAAAATTTGAAGTTTCAAACGCGGAAGAGAATAACGTTGTATTTACTTAGTTAAAATGGAAAACACTGGAAAGAAAGAAGAAAACGAAAACTATATACAAAATACAAAAACAACCAACCCTGAAACCCATAAGCTTAGAATTCGCACTCATACGGTTATTCTTGGATAATATGACTGACGTTCAATGCAGTGTAAACCAAAACTAGTGACCCTCCGTAGTGTGAAAATTTCACGCTAGGTTTGTCAGAAGATTTGTTGTAGAAAAAGCCTCTTTATTACCTTATCCGACACTCTCCGCTATCCACTGTATATTTTCAACACTTTCATGGAGGTAAACTCTTATAAAAACAAGGATCTAACCAAGTTTTATGTGTAATTTCTCACCCGATACATTTGAGATGCATATCCCCTCTCACTTCTCTATGGTCATGGATGTGTTTCGCCCAAAATGACTGATGAGTGGTTGTAGGAAAGTTGCTAGATTGCGTAAACATTTTCAAGCGGTACAGAAATGGAAAGCTATCCTAGGTCTGAAAGAAAAAACAGTGTCGCATCACCCAGGTAAGTGATGAAGAGACCGCTAAGGTGTAATGGAACTTTCCATTTGGCGCCATTACCTTTTTTTCAGTAATTGATCTTTTTGTAGGTTGAACGATGAATAAATCAGAAAGTGTGATAGTTTGTTTTAAGGAAACATGGGTACTAGGGGTTAGTGGAACGAAACAAAGAAATGATTTAAAAACGATGAGCCATTGCTAGACTCTAAAGTCAGGTCCAATTCGTCTTGTTGGGATTTTACCTTTTCAGAACACAGTACATGAGGCTCAAAACTGGAAAAAAGATTCATACAGAATCAAAATGCAAAAGCTGACTGGAGGCAATTACTACTTCACACATAAAAAATGGAAGAAAAATAGACTACAAAATAAAAATACAAACAGAAAAATTACAAGTTCACAATATCTACTACAACGTTCACGGAAACCATAGTTTTAACATGTATTTCCGATGCGGTTAATCAACATTTCTTCTTTTTTCACACTTTTTCTTAATGCCACATTACACAACGTTCTCGAACAAAACATTATCGGACGTGTCATCCACTTATGTGTTTTAATTTCCATGTTCATTGTACAAACGCATTATTAGCTAAAACGTATGATCTCTTAAAGTTCTATCGGCCTTGAACACCGGCCTGCGCAAGCCGCAGAAACGTCGCAACGCGCAGAAAACTTAGGCAGCTTTTGACGTCGCACAAGAATTTCCTGAAAACAGAATGAATTGAGAGGTGTGATTGGTTAGACACATGTGCGTGTACCCGCTTGTGAAGAATGACTGTCATGGCAGCCGATTAATTGATGAGCGTAATTTGCTATCATAACACGACTGTTATCAAAGATATACAATCATTTAGCCTCCGCGGAATTTCATATGGGAATGCTTGTAATGACACCCGCCTTTTTTGATAAGGCGCCAGCATTGAAAGTGTGAGTGATAGGTGAAAGAAACAAGGAAATTATCTGAAAAAACTACTTCTGAGAAGAACGTTCTAGAATTGTTCCTAACAACCACACTACATAGACTCATATCCAAAAACATATTGATCTCCGAACTAATGAAGAAGTCCTCGAGAAATAAACAATAATAGTGTTGCGTAATTCATCTCACTTTTGTTCGGGAACCAGTCTTCTTCATTTTTCTTTCGATGCCGAAAATGAAAATAAAAGCATATAGAATGGCAAAAAACCCTTCTTAGGGATACAACTACTACACTATGTTAGGAATGGCTCATTGCGGAGGAAATCGAAATCGGTTGCTACTCTGATTCCCGTATAGTTTATGTGGTGATGTGAAAGAAACTGGACAAATGTATTGTTTTCATGGTAGATGGAAAATAATGGAAACAATAAAGGATAGGAAATTACTTTAGAACACCTGGTTCAAATTGAATAATGATTTAGACCTTGTTACTACATGAAAAAAACCGTCCACAAGAATATGAGCAAAGTTTCGTTCAAAACTCAGAGTTTCATGAACTTCAAGCAAATTCTCCATCAATGATTACGTATAGGATAGTACTAGAAACGTGGTGATCAAGGAGCGAATTGATGAATTTGAATGCAAAGATCGTTCCGAAATTCTTGGCAGAAGCATATTGCGTACTGTAAATTCCCAATCAATTCCCCTCATCATCATTTCTCACTCTTTTTTTCTATTAGAATCCCTTCAAAAAAAGTGAAGCCGATGTCTCCGAAAAGCGAGGATAACAACTAATAATTAACCTAGTTTGGTGAAGTGTGAATGTAACAAATGTGAATCATCATAAATTATTTCCGTCTTAAAATAAGTGACAGTTAGTTGGAATGAAAGTTAGTGAGAGTATCAACGGGTTACAGAACCAGAAAAGGATAACAAGTCAGAATTCGAAATATTCATGCATATCAGAAACAGATACGAAGCAGGAAGTCTAGAAAGAATTGTTTTGGTTACAGACAGAAGGACTGTATAAAATTTATGACCACATACTTGTTATATGACACAGAACAGAAGAAAAGAGGTTACGGTATATAAAACTGAATTTGTTTTGAACTGTTGGTTTCAATTAATGAATAGTTTTCATCAACATCCGCAACAAATGAGAAAATAAAACAGCAAACAATGGTGTTCAGGAAAATGTATATTCTGAAAAACAGTAATCAGAGAAATAAAACTGGAGGAAATCAGGCGGAATATATATTAGAAAGTTTTAAGAGACACGCCTGATAAGTATAATGAATGAACAGGATATCAGGCAGATATAGTGACAAAAGATAACTGCTTACCATACCATGAAAACAGAATAACATAACAAAACATTAAAAAGAGGAGAGAGGGATTACGACGATCACAGAAAGCTGTTAGTAGTTTTGTCCTTGTTGAGAAAAGTGAAGGAAGCAGAAGACTCATGGCGTTGGTAGGCCACAGATTGGCTTCTGATGTATTTAATTGGTTATGAGATATCGGGCTTATATTGTGGGATTGTGGACATTTCGAGAGATAGATGCTTCGAAACTTGAAACCATTTCACATTATTTGTTATCAATGGGAATGATTTCGCATTTCGCTTTCTTTCTTCCAATCAGATGACGTTGAAGAAACATCGAAATCCGGGAAGTTCACCTGGAAAGTGAATGGAATTGAATGTTACTTTTACGGAACTCAACATGTAAACGCTGAATAGGGGATATATGAAATGAATTGTTGAATTTTAATTATCAGAGATTAACAAGGATTTTTTGCTGTGCATTGTTGATGTCACAAGTCTTGTTTCCGTGGACTCAAAAATTCCGCAAAAACATTATCGAATGGGTACAAATTTTTCTTACAAGCACTTTGGCCATAGTGTCATACATCTCTTGTAAGCTATTCATTAGGCTTTCCAATATCATAAGAAACATTTTTCAAATCATTCTATTTCGGAATATTCTAGTTATGAAATTCAATACTGAAAACTCGTGCCGATCAATGATTGACTCCATCCAGGATATTTACCCAAACTCGTGAAAATTGAAAGTGAAAATTTTACAACTTTGTAGTTAAAATCACATGGATTTTCTCGTTCAAAAAACAAAAAAAAAAGAAATATGAATAAGTTCTTCCAAACATATGACACATTCAAATTTCATCTTTCCTTCATTGTAGTGGAGAACTGACACATGCCAGAATTTCTTTTTTTTTCTTGGAGTCCTTCATGGGTTGTCGTATATTTTTTGAAGATAAAAAAGTTTTAAGAATGTTTCATAGGGGAAACGAATTATGAAAAAAAGAGAAAAATAAGTTTGTATTAATATTTTCTACATTGTTGGGACCTTGAATATACAATATGTAAAAATTTAGATATTCTGTTGTTCCAAATAAAACCTGACCTTATTCCTGTATTATGTAAACTGTTTGAGAATTTTTAATATGGTTCATCAGTTGTAAAATTTCCACGGGACATATCCAAACCCGAAGTTGTAATCTGACTTTCCAAAATAAAATTTAGGCTCATCGACTTTTTGGATTCTGTTTTCCGAATTGTAAGAATTCCCATTCATGCCTTTCTTAATTCCTGGTATAACAAGTAAACATCTAAATCTCCTCTTTTTAATGAAAGCGTCGAGATGTCAAGAATCATTCCAGAAAAACGAAAAAAGCAACCAATTCTCGGAACTTTCACATTTCTTCAGAAGCTTTCTCAGAAACATTCGGTCTTCTAAAAATAGGTGAGTATAGTTGATAATTTATTGCAGCACATATATTCACTGAAATATTTATTCCCCTTGACTTCTGAACTACAACTTCTCAGAAGTTGTAAAAAACGCGGAAATTAGTAAGTTGCACGTCATAAAAGACCATTGCTCAAGTACACAATGACTTGCTTCACAATTAGCTTCGTTTGTTTTAGTTTGACATTCAAGATGCTGCAAGTATGACTAACTCATTATTTTCTCCGAAATTCTGCCAATCAATCTCTGTTTTGTTTTCGTTTGAAGCTATTTACGTTTTTGCAAATCCCAAGGTCTTTAATCTAACCCTTGACAATCGCTTTAATGAAAAAAATAAGACGGGTGTTTCCTCAATGAAATCGGAACCTATTCAGAATCCTCGTTGAAAAGTTCAAGCTTCCGCTTATCACTCACTCAAATAAACGAACAATTTCCTGATTTCAATGGTTTTGATGGGTATAAAACCATATATGTTTACAGGATGTATCAACGGTCTCGTCATCATAAGTTTCACTTCAATTAATTTATGATATTCAGAGATGATAGATCCTATTGAAGGTCCTCTGACTCATTTTTGTGTAGAGGATATTTGCAGAGTTTCATGAGAAACTGCATTCTCATCTATCTTTGTTGCAGCTCAAATTCAGCGTTAGTAATTGAATCATCCTAATTCTCATTGTGAATTTTTTGGAAGTGCTGGATTTTAAGAAATTGATTTTTTGGAAAATTATTTAAAGGCTTCCCATTTCTGATTTTTTTTTCTGAAGCTATATTCGGCAGTTTTTAAGAATTGTGGGATTTGATAGAATTTCTCAGCAAGTTCCATCCCTTACTCATTGTTCCACAAATTCTTTAGTCGAGAGAAAGTCGACGTGACAAAAACTTTCCCATTGTGAGCTTTCTCATACATTAAAAAACTCCATCTTCTTTTTTTAATAGGTAGCTGAAAAGCCAGAGCTTAATTTCGTATAGCTGCAGATAATGGGAGTGTTGGAAATGTTTCGTGTGAATCTGAAGGTTCGCGTGACTTCCGAGAATCGTTGGAGATTATTCGGAATCTCACGAACGCTTTGTGTTCCTGACTTAATTGTAGTTTAAACCACAATTCTATGCCAGTTGAGAATACAATCTAGATGTTAGAGATTTTGTTTTCAGTACAGTAGATACAGTAGAATCAGATAATGTATTCCAAGAACATCAGTATATTATAGCTGAAGCTAGACAATTTTGTGTTGTCCGACAGAAATACTTCTTCCATTTTCAAAGAATTCAATTCCCCTGTTGCATAGTTCAGTTGTTTTCTAGAATCTTCTAGAGCGCTCATGAGCATCCAAGCTTTTTTCTCGTGTTCACGATGTCGCCACAACTCATCAAAAATAATAATTAAGCTGTAGTAACAACATTCTAATTACGGATCCTTGTGGGCGTGCCCACTAGTATCTCTCACATTTTCTCATAAACCATTCATCGGAAATATCTTCATCTTTCTTCTCTCATTGGCTCAATCAGAAGCTGTATATTTCTCCGTACCTGATTGGCTTTGTTTGTCTTAGAGCGAAAAGGGGCGGAGTTTGGCTTTAGAAGCTCAGCCCCCCATTTATTCTCATTCTTAGGCAAACGGCAGTTTCAATTGCGCCGGCTCCTTCCCTCCATTCCCTCTCATCTCCTCATTTTTTGTTGAAGAGAAAACGTTTAAGCATATGAAATGAGTCAGATGAGAAAAACGAAAGTTTCTGTTTTTCCGTCCCTCTTAATCAACACGCGCTCATCCATGAGAAGTGCAGTGCTCATTAGCCGCCCCCTCGGGATCGTCTCTTTTTTCTAGGGCTTCAAAACATCACCATCTCAACTTGCTCATTTCAGATGAATTCTCGAATTTCGGTCACCCTTCTGCTACTTGTTGCAGTAGCAACTACGTTCATGGCTGTCAATGTTGTCGAAGCCAGTCCAAGACCGCAAGGGACTATGGTAAGAAGTACAGAATTATGTCATGGGCTGATTCACCTAAAATTACATTTCAGTTGCGCTATGGAAACTCGCTTCCAGCATATGCACCACATGTTCTGTACCGTTTCTATAATTCGAGACAGGTGAATAAATTGATAACACTCCCTCTAGCCCATGCGGAATTCCAACATTTACAGTTTGCTCCGCTGAACAAGCGTAACAACGCCGAAGTCGTGAACCACATTCTAAAGAACTTTGGTGCCTTGGACCGTCTTGGAGACGTTGGCAAGTAAACGTGCGCTGGATATGATGGCACAATTTCTTGTTGCACCTTCTGTTAACCCTTATTCATATGTTCTTATTAGCCGTTGACCTTAAAAAAAACAAAACCAACCGTATGTGTGAACACTTAAATCCTACAATATATAATCCGCCTGCTTATATAACCCTTTACCGCCGCCGCCCAACCTATATTTTTTCCCATTCTCTCAAATTTATTTCTTCTCTTTGTATCGCTACCTTATTGCAAAATTCTTCGTTTACCCATTCAACCTTATATTGTTTATGACTATGACTGTGCTGATCCTTGTTGTCCCGACATGACAAAACCTATACCCATCCTCCGACCACCCACTGTTGAGAACCAAAAAAAAACAATGTTTCAAATAAATGTTGTCAAATTGTTAGTTATCAGCTCTTGGTTTTTTGAAAACAGAATCCAAAAATTTCAGCTGGAAAATGAATAGCTTAGCCATCAATAAGGAAAATCCGAAGTTAAGGATTCAAACATAAAACACTTTGTAGATCCTCCGCGCCTTCGTAGGATCTGAGTGTTATACCACCCAAGTGTGACACTGTTTCCAGATAAATTCCTATCGACTTCTGTTTTTGAAGGGTTCTCACTTTGTTTCAAAAATAGACTGGCTGCTGCCATACGCCATTGGAATGTTTCCTGCACACGATGAAACACAAAAGAAAACTTTAGCTATTATCAAAAGAATATCTCCTCATGAAACGGCAGTTGCTCCCACCACGTAACGAGATTAATCAAGTTAAAAAAAAGGTAGGTCAGGTGTCCCTTCGCGAAACTTTCGGGAAAAGCACACGCGAGATTAATGGAAAGCGAGAACTATCTGTTCCGCTCTCATTCGAGCTTGCATCCATTCTTTGCGGCTGACAATGCAACCTTCTATACGAGCTACTTTTCATTTCACAATTTTCCTTTCTTATTGGTTTTCTGTAGAAGCTGAATTACCATCTGGTAAACTAACAAAGGAAGAGAACAATGAACGATTGGAAACTTGTGGAAAGATTATAGAGTAAGTACCATGTTAGTGCTCTGAAATCATTATCATTGTAATACCGACAGGGCTGAGAACGAGTATGCAGGTACATTTTTGAGAGTTGACAACAATACAGACTTCAACAAGTACATCATTGCACTCTCGTCTAGACATGTGGTCTTGAACTCGGATTCCAAAATGTTGGGATTCAGTTACAACAAAAAAGACTGCAAGAACAAGTTTGTTTATATAACAGTTACTTATTTGAAAACTAGTTACTTCAGCATTCAAAAGTTCACAATCAACACTGATCAAGTGTGGCCAGGGCCTCTCAATGAAAACAAACAGGTAGGTAATCTAGCGTGTTTTCATGTTTTCATGATATTATATCAAGGCATATTACATTGGTTCATGCGAGCACAATTCACCGCGAGGATTTGTCATTGTTGAACAAAGCTTGGCCGAGCCGAACGTGTATATTCCACACTGCCTACCAAGTACGGTTTTCTGTTCACAAATATATTCAGAGTTTTCATAGACGTTTTCAGACTCTCCAATAAGAAATGGTACTGAACTTCAAGTATTCACCACCCTCAATGTCACCCTCCAAGCCATAGAGTATATAGTCACGAAGGTACTCACATTGCTCCTCTCATGCAACATTTCTCACTATGTTCCAGGCACACTTTTGCAAAGACCAGCTCGACGAAGTGTGTACCAAACAGTTGGTCTCAGTTTTCGGTGGTCCCGTTCTGGACCCTGTCTATGATAACAAAACTTACGTTGGACACTCTATTAATCGTAAATTTAAACTATTTGTTACTATATTTATCCTTAAATTTCAGAAGACAATGAATCGATACACATTGTTCCGGTATACTCGTATCTCGAACAAATTTGCAAAATCACCGGCATTTGTGAAACGTAAGTTTACAGGAAAACTCTTTCTATCTCTTTGCCAATTTTTCAGATCTCTGGATAATAATCCTTCGTCATTGCCATCCTCTCTCTCGAAAGCAAAACTATCTTTTGTGGATCCTGATGAGCCCGTCATCCATGTCAATTTCCCAGTCATGGAAACACTACCAGGCGATCCTATCATCTCTTCTCTCCATACTTTTATGAATTCTGAAGTCATTGATGGTGGTGAAGCAGATGATGAGTTAGATGTAATGATTGAAGAAATTGAGTCATCTGGAGAGCAATTGGAAGAAGAAGATTCTGAGGAGGAAAGTTCAGATGAAGAGGATTCGGATGAGAGTGAAATTGTCCGTATCAGATTAAATCCTGAAACTAATTCTTTCCCAGAAGCTCAAACCGAACCGACCTCTAGTGGTGAAAAAGTTCTCATACTCTTCAAGTCGGAAGAAGCAAGCACTGAAACGGACTATGAGCCGATTGTAATGTCAGTTGTACCCCAAGAGAAAACCGAGTCTCCAGCACCGGAAGCGTCGACTATTGTTCGGGCGGAGCCATTCTCCGCTGTGATCATACCACTTCCCGAGCATAACAAAAAAGATAACATAAGATCAGAGTTCTCCAGTCCAGAAGAACTTCTTATCGCGTTTCTCATCATGCTAGCTTTGGCTTTCTATGTGCTCATGTGTCTCTACGGTTGTATCGACTACAAAGGAAAACGAAACTATTGGAAGCCAAACGTCGAAATTATTCGCGCCTAACATTTCATGTTCAGATTGTTCGAATACGGTTTTCTATACTTTAGATATCTGTCAAATAGTTGTTGAATGAATTTTTGCTGGAAATCACATCAATTAAAAAATTCAAAAACATCGGAAAAAGAACCCACACACATTAAACTACGTACGAAAACTGTACAGTAACATACACTCAAAATCTTTGAAAATTAAAATTTCAAACGTTACTCATGTAACTGGGAATGGTTATCTGTAGACCTTATTTAGGCAAATGAATTACAAGAGAGAAGACCCAAATCTGAATCATTTCAGATGTCAATGACTACACATGTTCCAACCAAGCAGTCATAGAAAACACGTCCATTGTGAACTTGGAATGCAGCGGTGCTCAATGGGAAGAGACTGTTGACGATGACGTTCTTCAAGAAGGACCGTTTGAGTGCTCTGAAATTGTGTTGCTCGTCATTTGTAAACACTATACTAACTATTCAAGTTTATCTGAACCTCGTTTTGCATTGACATTCAGCCAGAGAAACCTGCTATTATTTTACTTGCAATCAGGGACGAGCGGCAATGCTGTTTCTCTGTTCCCGATTTTTTAGTCGCTGATATTTTTGGCAGTACAAAAATGTTCACGATTTTGATTTTTGGGATCAATCAATGATGCACGTTAACAAACCAGGAATTGTTGCCAGGTTGCCGAAAATTATCGGTTCCGCTCGTTCCTGCTTGCAATTAGAACGATAATCACTTTAATGCCCTTTTAGTTGTTACATGAAGGTTTCAGAAATTATTTCCTCCCGCTTAATTATGGCCATCTATCTGTTTTACTAGTATTGCTCAATTTTTTCTAAATAATAAGTGTTTGTTATTTCTGTGGCTTTAAAACTCTAGCCTCAACTCACTGTGGCAAAGTAAGAAGCTCTGGTTCCTGAACGATAATGTGGTTAGGAATTTCGGCAGATGTGACGTCTTTTACTGAAATGACTCGAATCCCCATCATATACTTTCCCGGTGTCTGTCCGATGCCAAAATTGAGAACCCGCTGTGACATGAAGATTCCCTGAAAATGATCAGTTTTAGTAATCTACTTCACAATTATTTAGAACTCACCTCAATGATACAACACACAACTTTGCATGCCATTTCGAGTGGAAGAAGATCCTGAGCCAAGTTAATGAACTGCATAACGTCCTGGTCTTCCTCAAGAGATGCTCCATATGATGTCAAGTCACTGTAAAGAAATTATTCTCATTAATACTTCCTGGATAAGACATACATGAGATCATGATCCAGAAGAAGTGCAATGATTCCAAGCTTGAGAATGAGTACAATGGCAAAATCAATGACTTCTGCAATGAATCGTCGCGTGAATCCCGCGGCTCTGAAAATTGAAATTGAAAGATGTGTTTGTTATTGTGTGGATGAATGTGATTTGAAGAACAAAACAGGTTCCGGTGATGAAATAAGGCCCTTATAATAGAACAATTTCTGGCAAAACTAGAATTGTTGGTTTATAATTCTGAATAGTGTGCATCACTCGTTCAACATTACGAATTTTGAATTCCTAGTGAAACTATTTTTGCTATGGCCCAACTGAGTTTTTGTTGATTGCATTAAACTGGCTTAGAACAGTCATCAGATTCAGTTCATACAAACGTTTGCTCGTTGGTCAAATTTTCAGAACTTACTCAAATTGCATTGAATTAATTGGAGGTTGCTGTTGAGGTGGTGGATATGGAACCAATTGCGGTACTCCACTGCCATCGGGTAGTGTGGCACGGTACACCTCCATCTGAAATTGGAAGTTTTTTAATTTTTGAAACCTGCTGTTTTTGTATACTATCTATGCTTCTCTCACAACTTTGACGCTAATTTCAGGGACGTGATTATCAGAGATCACATTGACTACTCTTTTTCTTTGAATGTGAGTTTCTACATTGCAAGAAACTTCTATAGAGTTTCTCTCTACTTTTTTAAATCCCGAAACCTTCTCAATCAACCACTACTGGGGCCTTTACAAGTGTTGAATCAGTGCAAACCCTACCATCAAGGTGTTCTACCGTACAATAAGTGAATTTGATCGGGTGAAATGTTATTTTTGCTTTGAGTCCAGATTATTCCCACATTGTTTTTTTTTCTTGGAAATCTTACCCAGGTAACCACCGAGCGGAGTCTTGGGGCCTCTCTTTCTGCCATACGTCGGCGCATCTTTGCAATGTATTTTCGATGTGCGTCGGCCAACGCTTGGGCCGATCCATAGTCCACTTCAATTGTTGTGAACCCATACGTTTCGTGAAAACGTCGTCGTATTTCTTGCATTTTTGTTAGTGGTCGGCTCATCCTGAAACACAAATCGTTTTATTTTTCACATTTTTTGGCCGGAAATGGGGAAAAAGACTTAGAATATCACATAAATAAGGAGGGGAAATCAATGAGACGTATTCGTTCTCAATGTGTTTGCTGCAGCTGGCGAAGTGTTTGCGGAGAGTGTACCACAACTTACGACAATGAACCTATGCATACACCACCACAGCTGAGAAACACAGAGAAACGATTATGAATATGCTACGAAAGAACACTGTGAAATGAATGAATTGGTGATTCAATCTTGAATTCTCCGAAGGCTTATCTTGCAAGAAACAAATTCGAAAAAAAGGTCAGAGCAAATCCTAAGTGGTTTGTGTGAAGAGGGTCATGTCATGAAGAACCGAGCCGATAATCCTCATTGAACCCACTCAAATGGTGGGCTTAGCAGAAATAAGATCATCATGGGAACCTTGAAAATCTCAACCGATACTCCATATAAATGTCGGTCATACACAGTCTTCCATTTCACTTTCAAAATTGATCAAAACTTGACCAATTGAAATGATTTTCTCATTTTATTAGCAGTGATTATCAACTTTTACAACGTCCACGTGGTATTATTTTCGGGAGAAGAAGACCAAATCATGGTTATCATAGTTACAATTTCAACATAAAATACATGCTGTATTTTCATTCCGACAAAACCAGAATTGGTGGGTCAGGTTAATAGTGCGTTATGAATTCCTTTTCCGTTTGTGTGGTAGCCTTGTTATATTCTGCACTGATGGAATATTCGGATGACATTTTTTCAAGTTGGTCTTTTTTGTGGTCTCGTTTCATTTTTTCTACACTGTATGAAACTTATGAATCGGTACCAGTTCTAATTCACAGTTCAAAAAATCGAACTCCGATTCAAAAAGAAAAATCTATCACTACTACACATTTTAGCATTCAGATTTTGCAGAAAATTTTGTTCAAAACGTACAAAACAATTATTTTCAACAACTTTCGAACATGTAATTTTTGTTCAATGATGTATATGATCTAAACTTCGAAAGTACAAATTGAAAAAACCCTGTAATTCTTCCTATTTCCCAGGAATTGTACAAAATTTGCATATTCAAGTTTTTTGAATCGGTTTTGTTATAACCTCTCTTCCGTTTACGTGAAAATCTCTAAATTTGTGCAACGATTCGTTTTCCCAAGGCATTTTATATTCAGTAATCCTTGCAGGGTTTGAAATTGGAATGCATACTTTCCCAAGTCCAGAACTGAGATCCCTAGAATAGATTGAAATAAAGAGTTCCCAAGTATACTTCCGTAGGCATTTAAAAAGATTTAGAGAGAAGTTGAACCTTTCCGTCTTTCCAATCTTCTATTTTATTGTCCAACGTACAGACAAAAGACTGCCTGTTACTGATAAGGTCACCACTTAACTTCTTCACCATATCATCTGTAAGTGCAACTTATTCTGCCCTTTTCATTTCCGATCACCGCGAAATCGATCAATCTTCGTCTAGATTCCAAGTTTTTCGAAAATTAGGATAAGTTGATTGTAGGCGGAGAGAATTTTATTGCAAACTCTGAAGCATCATGGGGCCGAGAATGGTTCTCATCGATGATTTAGATCGCAGAAAATAAAATCACTTGAGACCGACATTATATACGGACCGTGAGTGCCTTCTCTTCAAGGCCGACCAAGTTGTGTTGAATGTGTTTGTATCAGTAGTATTCGCAAGGTTGGACAGTCATGTCGTGTCCGTTCAGAAGGCAATCGACAACGGTAAACGACATTTTTTGGCGCGTTGGCGAGAAGAATACAAGCTAAAATCTCGAGAGTAGAAAAAGAAAAAAAGAGGTGAAGATGTAGTGGAGGTCCTTTCTCTACTCACCCCGCGCGACCAGCGCATCAGATATCTAGACAAGGCACGCAACAGAGTTGTAATGACAATTGGGGTGGTCGTAAGATACGAGTGATAGAGAGACCGACGAAGATGGGAAAACAGACAACGACAGTGATAGAAAGAGACACAATATAGTGATAAAGAGAGCACGATACGGTATGAGAAGAAAGAATGACAGATATGGAAGTGAGAAAGAAAAAGAATTTTTTTCTGATTCGTTTTTCTTCTTCTCATCACTTTTTTCACCCCACACGCTTTGTTTATTCATACTATCTATGTGAAACAATTGATGAGAAAGAAGACGTTGCAGAAAATTGACAGTTTCTGTTGCGACTTTTCTTATCAAAGAAGTAGCCGTTTTGTCTTTTTGGGAGGGTCTGTCTAATCGGACACAATCAGTCGATTGAGAAGATAGAGAGAGAGACATCTGAAATGGTCAAAAGATAACTGGTTAAACGGTAATGGTAATGAATTGTTTCGTTGAAAACTTTCAAGTTTTCTGTTACTTTTTATTTGTTTTCAAATTTTGACTGATTAGTTCCTTGACTTTAAAACCACTCAAAATTTTCATACTTTTGGGAAAGAGGACATTTCATTTTTGCATTCTGAACCGTCGGTTCGTATCTCTTTTTTATCAGTTGGTTTTTCATCTTTCTGAACTTTCTCTTAACAAAACTCAACAAAACACTCTTTTTCCATTTCTGCTTGTACTTCAAGCATAATTTGTACCTATTGCAAATCCTAGTCATTAATTATATTTGTCATAACTCCAAAAAGTCTAACTTGTCCTTCTCAACTATTCTTACAATTTGACGTTTGTCTGCTCAATTAATGAAAAACACATCATGGTCGGCCTAGATTCACGTCATCTGACTGACTTCGGCTATGTTGATTTATTTCACTTCCTTCTCCGATTGTTTTATAACTCCTTCATTTTTAGAGAGCGCATTCACTATACGCTTTTTTCTCGATTTCTCTCATTCAACCTTTCCAATTCTTCTCTTCATTTTTCCTTTTTTTATGTCATACCAACTTCCTTTTTTCATGTCAGGTTCTTCATTCTTCCAATTAGTGGTGGTTAATGTATTTAGACTCATTCCTCGCATACCATCCGTCTCTGTGTTCCGAGTAAATCCTGTTCGAGGACATCAACCAAAAAAACGAGGCATCTCATTTCCGACGAAATGCGTCTCCTACTTCAGTTATCAACCTTAGTCGATGACTTCTGATGGTAGGCATAAATTGAATATTCAAATTGTCACCCGTTGCAAATGAAGTGTGATTTGAAATTATGGCTATCCCGCGTTTCATTGACGTGCGGAGATTATAATTGCTTGCAATTTGAGAATTGAGAGTCAGTTTTTGAGTATTTTGAAAATTTTTCGTGAGAATTTTACGTAGGTGTAATTTCTCAGAAGTAATTATTATCAATTTTCCACGTACGCCATATAAGTGTTCAAATCTTTTCAATGACTCTTGCGTGTAAATGAAACGGAATAGTTCCCATGAAAATTCATCATTTGGGTTTTATAAATTCGATTTTCTTCAAAGAAATAATTAAATATGATTATGATAATTTATCGAATGATATCAACATAAGGAAATTATCAAGAACATGTTATCTTTGAGGATTTCTCATTTTGGGTAATAATATCCAATTTTTCTACTTCCAATTAACAATAAATCAAAAACGCCTTCTTCTTCTCTTTTCATGTCCATTTTCTAGTCGTAATATAAAAATTTACGACCTCTTCATTCACCATTTCTATTCTCGGACTAGTCTCTCTCATCGTGTTTCCTAGTGAAACCATTGGAAACAGTGTCCCGAAGCTAGTCTTTCACCGAAAACTCGGCCACATTTTCACCGTTTGATATATTACGAAATGCCTTTCTCGTAGCCGATCCGATTCCAAACCATTTCCGCTCGTTCATTTTCTTCCCACCCAACTTTCAATATCTTTCTTGGATTGAAACCCTTCTTCATTTTCTGCCGCCTATCCCATTTATCCTTTTTTCTTCTCTCAGAAAAAAGCCTTCTTCCAAAATTGATGGATCATTGTGCAAGTGGGCGTCTCCCTTAAAATTGAGTTTGTCAGAAGTCATCGGGAAGGCGTTTCATCATTTTTTATGAGGCGATCCGCCTACAAGATCTACTTAAACTATCTTAATGTTTTGTGTTCCTTCACTTTGTTGACATGTTTCTGATCTTTCGGCTCCTTATCGTTTTTCAGTTTTTAATATCGTTTTGTGGTTGAACATTTTGTAACATTTTGACGCTTATCACTATTTCAGCCAACATGAAATGAGTCGGTCTAACGAAACCAATGTGCCAGACAACGACATTGAGAAGCTTACCGCCGAGCTAAGTTTAGAAGTCGACAGTGGAAACATAGAAACTAGCGGTGAAGCAAACTCAAATTCCCCTCAAGCTGCAATTGAGATCAATGGTATTCCATTGGAAGATGTCAAAGTGGAGGTGCCAAAGGAGGATGAAATCAACGATGATCTAGCTGGATTGACAATAAGTCCATGTTCTGAAAAGTCAGCTGATGAAGTGACTACAAGTTCTGAAAAGCCAACTGAAGGAGGAAATAGTCTCTCTGCCCCAATACCCTCTTCATCGGAAAGAAAACCATCAAGAAATTTAGAAGACATTGATAGAACTTTGGACGAGTTGCAAGACCTAGCGGATGACGCATTTTTGACTGCCCAGCTGGCTCAAGGAAACCAGAACAAGTTGTTTGACAAGCTGTTTGAAACAAGTTCAGTGTACTTGAAAAAGTGCGAAACGGTGCCCGAGGACTTGACCAAACAACAGTTTTCTGACGACGATGGGATTGATGAGTGTGAGGAAGCTGTAAGAGATGCTGAAGAAAGGCAGTATGAGCCGAATCATGTGAGCGTCGTGTTGGATACAGAGTGTAGTTCGGATGATGATGCAGTCAGCGACCGGTATTCAGGACTAGGAAAAGTGGATCAATTGAGACAAGATGAAAGTGGAAATTCACTTCGGGCTATGGGTGGACATCGTGTACGGCAACGAGTGTCAAGTGTGAGTTATGGGTTTTTGGAAGAAATGATAGCTTGTGGTCTATCCTTCACATTCTTTATAGGGCATTAAAAGCGCGTAACTGAACCTGTGGTATCAGGACGCCCTAAATACTTGATAGTCGTCTAGCGATTCTGAAAAAAAGGAAAACGATATACAATCAGCGTTTCAGAAGAGAACTCACTTTTGAGAATTGAATTGGATAAAATAAAAGAGTAGTTGAACTTGAAATATGTCCCAAAATTTCAGTTAAAATATTTTGATCATAGCAAACTGTTGAAAGTTCACCTGTAGGTCATATTGGCAGTCAAAATACAATACACATGCATGAACCAAAATATGTAATAATGACCGTACGCGCGCTTTTGGAAAAAATTCAGTTTAGTATCAATGTTTTAGGTTTATGCAATATTTTCTAAATGGAAAAAAACAACACTCTTGAAAAATTGTTTGGATGACTACTTCATGACTCCCGATTTCCACACTCTTCCGTTTTCTCAACTCACATTCCGGGTCATTTTTTCAGAATGCTACGCTTAATGATAGACGTTCAATCATTTCCGGTCATGAAAGAGCCCGAAGTAACGACTCCAGATCTACAAGTGTCTTTTCGTCCTCAATTGCCTCATTTCGTCGCCCCATATCGCATTTCTCGATTGACAATTCTTGCTTTGACATTACGGATGCACCAACTCAACGATCCCTTATGTGCACTCCAGTTGAAAAAGTGAGTTTGTGTTGAAACTCGTGATGAAAACTGATCGTCTTCAACACTGTAACTTGTTCTGTTGAACTTTTTTGGAAAGGTTATTATCACGCCCCAACGTTCAGTCGCAAGTGTAATTTTCTCACGGAGCCGTCTAGAACTCCCACATAAACATCATATTGACATCTGAACTACCGTATAGGTAAATTACTACCTTGTCATTCTTAGTCTCGTCGTTTTCTTACCTAGACGGGATAGCAATTATTTCTCGGAGCCCCATAAACCTATTACTCCAACCCACACGTAAAATATTATCTTGTCACTTCAAATTTTTTTCCCACTGTAGTTTGCGGCACGTATTTTTTCACGAAGAGCTTCTTATGCTGTTTTTCGTTTCACAAAGTTAAGCTCAGCAAAACTGAATGTTACCTTATACAGATGTCTCCCAACTGTCTTTCTTTTGAGGAGGAGCCTTGTTGGAAAGTTTGTCGCAAAAAGCCAAATAGAGCGGTCATTCTTTTGCACAATCTTTCCGCAATTCTACTTTTTGCTTCTAGAGAATATTACGTGTAATAATTCTATAGATGTAGGAGGTAAACTTTCCGATTGTGATAAAATGATTTCACCTTTCTTCTCTACCAAAAAATCATTTTTAACACTTTTCTTCCAGATGTTCGTCAAAAACTCGCGCTCAGCCCCGGAAATGCGGGTCAATGAGACCAGAATACATCCATTCCTACCATCACCATCTCCATCGAATGACGCAACTACAACCACCAGCGATGTTTGTGGAGAAATCTAAATACAAAATCCACGATGTTTTATTTTCAGCCAAGTGTTTCTTCTGAATTGTCCGTAGAGCAAGTACCACACACAGTTGTTGCCAACTTGAGACTAAGATTGAATGAAGGGTTAACTGAGACTGTATCTCCAGTCTCTTCACCAGTTGCAAAACCAAAGGTTAGTTTTGTTTTTGAACCGAAGTTTTTTCATATAAATGCCACCTGGTTTCAGAGTCGCAAGGAGAAAAAGACCAATCAGAAAATGCTCAAAGGATCCGCGAGTTCACCAAATATGAACGCGGAAAATTTGGTGGTGAACATCATGAAACCAACGGATGTATGTTATTTTTTATCGTTTGTTTTCTCTAGAGTCTATGTCTAGTCAGACCGTAAATCAGAAGAGTCTGTTTTCGAAAATCGAATTTTGGAGTCTTTCAAACACAAAAAATATGAAAGAAATTGTGGTTTTAAGCAGAACTGGGAGGAAAAATCTGAATAGAGGGACTCAATTTATAGTCGCACTCCTCGATTTCTAGATATTTCCTTATTCCTTTCATTCTGTTTCATTCTTTTCTTTTCTTATTTTCCGCAAACTGAAAATTCATTCTTCATTTTGCTTTTCACTGGCAACCATGTCAGATTCTGAAGAAAGTGAATTCGCATTTTCTGAAGACTCGGTTTTTGAGGTGAGTACTGTTCAAGGAGAAACCTTAGTTGATGAACGCGCCATTGTAGTTTACACCGGAAATGAGATGTTTTTCATCCGAATGTGATGTGGGCTAAGAAAATGTAATAGAAAAAAGAACCAATTTCCGGCCTCTGCAGCATTTTTCGCAGAATCCCACACCCCCAAATGCATCTTTATGGATGTTTTTCCCAACAAAGAAAACCATTCTATGTTGTGGAAAGAACACAAAGGGAGCACAAGAACTATCTAGAAGAAGAGTCTCTATGTCATGAATTGTGACCAATAACGCATGCAGTTTTTCTCTTTTTGTAAAACTAACTGACTCAATTCTAAAACCTAAGCCAATTATTACGAGGACTACTGTAGACATATCATACATCGGGTCCAATACCTAGTTATTACTAATAAATCTCATTACTGCTCAAATAAAAACCAAAGAAAAAAAGAATGAAAAGAATAAAATTGAATTAACTGCAGGTGGAGATTGAGGGCGGTCGACCAAACCCCAACTCAAATCGAACATTCGAGGTAGTAACCGTTAATATTGCTGGAGTTGAGTTCGTTCGGAGACCAAAGAAGTCGGTTTACGTGATGGCAAAGTTTGATGGAAGGGATGTTCATCGGTCGGCTAAACTTCGAAGGTATATATAAACTGGTTCTCATATTTTAAAGAGAACATTGGAAGTTAATTGTTGGGGTTCAATTATGACTGCTCATTTCAATAATTTCACAAAATTTGCTGGCTAGTATTCAGAATTTTTAAACCAACTGTTGAAGGAGGAGCACGATATTTCAAAACTGTTAATTTTGTTATATAAATCATTCATGGCTTGAACCTCGGTTGAGAATAACTGTTGAATCGTTCTCTAAACAGATTTTTCTTTTATTCGAAATTCTGCATCAATTAGAAAAACAAAAAAAAAACAGTTTTAATAAAGTCGCCTGTCTCTTTAATGGGCTATTTCTAATTTTCGGTAGTCAAACTTCTGATCAAACAAATACAACAGAGTTTTGAGTATTTTTAAACTTGTCAATCTGACTCAGCAGACAAACAACCAGACTTATTAACAAAATGTAGTTGGAGATTTTGTAGGAACCGATCCAATCAGGGCGTTTGAAACCCAGATATAGCGCATCATCTCTTAACTCGAAATCTTCACGACCCACACATTAACTTTGACTTGTTTTTTTTTGGTTTCAATGAATTAGAACTTTGAATAAGATCCGAGAAAAGATATATTTTTTTCACAAAATCTATTCAGAATACTGCTTTCATAAAAAATCGACCTCGATTCAAAGTCCACAATTTTTCTTTTTCCATGTTATCATTTTTCAAGACATGAACTGAAAACCTTGTAGTTCCTGATTATAGAAAAGATCTCAAAGTTATCGGAAGCTCATTTCCGATTTAATCAAGAATACGTGGATTATGAGAGTAGAACCTTTTACTAACGATGACGATTCTAATAAAATTGGCGCATTTCACTTTTCCCATTTCTAATTTTCCTCATTCAATTTCACGTCGAATAGCAACATTAGTGTTCCCACGCATACAACAAAAGCAGTAAATTCATCGGTACGCCCACACCTTTCAATTGTTCCCTATCTTCTCCCATCCATTTTTGGTGTTTTTCCCAATCTGTCACTTTATTTATCGTGAATTTATTCCTTTTCTCATTTTCTCTCCCATCTTATTTCCTTTTTTCAAAACGACAACAATATAGAATAGGCGCCTGAGCACAAAACGTATTGACAGCGAAAAATGATGATGTGTATAATTGAAGGCAATTTCGACGTGACCATTTCTTGCAGTGACAATCTCGTCCACGACTTCTCTGTTGAAACGACTGACTCATTCTCCAACTTGCACCTCGTTTTCCTAGAAGGTTTGTTGTTTGTTTCTCCTTTTCTGCAATTTTCTTGGTCTTACAATTTAAAATAGAGGTCATAGAACTAAATGTTTACAAAATTAGAATTCATGGCATTTCTCATTACTTTTCTACCCAATTTGGTAATTGTTATGCTAATTTTTGTTGATCGAAGAATTGAAACGGTGGATGGTTCATGTTCAATTCCATTTCCGGTCATGTTTGTACCTGTGACGTAACCAGTTGAATTGAAAAAAAAAGAACCGAATAGTTTTGTATTTGGTTTCCATTTGGTATTCTGTTCTGATCTTTTTTTTCCACCAAAAAAACCTCCAATTTATGACAACTAGTTTTTAATCATCAAACATCACAGGATCAAAAGCAAAAGTGGCTCGTCCCGTGGGAAAGGTGTCAATTGCTAGGAGGGATCTTGAGGTTGGAACTCCACTGGAGCAAACTTTGAAACTGTGCGCCGTCTCCAAATATCCGGATTTTATCGGTCAGATCTGCATTGACATCCGTCGTCGGGAAGGCGTCTTCTCCTTGAGGTATATCATATCTATTTCAGGATCTACTTGAATTGAGTACTCAATTAGTATACATTCAGGCATACTAGGTAGAATTGATCAATATGGGAAATAAGTAAATCCCACAAGTGAATCTTATGAATTTCCAGAAATTCTGAAACTTTGATGACATGAGTTGTGGTTCTAATAATAAAATGGTATTCGGATAAAATTCGATCAAGCTTCTTTACTTTGTTCAACTTGATTCTTGCCAAAAACGCGCTCAGTAAGAAAACCTCGAATCGAATTCAGCAATTATGTAGCATTCTAGAAAATTCTCGTATTGTGCCTCTCACCACAAAAAACTAAAGACTATCGAGTCAATATCTTTATAGTTTGCTCGCAGTGCGTTGTAAGTTCCAAAATTGAATACTGTAACTGTTTTGACTGGTGTCACATTGTGAAACACATGTTTCGAAAAACCGGAAAACCCACGTTTTACGTGTTCATCGCCTGTTTTTCTTAATGTTTGCACAATGTCTTATTCTTATCAATCGTCTACTCCCCCTAACAATTCTCATTTATAAAATGATTTCCGTTTCTTCCGAAAACTTTTTCACCTTTAGGTTTAGCAAAAGAGAGTGTTTTTTTGCCGGGGAGAAGTTCAAACATCTTACGTTATTCTCTTTTGTTTTTTCTGAGATCCATTCATTGGTGTTTAACCAGGCGTAGCTCATCAATATGAAAAATTGTGAGCGTCAGCGATTTTGTTCAAAAAGTTCAGGAAATAAACTTCTGCGGGGGTTATTAATCGGATTATAGGAAATAGTTTTCATTCCAAACTTGTAGTCTGTCCAACGATAATTTGCAGAGAAATTGTAATTGTTTCAATTGTCTTGCGTTAATTTGTAAATAATGATTTTAGCAAAAAGTCAGAGACAATCTTTATCAGTCAAAATGTTTTCCAATTGGTTTTTGACTTTTGAACGAAACAAAAAGGAATTGAAAGGCAGCAGGAAAAAAATATTAGTACTAAAGAGCTGTCAAACAATACTATAGGATTATAGTGGTACCTACGCGTACATTTGTTCTCTACTCTCTTTTAATCCCCTCACCCAATTTTATTTTCTAAACGTATTTCTTTTCTTCTACGAACGTTTGTATCACCACTTGAATACAATTCTAAAAGGTCATTCCCACCACTATTCACCACATCTATTTCGCCATCTTCAACTGCCATTCCATTTTTCTCACCCACTTTTCATCGTCTTCTATTCTTTTCTTTGAAGTAAAAGTGACATGAGGGAGGAGATTTTTCTTTTTGCAAAGAAAGAGTTCCTAGTTTTTTTGAAAAGAAGTAAGTGTAGGGTAATAACTCAGTCCGACCATTTCAAAACTTGAAAAGACCAAGTTCAAACAAAGAAGTTGAAGAATAAAGCGGGGGCTACTTTTTTTTGAAGCCACGGAAACATAGTAGACGTTTTTTCCAACAAAGTTAGAAGAACCACCTGGGTTCGAAAAATACAACTTTGAAAGATTTTTTTTTCACCTGAATCGTTGTTTTAGAGCTTCTTGTCAAACCTCTCATAAGTTCCATACAGTAGATCATTGTTCCCCTTTTTGTTGTCATGAAAAAATTGATCAGTGCTGATCCAATCCGGAAATATTGGAATTTCGAAAACTTAAAAAAACAATGACTCGTGAGTTGTGATAACCTTTCACATTAACTTTCTCACATTTTTTTGCGTTGCGGGGGATAGGAAGAAACAATAAAAATTCGACTCATGAGATAAATTTTTGCTTTGTTTTCAAAACAAAATTTCAAGATGAGATAATAAAATTTTTGAGATCTCAGAAATCGAGAGTGAAAAGAAAACACTTATTTCAACGGGCGATAGTAGCGGGGTGTGCTCGAACATTATTGCTTCCGAATACCACTTCTTTGCCATGTTTTTCTTTCTGCTTGACCTGTCATATATTCCTATTTTTGTCGTTTAGTGGGTGGTATGCCAGATCCGGAACAGCTCACTTTTGTTGGAATAGCTCACCACCCCCCTGTTTTCATGTATAACTTTCCTTTTCTTATTTTTCAGCCGTTCTTCTCAATTTTCAGCTTTCAAACAATTTTATTTCCTTGTGCCCCCTAGATGTCTTGTTTTTCTTCCGTAAATCTGACACTTCTTGCTCCAAAGATAGCTATCAGGCGTTAATGAGAAAAAAACAGGAGTAAACACAGATAGATGCGTGGGAGGAAGAAAATTTCTCACGTTTTATGCACATCAATCATGAGCAATAATTAGAGAGATCTTCCAATTTGAAAGGTGGAGAAGTTCGATTGTCCTCTCATCCCGTTGAAGACAATCAATCACCCAGACGAAAACTTTCTCTTCATTTCTCATGAAGAACCGAAAAAAATTGGTGGTGGCTGGGAAGTAAGACAGAAGAAGGGACCGGAAGTCGTGGGAAGCGTGTTGCTGCTCTTTCAACTGATATTGTGATATTAATGAAGGTGACATTGCACCGCAGAGCTTCCGAGTGAGCAAACAGCTGTTTGGCATGCGTCCAACTCACGTTTGCCTTGATCGCCGTAAGGCGAAATGTCTTGTCTGCGTGGGAGTTCCTCCGTTCCTTATCGCAATTCTCCCTTTTTCAACCCTTCATCATAATGACCCTTATAATCGCGTTCCATGACAGAAAAAGCGGGGGCTGGGGGAAGTGCGGCAATTTGCAAGGAACAAATTGTCGTGAAAACCGAGAGGATGAGAGCAATAAATATGAATTACACCTTGTACTCGTGCTCAATTTCTTTCAAATCTTTTGTCGGCAAAAGAAAAGAATTGAAAAGAAGAGTTCTTTGAGTTGACAGGGGTCCGGAAGTCTAAGTCCAAGTGCCAAACTCAATGTCGCCCGCTTTTTCATTGAGAGCACAGAAAATTTGTCAAGAGAAGAGAATTCATCTTCCTTTTTTCATTAGGCTCATTCGCTTTTCATTCGACTTGCTCTCCATGATCCTACCAACTGTTGGTTGGTGGTTCATGAATTATTTTCGAGCTCATATGACTTTCAATTACATTTTATTTCAAACAATTATTTTTCTTCCCTTTGTTTCATTTCCCTCAATTTTTTTCTTCCTTGTGATCCCACGAAAATAGAGAATAATTGACTTACGAAAACAGTTTCAAGCTACAGAGTTCAGTTTTGTTCCAATTCTGCGCATGGAATCATTGTAACATAATTATGTACTTTTGCTCTTTTTTCTAGTTTTTCTCGCGTTTGAATCTTTCATCTTTGAAATTCGAAACTTTTTTTGTGCCTCCGTTAAATTGAGCTCTTTCGGAACTCCCAGTTGCACATCTGGAAGATGCGCTCTTCAGCTCCCGTTTCTCTCTCCTTTTCTCACTCATTTTCCCGCCGCCACTCTGATCTTGGCTCCTCTTTATCACCCTCTCGAAGCTCCGGGTCAAACCATATGATTGCTCAAAATATCTCAAGTGGCAGCTGAATAGTTTTTGTGTCCGAGTATTATTGTCTGAGTGTCACTCCTTAAAAAGAGCCTGGTGTTTTCATAAACTCTGTGTTCTCTCCTTGGTCTGCTCATTTGAATTTCGTAGCTGTAGACCGAAAAACTAAAAACCCACAAAAATTGAACAAAAACAAAGTCATAACTTTTCTTGCCATCTGGATTCGTTCTAAACAATTTATCCATCATCTTCTGAACCCATCGTTCCAACTCTCATCACCCATCATTAAAATAACAAATAGGCCGACTTTCGCTATAAATTTAATCTAATGGCAAACACATTGTGCGAGAAACGAAAAGGCACAATTTACCGCGGTTTAAATTCATTCACAAAACGGCGGAAGTGAATTACCCCTCAGGTATCTTTCACTCCTTCCATTGTTTTTGTCACAAATCTTTTCCCTTACCTCCCCTTTAACCTCCTCCTCACACCAACAAAACCATCCAGAGCGGTTGTCACCGACAACACTAACTGTTCAAATATAACCACCCCCGCTGGTAGACGAGACGCTCTCAAGTACTTTTCTGATCTTGCGTGTATGTTTTTTCTGCTAAGCTGAACGGATAGAATTATAAAACATGTTAATGTTTTTTGTAGTCGTGAACAAGCGAATACACCAGATGGTCCCACGCATTTTTCATATTTTCACAACTCTTTACAACAAAACTTGACTAACAAGCGTCCTAGTGTGTACCACTAATAAAATTAGTCATATATTACTTATTCATACAACCCACCACGTTTTCTCGTTTTCACTGTTCCCTAATTTTGTTCTATGTTACAGAAGAAGGAACATAACAAAACATGTCTTCTTATGTTTCATTTTTTCAATATAGACATGTAAGACACCCCCGCCTTTTTTGAGCTACTTCTTTTTTGTTTCCGTCTTCGACATATTTGTCTCAGTCTCAAAATTGTAGTACGCCCGCGCTCATTAAAAATTGTAGCAGTTCAGGAAGGGGAGCCGGGGCACTAGTGTCCAGACGACACTACAAAAATAATATAAATAGACTCCTCGCTTCTCCGCCCCCACTCCCACTTTGTATTCAAATTTGGAAGTATAAATTGAAATTGAATTTTAATTCGAATTTCAATTTCAGAATCTAGTTTTGCCTGTTTGGTCAGGAAAAAAAGCTATAAGGAAGAAGAAAAACATTATATGCTTTTGCATCAGAGTTTTTTTTCCCATATCGCATCTTTGACTTATAGGTTCATTGAATATTCAATCTTGTTTTTTTTTCGCCTTGACTCACCAAATATGATCAACTTGATTTCATTTTCTTCATTTCCTCTGTCTGAAGTAGGAACATCCTAATCTTTTTTGCTTCCTTCTTCTTTTCTTCTTTTTTCCCTTATTACTGATTCAGTTTGAGATTCAGTTCTGAGTTCTCAACAAAAGAATAGAAAATCTGCACAAAGCTCATTGAGTGTATTAAGATTTTTTGGCACTATTGTAAAGCTTGGCAAAACGAAAAGAGCGTTCCACCAACGTCATTTTGTAAACAATCCGTTTTGCTTTGCTCAAAGCCGTTGGGTAAGCATTGTGAGAATAAGAATTGGAGTACAACAAAAGATTTATGTCGTCTACAGGATGTTTCTTGCACATTCTCATTTTATGCAACATAAAAAAACATACGCCTCAGGCTGTAGTGGCCAACAGATATTTTTTCGAGAGTTTAGTACTTTTAGCATCTTCTTTTGCAACACTTATCCTAGTTTGTTTTCTCCTCAAACAAAAGTTTCTGTCTTGCAGAGTCGTCGACCTAGGTGGATTGAAAGTCAAGGAAAATCAAACTCTTGTTCTCCTCGTCTCTGTAATTAACAGCTCCTGCGTGAGTACTTTTTTACATCTCTTTTTGAATTGGCTCCTCCCCTTTTTCTTGAGAAGAATGTCTTCTTTTTTAGGAAGTTGGCAAGTTAGCCATCGACGTTGAGGAGAAACGCAGCAAGGAATGGTTAGAAATGCCATGTGCTGAAGGAATGCTCTCGTTAAAGTTGACTCTCTGGCAGGATCTCCTCAAGGGTATCAATTCAGTATTCCACGGTCAAGTTCGAGTTGACGTCGACGAGCACTGGAAGACCGGACCGGCTAAGTGGTTCTATTTGCGGTCAAAAGCTAATGAAGAAGGGGACGGCAGTGAAGAAGCTGGTGATATCGGAGAAGTCACTTTGAGAACTACCTATCAAATCGATCATATTCTACGTATGCAGGTTTATAAGTGAGTTTATATTGTCATCTTTGAACGTCTTTTTTTACTTTCCAATTATTTCTTATTATTTCGAAACTGAAAAATAATTCTTCAGACCGCTTCTCGACCTTCTCTTCTTGGCTGGAGAAGTCCAGCCACTCACTGCTTCTCTTGTCGCAGTGATCGAGTCTCTTCCAAAAGTTGAGTTGGGACCAGTTTCCCGTTCTCTAGTTGAACTCATGGCCCAATCGGATCGTATTCGTCCTGTGCTCAGTTCTCTCTACGTAAACAGTATATTAAAGTGCCAGTGAGTCATTGAACAATTAGGCACAAATCAAATTGTGATTTGTTTCAGAGATGAGAATACCTTATTCCGTGGACAATCTCTCTCGGGGAAGATGCTGTTCGAGATCTTGACCACTTTCGGAAAAATGTACTTGATCACTACACTGAAGCCAGTTGTTGATAAGGTTGGTGCTAACCTCCATCAATAGAATGTGAAAAACAAAAACGCTTTCTTACAGATCTTCAAGGAACGAAAGAACTGCGAAGTCGACCCATCCCGTGTTCTTGCTGGAGTTTCTCTTGAGAAGAATAGAAACAACTTGTTGCTCTACTTCCAAATGCTTTTCGAACGTGTGACCACTAGCTCTCCAGATTGTCCACACCAAATCAAGCAACTTCTGTACGATTTGAGAACTGTTGTTGGAGCTCACAGCGGTATCAATCATAAAATAAAACATCTTCCAACTTCTTATATTTTCAGTTCGCCCAGGAGTTCAACGTCTCGCAGTATCATCCTTTGTAATTATGCGGTTCTTTGCGGCCGCTATCCTGAATCCGAGAGCGTTTGAAATCCGCAAAGATCAACCAGATCTCCGCGTCTCTAGAACACTTTTGCTTCTGTCCAAACTTCTTCAACGCTTATCTAACTGCAGTGTCAGTGATGGACCATTGTCTTCAAAGGTACGCTGGAAAAAAGTTTCAACTGATTCAATATTCTGATTATTTAGGAAATCTGGTTGAATGGAGTATTCGAGACAGTTACAAGTGACCAGCATAAACTGGTAATGGCCTCATTCTTGGACAACATTTCTCTGGTTGGAAATTGCAACGAGCCAGAAAGATGTACAGTTTTCAAGGTATCTATCCAGTTTGTTGTGGAATGCTTATTTTTCTAATTCAGTTCGGAAACTTGCAACAGTTGGATCGCAGCCGCATCGGATGGAAGAAAGTTTTGCATTACAAGAAACGTTACGTTCAGTTGACGGATTCTCAATTGATCTGGCAAAAGGACGTTCAATCGTCTCCAAAGGGAACGATTGTTCTTTCGGACATCAAGAGCACAAATGTAGATAACAAGAATGTTATTACAATTGCAACTGAAGTTATGCAAGTTCAGTTTGAAGCTCCAGGAGGTGTTGAAGCAAATGATTGGTATATAACAATTAAACAATCATGCAGATTATAACTGTTTTTGCTTTCAGGTTAAATGCAATTGAAAGACAACGCAATCGCGCGATTCATGAGGTCACAGAAGAACCAGGAGAGCATTTCTTCGTTGACGCCGAGAGGCATGTTGACAAGATTCATGTAAGGATTCATTCACACGTGATCTTTGCTTTCATTCAAGTTTTCTATTTTCAGAATCTCTTGTTCAAGTACCGCGACACTATGGTCGAATGGAGAGACCAACTGCAATCAAATGCCGAGCTGGACGAAAAAACAGCACCGGAACTGCTAAAAGCTGGCTATGTCGCCGAAAACGAGCGACAACTGCACAAAGAGTCACTTATTGAGACCCTCTGTTCCACCATCGACGTCACTGATGCCATTCAACTAGCACACGAAGAATACGAGAAAGAGAACAAAGTGAGTGAATAGCTGCAATTAGAAGAGCAAGAAAAGTTTATCCGAGTTTTTTGCAGGCCAAGACAAAGATGGAAGAGGCGCCAGCTGAGAGCAGCTCAAAGTGATCTATCAAATAATACTACAATACGCACCTGATGATGAAAACATACGAATAATAGGGCATAATTACATTATTCCGTCCATAATCTGACCCAAACATCCTAATAATTGAAGCACCTTCTCAAAGTCCAAATCCTTGTCACATTTTCTTCCCAAACCCGCTTTTGTGTATGACATAATAGAACCTTTCCCCGACCATTTTACCCCCGTAGTTGCCGGTGCGCATATCTAAATCGATCTTGAAATTTTGTGATAACCAAACCGTCCCCCGACCAAAGTGTTAAACCAAAAAGTAATAACGCACCTTTTCACGTCATACACTTTTTCCCGCTCTTCTCACAACCTAGTATTTTTCTACCAGGCCAAAGCTACGCCATAAACAAACCTGTTATATTTTTCATTTTCAAGATCTCTTAAAAACCGCTTCCTTTGATGTTTTCTTCCTTAAGCTCTTTTATAAAAACCTTATTCCGCGATGATTGTCATGCTTAAGAAAATGAAACCAATTTATTTTTGAATTGGCGTGTTTTTTTATATTAAGAGATTCAGATAATAATACAGTGAAATTACGAGAAAAGAGAAAACTAGATTATGCTAACAAGTGAGGCGTGATTGCTTCGGAAGTGGCGAGTGTGGTTTGAAGAGTAAGACGAGCACATTCCTGTCCAATTTGGAGAGCTTCTACCACAGTCTTGTTATGAGCAAGTCCAGCGATGACTCCACTGTTGAAGCTGAAATTAAGAGATGAGTTTATTTTGCTACAGCTAGCAACAAGAATGCAATGAGAATGGACTAAAACTTCTCTGAAACAAGATCAGGAGCGGAGTAATTAAAAATCAAGAGTACATAAAATGTGACTTTTGTCTAGTCATTTCGAATTTTCAAATAAATTCCCTGCGCAAACATTTGAAGCCTCTTTTTTTGAAAGTTGTATTGTAAATATAATTTTTGTTGAAATCAGAAATTTTCTCCGAAACTATACAAATGAAGAAACAGCTTGTTTTTTTTTCAAAACATTAGTTGATTCCAACTGGTTCAAGTTTAGTTACCTGTCACCGGCGCCCGATACTGATACGATTTTGTCCATTTGTACTGGAGGAGGAAGAGATTGGAATTCCAACTGCCCAAGTTTGTTCCTGTAAAGGATTACTGTATGAATATCGGTCAAGTTCGAACTTCCAATTTTACCTGTAAACCACAGCGGAACCTTTGTTAGACAGTGTCACCACAAAGATAGAAGTGTTCAGAAGAATTTTAGATTTTTCCTTTTCTATCAATTCTAAGACACTATCAGCAGAGTCGATGACAAATGGATCCACAACAACATTGCACATTTTGGCCCATCTCAGAAATTCATTTGCATTTGGTGAAGCGGCGGTGACTGCTCCAACCATCCCGGTGTCGAATACTTTTTTGACTTTGTCAATATCTGTTGGTTCCAGCCAAACTATCAAACGAATAAATTTGCTATTTGTTTAATGATGTCTAATGTCTACCTTGTTTCTCATGTTTCTTCGCAATTTCCAAAGCTTTTGCCATAACAGGGACTGACAGATTGGAATCCAAAAGAATGTAATCAGCACTTTGTATAGCATCTTCGTTGCTTTCAATCTGGAATAAAACAGTAACAACGGTTGAACTGTGAACAAAAACTCACCAACGCAGGCGTGATAGTGCTCAACAGTGGTTCAGCAGTCACAATTCCAAATCTGACATTACCCTTAACGTTAACTGCCAAGTAAGTACACGTTGGTTTGTGACCAATAATTTTTACTCTACTGATATCCTGAAAATGAAATATGTCAGATTCCGTGAAATTTGATAGAAAAATTCTTACAATTTTATCACTATGTTGGCGGAAAAATTGTCCATTCTGATCGTCTCCAATTGCAGAAATGAAAACAGAATCACAGCCCAATCTGAAGAAAAAATATTGTGGATGCAGATTTGGGAAATAAAAAAAATTATGCCCATTCATGATTATATATTGAAAAAAAAATTAGAAATGTGTTTGAAAGGCGGAAAAAACTTCGATGAGCTTCGAGGAAAGAATTTGCAGTATGTACAATAACGAGAACATTTAAATAAACCTAACTGTTTTTGAAAGAAAACGAACGTTTTTTTCTAGCTGACAATGAATATGATGAACTTTATATGTAATGAAAGGATTTGTTCATATTCCGATTTTGATGTTTTTCTTTACTTTTATCATCTCACAGTCTTCTCTCACTCACTAAATAAATCAATCAGTTAGGATGATATTTTTTTAATCACTGACTCATATTACACTCAATGCATCAACCGAACTTTAGAAAAGCGCTCTCATACTGCTTATTCTCATACTAGAGCATAGGGCTGCCATTTCAAAATGGTCAACAAAACCCTTCCTCTCTCCATTAGGAATAATGGGTACAGTTGTCTCTCTAAGTACTGCACTCTGTGGTTTTATTTCATTTGAAATTCGAATACATTTAGTTGAGTTTTCTGTCTCTCTACCCCTCAATTTATTACTATTGCTGACCTGGCTAATGCATCCGCATGGTTTCTTGCCACTCCACCCAATCTCTGCACTACTTGGCCATTGTATGAGCCTCCGTCATCCTGAAATATTATATTTATCATAAAGTTCAAAAACTTCAGAGAAAACAAAATTCTCGATAGTTCTCACAACATTTTTTGAAGCGATCATTCAGACGTGTGACACGAAGCGCATTGATACTTTATACAAATAACAACGCATCAGAAAGCTGGCCTCTCCGATTGGCAGTGCCGGAAGCTTCCACACAGTTTCCATTTAATTTTTTTCCTCCCACTCCATTTTCAATCAGAGAAATAGAGAATCACCATCACTGTTTCTTAGCGCGATTCCTCCTCGTTTTTAGAAACAAACATACGTGTTTTCCGTTCTTCTTCCCTTTTTATTTTGCTTCTATTATTTCTTAATTTTTGTATTGATTTTTCAAAAAGATGTTCATTTTTTTTAGGTAAAAATGCGGGTTGGAAAAGCAGCTTGGTTATATGGAACCAATATAATACTTCTCACATCCGTCATACTGTTCCTGGTGGCCACAACTGTAATGCTAAAAAACCCATTGTTCGCATTGATTCCGATTCACAAATATGATCCTTACGTTCTTGGTTATTGCGTCGTCAATATTTGTTTGGTAAGCGGAAACTTTTTGATGTTTAGGAAGTCTAAAATGTTACAGGCCCTTCTTTGTGTTACATCTATTGTGGCCATCCGACAAAGACAAATTACCATTGTTGTCATCTGTCACTGGGTAACGTGTTGCACGTTGGTAGTCGATGCTATAATGATTTTCGTATTCGCTAACCTCATGTCATCGGCCCATAACTCACTACATTCTCATGTTAGAACACTTCACGAAACTAGCGTAAGTTCTTACTTGATAAGAAAAATTAGCGAATCAGTATTTTAGAAGGAACTCTGCCCTGTTTGGGACAATGCCTATCATACACTTACTTGTTGTCCACCAATAGAAGTTTTGAAATCTTGCTCAGGTAAAACACAGACTGTGTATCCTTATTTATTATACCTACTCGTTTCAGACTTTCTTAACGCCACAAAACTATTCTGTAGAAACAATCATTCAAATGACTGCCACATTCACATTAAAAAGTGAGTTCATATAGATAGCCAAATAAGAATGACGCAGTAGCAACTAATGTTTAGATGGCTCCATTCAAACACAGAACTCGTTGGATGTTTGGCATTTTGTCTTATGGCACCACTGAAACTATTCATGATGGTTGCACTCCGAAAAGACATTGAGAAAGTTGAAGTGGAAATCGCTGAGTTGGAGTATTACTCCCAAATGCTCAATGACTAGTGAGTTTTTTTTTAATGGCATAGCTTCAACTGTGAAAATTTCAGTGATAGACACGGCGACGGATACATTGAGAGCTTTAAGAGTAATGCTAATCTGGTCGAGAGCACATCAACCCAATCTTCGAGAGTTAGTCGTGTTCGAAGCTTCCCAGGCTATTCTCCATATTTGAAACACTCTGTCATTGAAGAAGTGGAGAATGAATTCACAGTTCGTGGAGATGAAATTCGAGAAGAACTTCACCAGGCAATTGCGGCTCATAATGCAAGACAATTTGAAGCAGCACAATATGAATAAATTCTGCCTGGCGAGTAAATTTTACCTCACTAGGAACATGAAAGTTAAGTTACAAGATAATTTGAAATGAATTGAGGAGCAATCAGTTGAGCGTGTTCCTTCAAAACGTATTGACATTTTTAAACTTTTTTTAATAGTTCTTAGGTTCCTCAATAACTGTTTCATAATTATCTTGTCCCTGTCAGCATAGTCTTTCCCACACCCTCGTTCTATTTTCATCACAATTTTACGTGTTTCTCTCGAAAACTTTCCCGTTCATTAAAACTATCTTTTTTTGTGAATCCTTTCCCCTTTCTCATTTTGACTATTTTTTGTTCCATTCTCACCTGAACATTCTCGCTCGTGATTGCTTCGAAATCAACGATAGCTGCTCCGATAGATACCTGAAAACATTCGTGATTCTTTTCGCAAATACAAATACATGTCATTGAAACTGGTAGGCGTTGGTTATTTGTTGAGACAGAACTAAACACGTCGGTATTGTTTCAAACTTTGCCGACGGAAGGGATTTAGAGGACGGATTGAAAACAAAAAAGTGAATGACCTTCTGAAGTTGAACTCATGTTTTTGTTTCACACTCACCACTCTTGGTTTTTTAGGAGTAGAAGAAGATGAATAAGTTTGTGAAACAGTTATTGGACGTCTATCGTTCATTTTTGCAGCTAGTCTTCCGGCAATTGATGCATTGTTTTCGAGAAGAGCTATGTCTGAAAAAAATTGATGAATTCAGTTTTTCTTTGACAAAAACCTACTTGTAGCCATTGAAGCTCCTTCAGTGAGTTCATTTACTCGAGCCAAAATAAATGGTGTCACATTCTGTGATGCGATGTTTTGTTCTCTGAAAATGAAGGGGATAGATGTCAAATGCCAAATTTGAGAAACAAAACGTACATTGCTTCTTGGACAGCTTGGTTGATTGCTCTCTGGATTACATCTCCATCCGCAGCGTATTTCTCTGGAATTGGACACGCCAGAATTGTACCATATGGGAGACCGAGAGATTTTGAAGTTTCTGGAATAATCATGATTGGCTCATCTGCGCATTTACAGCGACTTACTCATAAGTTGAACAATATCTTCAAGTCGTTCCGTGTTGAATTGAGCTCTGCTGTTGGATTTTCTTGTGAAAAAGCTTGGAAACACGTTTTCCTGTCCGTAAACCACACAGTTCACAGAATGAGTTTCAAGATATTCAACAGTTTTTGGAATATCCAAAATACTCTTCACTCCCGAACACACTACGCAAACAGGAGTCTTCGATAGTTCTTGAAGATCCGCAGAAATATCGAATGCTGGAAAACTTATCATGAGTGGATAGTCTTTGATAAATGGTACAAACTCTGATCAGCTCCGCGGTGTACTCCACCAATTCCTCCCGTAGCGAAGACACTGATACCTGCTGCATGAGCAATTTTCATAGTAGATGCAACAGTGGTGCCACCAACTTCCTTCTACACAAAATAGGTTTGGTTCAGGTTTTTGAGTCAAAATGTTAGCTCACCTTGATGAGTGTTTTTGCAATGTCCCTTGTGGAAACTTTTACAGCATTTTTGCTCGAAGCAAGAATTTCAAGCTTTTCATCATCCAATCCGACATGTATCTGAAATCGAAATGCTAAACTCGCTCAAAAACGTTCTGTACTACTGCGAAGAAAGTTCTCAGACATAATAACACATGCTGTTTAAGGAATTTCAGTTCCCTTATAATGAAAAAAGTCAGAGAATGTTTTAGAAAAAAATGTCTATTATCTACTCAAAAAATTTCTTACAATACTTTTTCCTGTTATTGAGTTTTTTTTAGCAAATAAACATATTTTCAAATTTTCTTTTCATATAATATATATCATATGTAAATTCTTATCTATGAAAGCGCCTCTACTTTTTTTCTCTATTCCTCTCTGTAGACACTAATTATTACCTTTCCGTCGAATAAAGCAATAGTAGCTGGGTGACTTCCTGAGGATCTAACTTTTTGCTCCAAACTTCTTGCGGTACTGAAACACAATTATTTACAAATCAGTGCAAATAATAATTAATTATACCTCAAGTTATGTGGATAAGGCAACCCGTGTGTAATAACAGTACTTTCAAGAGCAACAACTCCTTCTCCATTTGCCAACGCTTCTTTCACTTGTGATGAAATGATCATAAATTTGGAAAAAGAACGTTTTTGTCCAAGAAATCGAGAATACATGATAAATAATAGAGGGTAAAGAGACTAAAATGACTGAATGAATAACTATCGCCACATGCACTATCTACAACACTATTCTTTTCGGTTATCGAACACAATCAATATGGGAAAGTAGATGTAGCGAAAAGATAATGTCGATTGCCCTCTCTGTTTTTTGTTATCTCTGAATGACCCGTCAGTCATTCAGTCTCCAATAAACGTTGCATTTTATCAGACCATGATAAGATAGAAAATTCGCAATTGTGAAAGTTTTATTACAGTGTATTCCGAGAAAAAATGAAAATATCAAACGGGGAACAGAGAAATATGAAAAAAAAAGTTATGTCTAACACAGAAAAATTCGATCGAGATCTCGTTAAAGTTCGTCATGATTAAAATAAATTGTAGAATATGAAAGACAAAATAAAAAATAAATTAATAAATAATTAATTGAATAAATAATTATTTACGGCTAACTAATTAGATCGGGATAAGAACTGGAGGTTTTCCACAACTCACTGGCTCAAATCGGCCAAGAGGAGTGCGATAAATATCTCTGCGGCAGAAATTGCAAGTTTTTCTACAAATTCGGAAAGCCAAATGAGCTGTTGATCCGTCGCAAGACCATTGAGACTGGAAACGAAATGTTTGTATGGAATAAAAACTTACAGTGTGTCACCTTTCCCCAAACATCCTCTTTCTTCAAAAACCGCTTGCAGAATTCGGGACCGTGTCTATCGAAACATTGGTTACTTTTGTGTCCAGCTTGAAAAATGAGTTCGTATCGATCAGCTGCACTTTCTAATCCACAGGTATTGCAACATTGAATCAATGAAAAATCAGCGTCGGAGGCACATCTAAATATAAAAAATAACAAAAAAATGGGGAAAGAAATGATAGAAACATACCTATCGAGGAATTTGGAAGGGTTGTGCTGTTGAAGTCTTCTACAGGCAATGCTAGAGATAATATCAGAGCAACAAGGTGGGAATGCTGCTCCAAGAGCAGTAGAAAGCTCGCTAATTGTCACATTATCTTCTTTATACATAGGTTTCAATTTAGATATTTGAAAACCAGCATCGACAGATTCTGTAACACAAAACAGAGTCAAAAATTGCAAGCAAAGCCCAACTCAAACTTACGAATGAGAAAAACCGTCGAGAAAAGAACCACACACTTCCACATTATGCTTAACGGTGTAATCGAGAATGTCCCAAGTCGTACGAACATAGCTCGTACTTTTATAATACAGTGCCAATCATTCCGGTTCTGCGCCTCCCGCATTTTCGCGCCGCCCCAAGGCGTTGAGCTGAGCAGCAACAACACAATGTAAACGATGACCGGAAGGCACAGGAAAAAAAAGAATGGAAAAGGGGAGAGCATGGAGGTATACTGACGTGATTTGGCAGATTTCGTAGACTGTTAGACCGGATGATTAGTGTTGATTACACGTGGTGATACGACGTGTACAAATCATTCAACGAAAAATTGCAAACGTCTCGGAGGTGATATGAGGTTTGCAGGTCGAAGAAAAAAAAAAGGTGCAAACTGATAATTGTCGTGAAAGGGTATCCTGAATATTTTGAGACGTTTCATTCCTATGGAAACAAGGCTTCAAATTCTATGTTGCTCTCTTCCATGGAAATTCTTAGCCTTCATTCTCAGCTTCTGAGGTCTTAAACTTTACAACAGTCTGGAGAATTGATGCAAGCATTCCACACGCCCTCCTACTCACTGTTATTGCCAAAGTTTTTTTGTAAAATAGAGGGCATTTGACAATAGCCTCCAAAACTATTGTTTGAAGGTTTTTTCCTCCATTCGAGGCTTTTTCTTCCAATGTTTTTTTGTTTTACTGACACTGTCACAGTCCAATAAATTTTCCGAAATACATTTGAGGTAAACCATAAGTTTTTATTTTTTGTCCAATCCAATTCCCCGTAATGATTGCGAATTCCTTTTCGAAAATCAACTAAATATTGTATTTTGATATATTTCGAGTAGCTGAAACGATGTAGATAATTCTATTTGAAACATGTTTGTTCTACCGGTTTCCTCCAACTCTAGGTGGTCTAAAAATTAGAGCAGTTCATTGAACATCTTGATCTTTTACAATCGCATATTCCTGTCTTCCTGCCACTTGCAAAAATATCTAATGGTCAGCAGGAGCCAACTTCCCAACAGTCATACTCAAACATTCCTTTTGCCTAGCTTGTATTCATTCCTTCTCATTCTTCTTCTTCATCACTCATAACACAACAAAAAAGAATGCACAAACAACATTTTGCGTGTGGCTCTTACACTCTCGCCACTTTTACACATATCGTCTTCAGAGGTTGTTTGACGTTGCCGGTGGCCACACAGCTTGCCGCGCGGAGATATCATTGACTCATAAAGACTCTACCGCGTTGCTAGACGGGCACATAAGCATGTTGTGCAACAACTTTTTGTGTTGTGCACTTGGAAAATGCTTTTTTTTTCTTCCGGAGATTGAGAATCAAAACCAAGGGAATGGGAGTGGGAGAAAGAATAGTTTTTTTGAAAATAGATGATAATTGTATTTTGAGAAAGCAAAGGTTATCAAAGGCAGAGCACAATATAAATCAACAGTCAAATCATCCTTCACAATCGAGCTGACTGAGAAAATACCTTCAAACAGTTTTGTGTTATATTCTCAATTATTATCGGTAAAGTGCTCATGGATACTTTAATTCGCTTCCAAATGATATGTTCGATCCTGTTCGATAGGATAATTGACACATTGTAGATCACCAAAAAAGAAACATTGTATCGAATATTTAGATTATTTTTGACGGAATTTTCTCATTTTGATTATAAGCTGAGTTTCCTATTGGAACGTTTATTTTGAATAAGATTTTTTAGAATATTCAGTTTCATCAACTTGGTTGAAGGTATGTTATTAATGTTTAATTTGGAACTTCTTCTGGTTGTGGGAAAGCTACGAAAACAATTATTGCCAAGATTAAAGCTTCGAAATGACTTCTTCATTAACTTTCCCGGTAATTCAAACAAAATAATATTGCTTGTTGGAATTCCCAATTTTCAAATTACCAATTTTTTTCCCTCGGGTCACTCTCCTCTTGCTCATTTCCATTCATCACAATTGTTTGAACCAAGGCCAGGGAACACTCAGGCAACATTCAAAAAACGTGAGGCATTGTCCAGCTGAGCAATCAACCGGGTTCTTGCCCGTGCTGGTTCATGCCACTAGAAAAAATATCTGACTGTAGAACGGGAAATAAAAAATGTGTGTTGGTTTTGAATTCTAAATTTTTTCTCTAAAGTACAACATTACAGTGCAATTTTTCTGACAAAAATGTTTCGTTGCTCTGAAAAGTTGGAGTACCCTTAGAGACTGTTCGTCATATTTTTCATCATACTACACTCGTTCTACTGTATCCTGTATGATCCATGTCCGTTTTAGGAGATTAGCGAGAAGTGGGTTGTTCATCTTTGCTCTATTTGAAAAAGATAGGTAGGAAGCGCTTGTCAGACACATGCCTGATCTATTTATTTAGTTCACATTTGGCAATTTGTCAAGTGGTCTCAATTGCCAATAATTCTTGTTCTTGAAGATAGGACTTTGTCTGACCATAAGCGTATTTCCCTCATCACTTTAGGGATTTAGAGTTGTCTAATTGTTTTGTCCGTTTTTAATGTCACAGTTTCCCAAATGACCCAGTTTTTTTCTGAAAAGTGATTAGAGAAAGTGTGCCGTCAGGGGTAATCAGTTTGTAGATTACGTAAGAACCACACCGTTTCACGGGAGATCTGACCAAGCGACATGATCGCAAAAAGTATGTCAGTACTTAACGCTAGGTGGCAGGTGGGGAGAAGTACACGACTTGCGAAAACCCTTCTGAAGGACGTCTGCGGTGGTGAAGAGTTAATTGAAAGGTCTTCTTTTTCTCCATACATCTTCTTAACTGGTTGACCCCCCATACAACAAATTTTACCGGCCACTACAAAACAGAGAAACCGTTTCACGTTACTGTCATTCGATCGTATTTTCTTTGCATTGGGGCAAATCGGAAAACGCGAGCGGCTCAGTGAGAGCCTCCCAAAAGTGAAACAAGGAAGTAAAATTTTGTGTGGAACCGCAAGAATACGGCGCTCAAACTTTGCGCGCTCACTGTCTTCTCTACGTTTCGTTGACGCACGGTTTTGGCACAATTCGGTCTGGTGCGGCTCGACAAACACCACGTACGTATAGTGGTGAACGCGCGTCGCGGAGAGCAGCAAAATAAGTAAGCGAGAATAATTGAGAAGACAAACAGGGGCACCGCGAATCCCCTCTGACCGTTGAGTTGGCCGCCGAGCCACAGTGATGGCCGGCGGCGCTGTCACGAAGGACCACACAACAGCGACGTCTCATAGCACTCTCGGCGCGTCACACTTCGGAAAGTGAAGATTTGAAAAAGGTCGTCGCTCCTTATTTGCCTACCAGATGCGAAACCGTATAGTTATTCAATTTATATTTGTCTGTTTATTGGCTCGCCACTACTTTCGTTTGTTGTTGGGCGAGTGACCATTCGGATGCAAAGAAGAAATCGAAACCGTATCCACCTCTGTGTTTACTGCTACTTGAAAGTTTTTCAACGGATTCCGTGTTCGAGTGCGTGAGGAGGTCTGGGTCAAATCCTGAAGAAATACTTGTAACAGCTACATGAACCATTCTAAATGCCTAAAACAAAGCAATTCATTTCACAACCCTCAAAAACTCAGATTGTCGGATAAATTCAAAACTCAAAACATCCAAAGAGTTGGGGTACAGTGATAAATTAGACCCTCCTTGTCGCATTACCGATGGTAATTTGAAAAGACAAATTAGAGGAAATCGCAATTTCAAAAAAGTCTTTCTCCCCTTTCGTCGTCGTGAATTCATCACCATGCCATAATACAGTTCAATTGAAAGAACGACCTTTGCTGGTCAATTTAATGCGAAACACCGGACGGCACGGCAAGTGGTACTGACGTCTACAGCGACAACAATGATAGATAGTACTACTGTTCAATCAAGATAAGACAAATTACTCTGCCAGTTTTCAGACTTTTGAAATGTAAAAAAACGCATCAGATGAAAATGTCTTTATCATTTGCCATTGGTAGAAACACTGACGCCAAAAGATTTCTCAGAATTAGCAATCAGGGAATTGCAAAGCGTCAATGAATTCATGAACCACTAATCATCTGTTTTTAGTTTCCTCAGCACGGATTAGTCATGTTGTACTTTCAGTCTTTGTTTGGTCATTTATTCAACTCGTGGGTGGTTTGAACATTGGGGTCAGCGGCACACATCTCAAGTTTGCCGGATCCACAAAGTAGTACAGAAGTGTCTCACGATCGAGGGGCTGGCGCCGGCCCGAAAAAAAAACTGAGACTGTATGGGAAAAGTTTAATCACGTATTCCGCTCGACTCGTCATTTATTTGAGCCTTCACTTCGTTTTTGGTTTTCCGCCTCCCCTTTCCTCGTTTCCGAATTTGCCGCGACCTCAGGTCACGAAGTTTAGTGGCCGCACGGAGCGTTTTGTATCTGCCTGCGCATCTACACGCTGGCTTACTATTATTCCGATCCGCGCGGAACTGCCACAAACAACAACAATCCGCGTCCGGCGAAGACGTCGTCACCATACCATCCACTCTGATCCCACTCACTTTCCTTATTTGGAGTTTTGACCCTCGGTTTCGAAATTTTTATAATGTTCTTCTCCTGGATCTTAGGATCAGAGCTCCCATGAACTGTTTCGAAAAAGAAGGTTTTGTCAGATTTTTTTTGCATTTTTTTTTGGTTTTAGGATCACAAAACTTTCCCTGACGAATTTTCCTTATGTTCACATCCATATTTTTGCATAATAAACTGACCCGTAGAATCTATCCTTTTATAGTTTTCCCACATGTCTTTTGTATCAAGAGTGATCATATAGTCCATATGAAAAGCGCACTTTTATAATGTACATCTTTCTCTGAATGGCACTGTCTCCACAGCTTGTGCTCTCTCCATCTCATTTTATATTTGTACTTTCCTAAAATCTTTTCTATTTTAGTGAACGAGAAACGATACGAAATTCATACGACATTCAAAATTGCGTTTATGATGACAACGACTGAAAAGGATCCAAACTGTTGGCGACTTGAACAGGTGAGTGACCAGTTAAACTCAAAGTTTGTTCAGCCCTATACATGGTCATGGGCTTTTCAGCCAGTGATGAATGAAATTTTGAGTTTGCACAACTGTTTTCTCCGCCCTCTAGGTTTCACGACTGACCTCATCTATTATGAGAAACGGGCATAATCAGAATTCTCACATCATATCTTCTCTCGGGATGTTCCGCTCCCCCTTAATTATGTTTATGCCATTCGTTTTAATGACGAGTCAACACTGATTCATATAGGTGTAGAATATCAATTGAATTGTAATAACCTGGCAATAATTCACTCCTATCTTGAACTAAATATTCGGAAATGGAAAAAAAAGGATGCATTTTTCTCGTATTTCTATCTCTCTCTTGCTGAACTGTCTTCTGTTGATAGTTTATGGCAAAATTTTTTAAAAGTTATCAATTTGAAACATTGTACACAACCAGTGCATTTTATTTTTTTTTTTTTACTCTAATCCTGAATTATCATTTTCCTTTTCTGTCTATCTGAACTTCGATTAAACTCAAATTCTGGTGGTTATTAATATTCTCAAATTAGACATTGTACTGATTTGGTTTTTAACTTTGCCGTAATTTTTGAAGTCTACTCAGCTCTTTCCATTCATATTCCGGATTGCATTACAAAGACTGAAAAGGTTGTGCTAGCTTGTACCAGTGCCATTCAGTTTTGATTAAAAAACCAACATATCAGTCGACAGTACCACTTTGCCTCTGCTCAGCTTCAATGGAACGACACCTGAGTCATAGGTGGTCTAGTCTCGACCTTCTAGTGAGCACTGTCCGTGCCAGGCCCCTAGGCATGACCAATGCGCGAAGTTTTTGTATCATAACAGTTTGTTTGTTATGCTTCTGCCAATCTCTTACTTTTTAGTAATACCTGCAGCTCGTCCTTTTCAATATGTTTTTTTCTCTGCCCTTCTCTTTTATGTCGTCCGAAAGTTTTGATTCAAGACTCCGAAACTATCATTTTTATCTGCCTTTATGGTTTTGTTCCAGACATTTTTCAGAACGCGGAAGAATAAGGCAAGCCTATCAAGTGTTTCAAAGTGCGCCAAACCGTTTCCGCGAGAAATTCGAGAGATTAAGTTGATGAAGGCAGAAAACTAACATTGAAAGTACAGTACTAAGTTCGAGGAGTGCCTCGGCGCTGTGATGCCTGTCTACAAGTTTGCACTCTCAAACGGTCAGTGGCGCTACGTGCCACCCTCTCTTCGTACTGCGCGGGACTTAGCCAAACTGATGCGAAGCACAATATACACGCCCCAAGGGGTCATTGTTTGCCGTTATCCCCCCCCCTTTGCGGAAAGACCTTTCGTACTGTACTCTTGATGTGTGCTTCCTTCCGGCCGGGCACCCGCCACCGTGGTTGTCACAACTTCAATGGCTCCCACTTCCTCTACTGTCGAAACCTATCGGACCGCCCATTTCCATTTTGGCTCGAGCCAAACCCACTGTTGTCCTCAGTACCAGGAGAAGTACTTCTGTTCCCGACCTAATCTCCCAATCATCTCTTCTTTTTTTCTTACTTTGTGCTAGATTTCACCTAAGTCAGGGGTCACCCATCGTTAGAGAAACGGCATGGGAGGAGCGCCAGCAACGTACTTTACCCGTAATACCCTAACCCGTTCATAGTTGGTTCTCTTGATTTTTCTCTCCTAATTTTCTAGACCACTTCAGTTTTTAGAAAGCAGAGGATGTTGTTTCATGAAGTGACCAGTCTTGCGTGTTCAGTTTTTTCTTGGCGTAAATGCCCACTCTTCTTCTTTTCTCCAAGCTTTTTCACTTTCTCCAAATCAAGGTTCAGCTATAGAAAGTAAAATCGCCTTTCACTCATTCTGGACAAGATTGACTTCGAGCTTTTTTCTCTTTGACCACCTAAGTCGAGAACAATGTGGAAGAAAGAGAAGTTCGGCAAGCTTGAAGCCTGGATTGACGCGGCAGGAAGTGTTCCGTAATAAACATATGATATCATCTACCATTTTTCTGGACGTCGACTAATCATTGACGCTTACGAAATCCCGACTATTGAGATGAGAGAAAGAGACAATTTCATTTGACCGATCCGAGGCTGGCACGGCTTTGTTCGTCCGATTGCCATAGGGATACCCATCCATCACCTTTCCTGACAGCCCCAGATGGCGGTGTCGCTGTTTTTTTACCTAACTAATTGAAAACGAACTCGTGGCTCCTGGCTCTTAGAAAAGTTACAAATTGAAAACTCTGGTAAACAGAAAGCATATTTTCTGATGTCAAAATTTTTCTGTCTGGATTTTTCTGCTTTGGTTAGCTTGACTTGATAGACTTGAACATCCGGATAAATAATTAGATGCAAAAAACCTCCATATTGGGGGCAAAACGTCTAAGTGAGAGTGGATCGGAGACTGGCGCCAAATTGCTGCTGCCGACGCGGTTACCATAGTTGGGAGGCAAGTCCTACAAGGCGGATTTCGAGAGTTGTTTTTATGTGCGCATGCTTTTCACCTCTTCGGTTGCCCCTTCTGATCGCCTTCGTCTTCGTTAGGCGCTTCATTCATTTTTCGCTCCTCATCATCATCATCATCCTTCGCCCGGCTACTAATGGTTTTGGGCACGACGTGCGCGTGCGTGCCTCACACCATTGGATCGCGGATGTTTTGGCGGTTGGCTGTTCATTTAGGGGCGGCCGATTTGAAACGAAGGGAAAGAAGACGTAGAAGTAGGAGGAGGGAAGGCCTTCTCCCTCGCGGTGCTTCGTGGCAGGCAGCCTGACCCCGTTCCTTACTGAACCGCCCCCACCCGACGCCATCGGAGTTTTTGAATACCAGTAAGGGTAGGATCCGAAGAGGTGAGACAGTTCTTCTCATCAATCCTAGATCTTTGTGTTTTCTCCAATTCCTTCCTGCATACATTTCTGTTACCGTATCTTCCTCCCATCACTACGCCTTTTCAAATGTTCCTAACTAATATTTCTATACAGTTTAAGACTAAACAATCTTGAAATACGGAAATAGGAATTATCAGCATGTGCGTGCCAAGTAAATATTTTTGTTGTCCATTGGTGCCCGACCGTTCCAGGATCGGTATTATGCAATTTTTCGCTGAACAGAGCATCTACAAACTGATAAGAAATGTTTGTGCTGGCGGTCACTGATTACTAGACATTTTCATTCTGACCGCCAAGACAAGGTATGGCGCCTCGTACTAAACGACCAGATGCTGTTCTTACGCAGTCTTCAGGCGACGTCAAAAAAGTCCTTGCACTTTTCCGATTTTGCAACAGTAATAGTTCAATTCAAGGTTGCGAGAAGATAGGGTGCCACACGCAGCGATCAAAACCGTTGGCTTCCGCCAATGTGATCCCAATCTTTTTCCGTCAATTACCTAATTTTGCGGTTTTTCCCGAATCCATCAATCCGGTGTCAATCCGTGTCTTCTTCCGCGCCAGGTCAGGCGGGTGGCGGCGACGCGTCCTTTTTTTCACGGTAATCGTCCTGGCATCCCAACACTTCCTTTGGCCCGAAAAATAATAGCTTTTCGCGGTCTCTCAAGCTTATTTACTGAACTTAGTCCATTTCTGGTCACTTTTTACTCTACTTTCACTTCATCGATGACCCTCCCGCGCCATGAAAACAAAAAGTGAAACTTGAAACGGTACTCGTTATACCTCCCACGCCTGCCTTTACTTTCTAGCGCCACATCCTCGGAAATATTCCATGGAACAGAAGGCGGTCTAAAAAGTATTATGATCAGACTTGGCGGAAGATGGGAGGAAAAAGGATTGTGGGTCAAACGAAGTCAAGTCGCGGCCGGCACCACCATTTCTCGATGAAAGCAACCGCATGTTGCGGAATCTGTGCCATCGAAACTGGTTACTGTATCCCTCTCCGAATTGTTTTGCCCGGCTTGGCCTATACCCTCATATCAAAGCTTTCTCTTATCTTCTTCGTAGAATCCTCAAAACTGAAGATGTTCTGTTGCAGTTTCCCTTTTCATATATATCTTGTTCTTTTTTTTCAACTTTGTTAACTGTGTAACTACCAACCACATTTTACCAAAATTGAACATGATGTGAAAGTGTCAACCTTGTTTCGACGCATGTTTCTCACCAATTTCGGTGCTGGTGCCTCCAATCGGTCACTCATCCTCTATCTCTTTGACACTCTCGTTCTCGCGCACCTCATCCAAATAACAGTATTCGACGTCTTAGTTGGCAGCCGGTTGGTGCCTGCCACGATAAGTTATCAGTTCAGATGGCACGCGCCTCTTGACTGCCCCATCAGCTGATTTGTCCCGCCGCCCCAAGCAACTGATAGTGCCAGGACTGGGGCGGAGAGAAAGATGAGAAAAAAAGTCGTCTGATTCTAGGTGTCTGAACCTCGCTCACTATCATCTACAGCTGGTCCGCTCGTTTTTTTGTTAAACCTTCTACTTGGCCCATATCTCTTTTATCTTATCATCTGTCTAGTTTGAGTTTAATTTCTAATTCATCAGAGGTCACTCATTTTTTGTGCTCATTCTTACTATCAGTTCATGTTTTATCATGATTTTATTTGCAGACAATGTTGAGTCTTGAAAAGCCTGGATCCTCAGACATTTCGTCTTCCTCCACAGATACTTCCGCCATTTCACCGATTAGCGTGAGCAGTATGCCACTATCACCGGACAAGGAAAAGAAAAAGGTAAGTACTTTGAGATAACTGTTTGGACTGTCCGAAGGGTAAACAGAATTTTGAAAGAGAACGTTTGCATAGTTGACCGTATTTGTACAGGCGGAAATTGTTAGGGCTTCCTTCCTACACGAATTTCAAAACAACCTGACACCGAGAAACACCACCCATAAAAATTGGTATTTATTTTCAGATATCATTTATACCGTATAACCCCAATATTCCACAAATTGTCACATCATTCAAAGGATATCAGAAACTTATGTACCAAGGCTATCGATATAACATTTATCAGGTATCATAGACCATCCTGAAAAAGTGACGTTCATCACGAGTTGTTGTTTTCAGGTTGTTCCAGAAAAGAATTTCAAATCATGGCGATGTGTATGCGCTAAGAAAATGCCAGATGACGGACAGTGGTGCAAATGTCGTGCTGAAACGTCCATAGACAATAGTAACGCAACTACAAAGGGAAATCACAATCATCCTCCAAAGCATCATGTAGCTGAGATCGAGTTCATCAAGGTACGTCGAGGGTATGACACAGACACAACTGTCCAGCAAAGAGCTAGTGCCCTTTGCAATTGGCGCGGTGCCAGATCAGAGCAGCAATATCATAAGGTTGAAATGCCAGCTGACTCTTTTTGTTCCGATTGGTTTCTTGGGTAGAAGTTCGAATTTCATAACGTCATGTGGAACCTTCTAAACCCATTGTTAAGAGAATCCAAGAGATCATGTTCGAATTGGGGGAAATTTGGCAATATTATTCAGCCTCCTCTTTCGTAACTTTTGAATGTCACTTCATGGCACTAGAGTAGTTCGAGGAAAAGATCGTAAGCCTTTTTCGTGAGTCTATACAAAAAAAGTTTGTGTATACAAGTTAATAGTGCAGTAGGATGAGCGATTTTCGGCGCTGGGTGGCCGTGCCCGGCGCCTAGGTCAGTTTCAAAGTGTTAGGTCAAATAAAACAATCTAAGCGTGGCAAGTTTCGAAACATAGTCCTTCCATGCGCGTGTCGCAGTCCCAAACTCCACTGAACCGCGAATAATTCTCAAACAGATCCGCGCATTTCCAAGGTCAAGCTGAGAATGGCAGGCACGCGGCGGACCGTACTGGGGCCAGGCCGCGCCCTACCACCCGAATCGTTAACCTAGATGCGCCAATTTTCTCGATCTATTGCGTCGTTGCCATTCAAATTGGCGGTACGAACTTTTTGCGAATTGTTTGGAATTAGGTCATCGGAAGAGGTCGATGTTGACGCAATTTACTGCCACACATCATGAAAAGTACATTGAAATTCAAAAGGTGATTTGACCTTCTACGGAAAAAAGATGGATTGAAGAATTGAATTGAGATTCGTTTCTCTTCAGGGGTAATAAAATTTATGTTTTTTCAGTCACAACTCCTCGTAGCAGCCTTTGAAAATCCAGATCATGATGCTGGAGATCTTGTGAATCAAGCCAGCATGTATTTGAGTGAAGGAGTCTGCTTCGACAACAAGGAGAGCATCAAAAAGAGCCTCATCTCTGCTAGAAACAAGGAAGGCAAGCCAAAGAAGCCAAGAACAAACAAGATTGCTTCTAGCCCACTGAAGAGAATGAAGGTTGAAACCACTGATGTAGGTTTTTCAGAATTACAACAAAATCTGCAATATTTCTTTTCAGGATGAAGAGGAGAATATTAAGATTCCAAAGATGGAATTCTTGCCATTCTTCAACAATGGTCTTTCTATGGTGAAAGTTGAACCCCACTTCAATCAGACTCCAACCATTCAAATTCCTCAACCAGCCCCACTCCCAGCTCCACAACCACAGGAGCAGAGCAGCCTTCTTCAACCAGCTCCATTCAATAACTCCACAAATTGGATGGGACTTGAAGATCCAGTTGCACTTTTCTGGGCCAACGCAATGTTCAACCCGATGTCTCAACTCGATGTACTTTCCACTCTTGCTGCACTTTCAAAGCAGCCGCAAGGTCCAACTCCAGGTGCAACTGCTCCAACAACTGCTCCACTTTCATCAAACTTGTCTGTGAGCAGCTTCACACCACAAATGCCAAAGGAAGCTTCGATCGCTGCACCACCACCACAGATTTTGAACTTGAAAGATCTGAAACCACTTCCACCACTCACAACCATCCAAACAAGCCCGGTCATTCAGTCAGCCAACCTCCTGAGGCCCATCCCAATGATGAGAGACTCATGCACACAGACCACAAAGGTAGCTTAAGACACACACGTGATGATATCATTGTGATTATCTATTGTTTTTCAGGAAATCAAAGTATCCCAATGTCTGACCTCTGGCTGTGGTTGCCGTGTGATCAGGATTTGCTGTTGTGACGAAGGAGTCTGCCGAAGGACTGCAGCATGCTGAATCTGCTGAATTTTTTGAACTACATCTCGCAGGTCGAGCATTTTTGGATGTATTTACTTCCGCTTTTACCATCAATCTTTCAACTCTACCAACTGCCTTTCATGGGTCTGGTTACCCGTCTTCCGTTGTCATACCCGCTTTCACCTTTCCACCCCAGTTAAACTAGTCATATTGTCAAAGTCCAAATAACTTATTAATTTATTTAATTTTCATAATTGTTAGTCTCCCCAACACTGTCTCTTGAAAAACGATCATTTTCTCAACATTCGGCCAGCACTGAAAACATTGTGATACCTGATCCCCCTTTTTTCTCAGTCATCCAAAGCATCACGTTCACTTTCACGTTGTTCTCTGTCACCCCTTGAATTCTCACGTCCTCATTCACTATGGTCTGTATCAAAACTCCCTCATATTACGAAGTGTTGAAATTATAATTTACTCTCAGAACCGGTAACACTCCGACCGTTTTAGGTAGGTGCTCCCTCCAAACTCTCATTGTCGATATCCAAATATAGTCAAATAAATTCAAAGCTTTTTATGTATGGGGTAATAATACTCTCAATACTTCTTTCACTTATAGCGGGTTTTGGTGAAAATGCTTCTATGTCGTACTTTATACTTGTTCTCGCTTCCAAATCACATTTATTCCCAGTTTCTCGTTAATTTGCACTGTGCAATAACGATACATGTATGATCTTATAAAACTGTATATCTGCATTTTCTTTGTTTCTCATTTTTCTGAATTATCTGTCCATTTGTACCAACCATCTGATCCAATAAAACGATTTGCAAAAGAAATGTATTTGAAAGACATTCTAGCGCCACAGACGTCTCCAGGAAGAACGAAAAAAGGAAAAACACTCGGAAACCGATGAAAAAGCATAGTCGAGGTTTGACCCAGTTTACACCAAATGCGATAGCCAACAGCGCCATTTCAGCAGATTGACTGTGCCATTTCCATAGGGACACTATTATAGTTGATCTGGCGCAAGACACTGACAGTCGCCGACACTTACTTTCACTACTCCCAAAATATGGGGCGCGGAAAGTGAAGTAGTAGGTGTCAGGCATCACAGCACGTTCGTTCGTACAAACAAAAAACAAAAAATATTTCGGCAAAGTTTACTCCATATTGCAGGATGACACTTCCTATCTTCAATTTTTATCTATATGGACTGCAGGAACGTTATGTATTGCATAACGCAAGATGACATTTTTCAGATGATGCATCCAGATATGAGTGTTCTTTTGTAATATAAGGATTAAAAATTGTATTTGAAAAAAAACGGAAAGATTTGTATGATTGGGTGGCATGATCGTTCAACAAATAATTGTCAGATTTCAAATCAGAAGGGGTTGGAAATAAAAAAATAACGCTTTTCTTGAACCCAATTCAAGACTTTTATGCTCAACTTGATTTCTTCGATTCTGTTCTTTTAAAATAGGAAGAACAATCTCTGAACCTAATTGGCTAAATCAAGAGAAGTTTTACATGAAAAACTTTCACGTCTATAAACTGAATGACAACATACCGCAATCTAGGTTTAAAATCTTTTACTTCCCATAAATCAATTCTACTTGTATGGAGAGATTCATTGTTTTTTCCTAAAGTCTTCAACTTCTTTCTCTTCAACTAAACGTTGCTACAACGCCAAAAAACCTTCCAGAAGTTCAATTTCAGGAAAGCCATCTTTCCTCAGTTTATTGCTTCTTTGCAAACGTTTTTGTTTAACGAAAAGTTTCATTAAAGTTCTGCAAGTTTTCCATGATTTTTCTTTCTTCCTCTCAAGATTATTGCCTTGCAAGTGTCATTCACTTCTTTCGAGAATATGGTACTTCAGAAACTTTTCTCTTACATTTCGTCCAGCATTTTCGTCATTTTGGTTTTTTTCCCTCAATTTTCGAATTGTTCAACTATATATCTTTATTCTCTAAATTGACGCTCATGGTGGAGAAAGAGCCAGCTGAGAGCCAGCTGTTTCTTGACCCTTCTCTTTCGAAATTTGAGAAGCTCAAAAGAAGAAAGTTGCGAAAAGTTCTCTTTTCTTTTTTCATCTTGTGAAAAACACCCATTTTGCATCACTTTGATCAAATGAACCAGAAGAATAGAGACGAAAAGTTTAACAAAAAAAGTTTAGTTCGAAACCTTCATTGAGTTTAAAGAACTGAATGAGGCCAAACTACACGAAAAAGAAACTCGCAACATAAGAATGAACAATCAGGACAAGGTTACATTTGTAACCAAATAACCAAAGTCACACAATTCTTATCACCACAATTCTGAACAATGTCAATGGATTGTTTTTGTACACGACTGATAATGACGGCATCGTGTTGTTGTTCGTTTATGTGTAACTTACCTGTCTACTATATAACACACATATTCTGATTTGAACATGGAAATAGTGTTACCAAGATGATTGGTGGGGGAAAACAACCTCGATGTTTGCACATTTTGAGAAGGGTCATGTCAAAATCCCAAGAGAGCTTAGCCATTCTCCCGGCCCGCCGATTCAGTCCACTTGTGTTTTTTTCTTCTTCTCTCCCACCGTGTTCCAAAGAGCAAAGAAATGGTCTTTCAAACATTTTCCTGATGTTTAGATCTACAAAGTCGCAAATCAGTTCTGTGACCTTTCTCTTCTTGGAAAACCTATTAACGAATTTAATGGATGTTTGGAAGAACCTCCAAATGTTTATCACATCTGAGGAGATTGTTTATTTGATGTTCTTAATTTACAGGCAACCAATGTGACCCATTCGCTTACTCTTTTTCTCATTCTCTCTTTCATCAAAAGTTTAGAGATGCTCCAAACCATTCCATCCAAGCTTTGGTTCCTAAATGTTGCCTTTTTCTTCTGCCACCAGCTCTTCCCCAAGGCGGAATACACTTTGCTGTGACTTCAGCATGTCTAATGACTTCCTATGTGTCTGTGTTTTAGTGTGGACCATTTTCCTCGATTATCCAAAAAATTTGACAATGGTTGATGGGAAAAAAACCCGAGGGCGATAAAAACTTTTTCAAAGTCAAATAAAACGTTTTCACGAACCGAGTCGCTGTGAAAAGGCAAACATTCAAGTCGTGCCGGTCATTTTTCTTTTTTCCAACTTTATCTTAAACTTTATATTTTTCTTAGTTTCCAGAAACACTTTTAGGAGAAAAAACTGTATTAATAGTTTAATTTTCAGGTAATGCGACTTCTCATTTTATCGCTTCTATTTACCTCCACACTTGCGTGGTTCTACGGCCGAGACGAGCCGGATCGTTGGAGTGTCGGAGGGGTATAATCTATCGTATAAACAATCAGTTTTTCTTATCATTTTGCAGGTTTGGCCACTTCCCCAAAAAATTATCTATGGGTCCAAAAACCGAACACTTACCTATGATAAGATTGGAATCGATCTTGGAGACAAGAAAGATTGTGACATTCTATTGTCAATGGCTGATAGTTACAGTTCGTCAGACCTAATTTGATAAAAATTAAAACTTGAAATATTACAGTGAACAAGTGGTTGTTCCCATTTCCAGTTGAGATGAAAACAGGAGGAACTGAAGATTTCATTATAACGGTTACAGTCAAAGAAGAATGCCCAGGGGGACCACCGGTGCATGGAGCAAGTGAAGAATGTATGGGAACTGTTAGAATAAACTTAATTGACTAACAAGGATTTCAGATCTTCTGAGAGTCAGTCTTTCGGAAGCTGTTATCAATGCTCAAACCGTTTGGGGAGCTCTTCGAGCCATGGAAACATTGAGTCAATTGGTTTTCTACGATCAAAAATCTCAAGAGGTTTTACTTGAATATGTTTGAAACGTCTTTTTATTTCCCATTTCCAATTTTCAGTATCAAATTCGTACTGCTGAAATTTTTGACAAACCGCGTTTCCCAGTCCGTGGAATTATGATTGATTCCAGTCGTCACTTCTTGTCTGTAAACGTGATCAAACGACAGCTAGAAATAATGTCAATGAATAAACTGAACGTGCTTCATTGGCATCTTGTTGACAGTGAATCTTTCCCATACACCTCTGTCAAGTTTCCAGAGCTTCATGGAGTGGTTTGTGTGTTATTAATATTCAGATCTCAGTTTTATTCTTCAGGGAGCGTACACTGCTCGTCACGTTTACTCACGTGAAGATATTGCTGATATTATTGCGTTTGCCAGGCTTCGTGGTATACGTGTTATACCGGAATTCGATTTACCCGGACATACATCCTCCTGGAGAGGAAGAAAAGGTTTCTTGACCGAGTGTTTCGACGAAAAGGGTGAAGAGACTTTCTTACCCAATTTGGTTGATCCTATGAATGAAGCTAATTTTGACTTCATTTCCGTGAGTGAAACTCTTAGAAAGAGAAATTTCGAACTTGGTCTTTCAGGAATTCTTGGAAGAGGTCACTGAGACTTTCCCTGATCAGTTTTTGCATCTTGGAGGGGATGAAGTTTCTGATTACATTGTTGAATGCTGGGTCAGAAACAAGAAAATCAGGAAGTTCATGGAAGAAAAGGGATTTGGTAATGATACTGTCCTCCTTGAGAACTATTTCTTCGAAAAGTAAGATTTTTCAATTGATTCATAATTCATTTCTCTTGATTTTAGATTATACGCGATCGTTGAAAAACTGAAACTCAAGCGCAAGCCTATTTTCTGGCAAGAAGTATTTGATAACAACATTCCCGATCCGAACTCAGTGATCCATATTTGGAAAGGAAACACTCACGAAGAGATCTATGAGCAAGTGAAGAACATCACATCTCAAAACTTTCCGGTGATTGTTTCCGCGTGCTGGTACTTGAACTATATCAAATATGGTGCTGACTGGAGAGACGAGATTAAAGGAACTGCACCCTCCAATTCCAGGTATCAAAAACCAAGAGAGTACTCAAAAATCAGAACTTTTCAGGTATTACTATTGTGACCCAACAAACTTCAATGGAACCGACACTCAGAAGAATTTAGTGCTAGGTGGTATTGCTGCAATATGGGGAGAATTGGTGGACAACACCAACATTGAAGCCAGATTATGGTATGTTTCTTTTTTTCATTCTCAAAATAGACAAAATTTTGAAAATTCTAAATTTTTGTAACACCTTTTCTCTTTTGTCTTCGACATGCAAGAATGCTGCACTTTTTGAACCCATTCAGTGTGAGAAACCTTCAAAGAACTTCCGTTTTCTTTTTTCTTCCCTCAGAATTCTAAATAAAGCCAACGTGCTAATTAGCAATATGATTTTTGACGTTTCAGGCCAAGAGCGTCCGCAGCTGCAGAAAGACTTTGGTCACCAGCAGAAAAGACACAAAGAGCCGAAGATGCATGGCCGAGAATGCACGAACTTCGTTGTAGATTGGTCTCGAGGGGATACCGTATCCAGCCGAACAACAATCCCGACTACTGTCCATTCGAGTTTGATGAGCCTCCAGCGACTAAGTCGGAGCTTTAATAAATCACACATGCCACAACTTGTTGCCATAAGATTTTGTATTTCTCACAAACACAACTCTACTTTAATAAATCTCTACCCTTGTTTTTGTTTGGTTATCTAAATTTGGGATCTGTGGACTTTCTTGAAAGGTCATAACCTGTTACCGAATAAATGTTATTCCGGAAGAGGATTACCTGCTCATCTTATTTTGAGCAGATGTTTTCGGTCTCTTTGAAGAGCAAACGCTTCAGAGAGCCGCCATTGGTTTAGAATTGTTGCCAATTAACGGATTGTGTTGCGTAAAATAAAGAGGTGGCGCTCAGGTATTTCCTCCCTTACATCCTCATCACCCATGCGTTTATTAGGCAGACGTCAAAAGGTCATTAGTTAGAAATGAATCTCGGAATACGGTCCAAGACATAATTATCATGTTGCGCGCGGGCTGCCTACAAAGGGACGAGTTGCGTAATCTGCTCGGCCAGCTAACAGTGCCGAAGGGTGCAGGTGATGCGACCATAACATCTGGGCGCTCGGACAATCAAATGTTTACGATCCGATGGATCACCGTTTCGCGGTTGATTTTCTGGAGGACGATAGCCGGCGGCGGCATGTTACATGTGTCGGGAATCGATCATTACGCGAAAGCAAAGGTTTTTATGTCAATGATAATCGCTTTGTTCTCTTCATGGACAAAGGAAGAAGGAAGATTGATGCGAATGAAAAATGCAAAAAGATTTCTCCCCGGCCGGGAATTGAACCCGGGTCTCGCATGTGACAGACGCGGATACTCACCACTATACTACCGAGGACACATCAACAACCAGTGTAAACTTCGTTGAAGACAAACCAACACGCAGGCGCATAGAGAGAAGGGAGAAAGAGAGACAAGTGGTGTGGGTGCAACATGCAGTGTTATGACTTTTGAGACGCGAAGAAAAAGGATTTTGTTTCACAATGGCAACGAAATGGAAAATTCCAATGATGACAGAAATCTCGAGGGCAGAACCTGAACAAAGAACATGATACTAATCGATGATAAATAAATATAACATGCCAATCTTGTGGTTAAGTTTCATTAAGAGTCAGTGTGTCGAAAATGGTATTGAGACCCATCACACCATGTGAATATAGTCATGACTTTTGTGATAACTCTTTGGGGGTGTTGATGACTCGTGATTTTATTTGATAAGAAGAACAATGGTTGTTAGAAACTTACAGAATGTTCTGGTTGATGCAATAACCGGAAATTCAAAATAGGAAATGAGGGACTATCGGAATTAAGAAAGTAAAACTTGGGGACCGGAAGTTTCGAAATATTTCATCAAATTTCTATCAAATCATGGTGTACCATGTCGCAAAATACAGCTGTTCTACACGAACACCTGACACTTCTCGAAGTAGTCTTATCATTGAACAAGTCGGGTAAAGTTCACAATGCAGACTACACTCTCTAGTTGTGCAGTTTCACAGTTCTTAAAAATTGAGAATCGTATTTGTTGCATTAAATGGTTTGCATAATTATAGCTTAACGATCATTCTTCCGGGTCAGCCTAAGGGACCTATTTCAGTACATGTTTAGAATAAACAACAAGTGGAATGGGTACAATGGTTACTAGATGGCTCATTTATCAGAATCTCATGTTATCCATAAAATCTCTCGTTAGGTTTTCACACATATCATATGCAAAACTTACTCAAGCCTTCTCTTACTGTTCGTTTTCTCTAATAAAATTGATTTTGTTCATCCATCTTCTATTCATTTCATATAACTCAAGTGTCAACATAGTTATCTGATATAGATTAAAAACCGTATCAGAAAAACGCCTGACAATAGATTTTATCTTCATAAGTGGATCAATCCGTCACTTATAAGTCAAGTTGGTCCATCAAAAAAGATGGAAAGCGATTCTTCCATTTCAACACTAGATCCCTCACAAAAACCTTTTCTGATCTATAAATTCGAAAAATGAATAGTAGTGTTGAACTGCGCGAAACAAAGCTCGTGTCGCGATTCGCCACTTCCCCTCTGATCTTTATCTTGATTTGCGGCACGTGTCTATGGTTTTCATCTCTTTTTTACCGTAAACCTAGATCTAGAGAAAAATAAGTTTTATGGACTTTTTCGGATGAAAGGAAAAAACAGCTAATGTCCCTTTATTCTGTTTTTTTCTGGATATCTGGGAAACTCGTTTTTTGCTTCGATTCTTCGAATGATAAGTTTCTTTCAGGAGTTTTTGATTCATTCAGAGTTTTTGAATAAGGAATTACTAAAGGATGAAAGTATGCAGTGGATTTAAAAAGATACAAAAAATGCAATATTGAATTAGAGGAGAAAAGGCAACATGGAAAGATTAGAAAAAAAATAAGGAAATGACAAAGTACCCATACTAAAAAAGCTATCAAACATCACAGTACTCAGTTGGATTTATTTTTGAGTTTCTCGGTTTTCGGGTCCTGTTTCAGAATCTGGGCCAAACATTCGATGTACTTCTGAGCCATTTGCAGTGTCTCAAATTTGGACAGCTTCTTTCCCGAGTCAATTTCCGGAAGAACCTCACGGAGCTGTAAAGATGCGTTTAATTGAATGGCTATGAATTTCAAATAGGAGGAAGTCGTAAATTGAAAATTGGTAGCAAGTGAGGTAAACATAAACGACTTGTTGAGTGAAAAAGGATAACATCTGTTAGCAGATATGTCCTTCATGTCATAGGCTTGCACGTCTCACAGTATTACGCTCTTCGGTTATGATTTTGAATCCTTGAGTGACTACGAATGACAAATTATTGTTTCTCGCGTATTCATTTCTAGTCCGACTATACTAACAAGTGTCCGAGAAAACTAAATCATACAGACTTTCAAAAGTGGAATACTAGTGGAACTATAAAATTTCTGAACTATACACAGTCGTTGACAAAACCCAGATCCTACATCCTAAATAACACCTAGAACCTAATTCCATTTAGCTTTACTAACCTCATCATAAGCAACGTTGAGGGTGTTCATTCTCTTGCGCTCTCTTTCGTTGGCAGCACTTCTTCTCATCCGGAGCAATTGTGGGGAAGGAGTCTTGTAGCGGCGGCACTTCTTCTTCTCGTCTTTTCCACCACCATTTCTGAAATCAAGTATTATTTGTGATCAGTTAATGAATGAACTAGTTCAACTTACGAGTAGCATTCCGGATAATGAGGAGAATCCATGGAGAAAGTTGGGCTTTGGAGTGGAGTAGTCATGGTAGATTGAATAGAACCAACTGATTGATACATCAAAGTTGGATGGCACTGTGGCATATACATTTGATATTGTTCCCAGCTCATGATGACACACTAGAAGAAGAATGAATGACTGACTATGTAATGGTTTGGTCCGAGAAGTGGGCGATACAGACGAAGGAAGCTCCGCCTCCACTTCTACAGTATCCTCGTGGAGGGGGAGGTGCGTGCAGAGAAGAGAGTATGTGATTAATTATCTGCCATGGTGGAAGAGCGTGTAAAAAGCGTTACAAAAATGAAATAAAACCGTTTGGAAGAAGAGAAAGTGAATAGTTTACGATAAAGTGAAATATGTTCGAATAATTCAGGCCCCTGAATTTCAGAAGTATGGAAGGTTTTGCAACTACATTTTTCAACTGCATTTTTTAGAACTTGACCAGGACTTTTCAGCTCAAAGTTGGACCAGTAATGACTATGAGAATCTCGAAACTAGAAACAGCTCAAAGAAAATCAATCTGAATGTTTTCGGTGGTTTAAATTCAGTTCACCTTAGTTTTTAGTTTTTTTTCCTTCGAGTTTTACCCCAGGATGCAACTTTTTTTGGTGTTTCCCTGAAAAAATTTCCGAAGTCATTGTGTTTATGATTTGGTCAGAAACATAAGCCTCAGATTTCTTTAGCCTTGCAAGATTGAGCTATTCAGTGAATGATTATCAACAATCTCTGAATACATAAATATGAATGAGCGTTTTGTGTAGAGCGATACGAATGATGCCCGATCATTAAAGAATTTTTGAAGAAGATTGTAGTAACCAATGAATTTCCGGAAGAAGTTCAAACCGAGAAAAAAAATGAGGCCTATACTATTTGCTTTATTTCTCATCGATGTCAAATGACCGGAAACAATTCTTAGAGTACCATTGCGAAATACGAAAGCTATATGCTTTGGGCATACAACATGAAATAAAATAAATCAAAAACCATCTATACAATGTTCCTCAAAAAACAATTCACGGCTCATTAAGTTTTCATCAACACCCTCAAAGTTACATCAAAAGAATCTTTAGCCCAGCATGAGCTCACCATCTCAAACGAACATATGCCTCCAGTTGGCACAAGGCGCAAAACTTTTTGTGGTGCTAATGGGTCTCATAACAGTTGCAAAATCTGCTATGCATCTTGTCAAAACATATTGAGTTCTCCCAGCAGGAGGTGACACAAGATAACAGGTTAATTAGAAGTCAGAGGTGGCCAGGTTTAGACAATTTGGTGATGCAACCGCCAACATCAATTTTCGTGTCAATGCCCGTCATGGTTCTCATTATTGTTATGAATAGTATGGCGCAAGAATTGTTGTTGATGAGATAACAGCTTACAATAATATACGTATCGAGTTAATAGGCTCTTGACATAATTGTGAGAATATAGCCTGAGAACTTTTGATTCCGATACGTGAGAACTCTTGAAAGGTGAAAAAAAACAGCTATCATATCGGAAATCTTAGAGGGCAATACAATTAGCAATTTGAAACTGGGTGAAATCCGTCACTAGTTCCGTTTTTTGTCGTTAAAAATGACGACGATTAAAATCAAGAATCACCATTGAGAAAAAAGTTGTCGCCAAATTGGTGTGAAATGAAAGGAAGGAGATCTTGTCAAGACGAGTCTCTAATCGGGTGGCGGCACTTGGTGTGAACTTGGCGCGGCGCATCTTTTTATGTGAAACGAGGCGCACGACTGCATAAAACTTACAACTGTATAATTATGCACTATCCGTTTACAATTAGAGGGAAGAAAAAGTATGGTTTAGCATACTTTCGGCAACATGAAAGCTGTGTTGGGAGGTTTACTTAAAATAATTTGTCGGTTGAGCGGTTCTTTTTCAAGTTGTACCAATTTCTTCGAAGTTTTTTTCCTTCTGAGATTTCACGATAGACGAAACACTATAAATGACCTTCTTGCTCAAAACCATTTGAGGTGACAGGAGGATGGGTGAAAATGGTGAAAAGATAAAAATCTGAGTCTGACATTAACCGATGAATAATAGTTTAGAACAACAGGTGGCATAATTGACAGAGTCAATGTTACTCACTTTCATTTCGAGTTTTTTCACATGAATCGGTAATAAACAATGTTGGGTTTAAAGAGAATGTATGTGTATAATCTTCATTTTCACGGTCGATTCGGCTCTAGTCCGGATGGACGGCCCCAAGAATATTCCACGGCCCCAAAAATAATCCACGGCCCCTAAAATATTTAACGGCCCCAAAAATTTTGAACGGCCCCAAAAATCTTGCACGGCCCCAAAATTTTCCCAATATAAAAATCACGGCCCCAAAATCCTGAACGGCCCCAAGGTTTCTTTAATTTACAAATCTTCCCTTTTGATTGTTTCTCAATTATTCGCGCATTATTTACTTATTTCCATTCCATTTTTTTGAAAATCATTTAAGATTAAGTTAGACTTTTTTTCAATGAAAAAGCGAAGTTAGCTTCTGCTTTGATTATTGGCAGCCTTTTTTTTTTACTTTTTGGTGATTTTTTCTCGGCATTAGTTGGAATCACGAACTGACCCTCTGGATCCACGCCCACTGTCTTCCTGGCTGAGTGTGTGTTGTGAACTACAAGTGTTTTGACCGGAAGCAGAACCGCTTTCCACAAACTTTGCTCTCTATTAGGTTAGCTTTAACTGTAAGCATTTGAACTTCCTTGCAAGCTCCCTTCTTGATTTGTAAGAAGAGTTGATTCAAAATCTTTCTCGGAACCAATCCGTTCACCAAGGAGCTTCGAAAGCGCCGGACAGTTTGAAATCAATGTGGCAACATCTACCCTGCATCAGGACCTTCATGTGGATGCAGTAAGGGTTGTCGCTACTCCTCTTCGTGGTCGGGAGTCAAAAGCCGTAACCGTTTTTGGGGAGGGAGGGGCGTGTTGCCACAAAACGTAATCTTCTTCGAAATCAAGAAGGGAGCTTGCAAGGAAGTTCAAAACCTCACAGTCAAGGGTAACCTAATAGAGACCGAGGACTGTGGGACGCGGTTCTGAATCAAAACACTCGAAGTTCACACACTCAGCCAGGAAGACAGTGGGCGTGAATCCAGATTTTGAATCAACTCTTCTTACAAATCAAGAAGGGAGCTTGCAAGGAAGTTCAAATGCTTACAGTTAAGGCTAACCTAATAGAGAGCGAAGTTTGTGGAAAGCGGTTCTGCTTCCGGTCAAAACACTTGTAGTTCACAACACACACTCAGCCAGGAAGACAGTGGGCGTGGATCCAGAGGGTCAGTTCGTGATTCTAACTAATGCCGAGAAAAAATCACCAAAAAGTAAAAAAAAAAGGCTGCCAATAATCAAAGCAGAAGCTAACTTCGCTTTTTCATTGAAAAAAAGTCTAACTTAATCTTAAATGATTTTCAAAAAAATGGAATGGAAATAAGTAAATAATGCGCGAATAATTGAGAAACAATCAAAAGGGAAGATTTGTAAATTAAAGAAACCTTGGGGCCGTTCAGGATTTTGGGGCCGTGATTTTTATATTGGGAAAATTTTGGGGCCGTGCAAGATTTTTGGGGCCGTTCAAAATTTTTGGGGCCGTTAAATATTTTAGGGGCCGTGGATTATTTTTGGGGCCGTGGAATATTCTTGGGGCCGTCCATCCGGACTAGAGCCGTCGATTCTGGAAAATTGTTCATGGTCGAAGTTTGTGGAAAAATTCAAAAACAACATTCCCAAAGTTTCACTTTTTCGATATTGGTTTCCCGGAACTCCAAAGTTTCACAAGCAAGAAGCGATTGTTTTTCTTTTCGGCCTCTTCGTTTTAGTTTTTCTACTTGCGGAACCATTCTCTCATAAACTTCCGGATTTGTATCTTTTTGTAAAGTTCATAACTTTATATCCACAACATCTATAGGCTCACTGAACTTTTCAAAAAGCTCCGAGCTCCTGAAAATTGTATTTGAAGGTATTATGAATCTTAACATAATCTCTTATTTTCTTTGAGAACTTTTCCTAAATATGTGTTAATGTTTCAGTTAAGATGTGTATATGAATTTTCTCCAAAGAGCTATATAACTTTTCCAAATACTAATGTAAAATTTTGTTTTGAAAGCTTCCCCCCTGATTACGCAAGTATCTTATAATTTCCATGTTAGTATTCGAGCTCCCTTCTTATGATTGCATTTTCCCATGGGTTGGAAATCACGAGTACTTTCGAAATTTCTTGACGCACTTTAATCAAGAATTAGTATATTTTCCCAGGATACATGTGATGCACTTTCCTGATCATTCCAAGAACCACTATTTCAATCTGAAATTAGATAACTTGTGACAGCAACGTCATATTTCCCAGGAGACTTTATTCAGAGTGGAAGTTTGAGACTAGCTCGAATGATTACAAAACCCAAATTCAAAGTAAACCAACATTACTACGGAGAAATGGTTGATTCAAATCAACACCGTATGATGAGAGATACTAATTAGCACACCACAGTAACTGATAATCCCAGAATAAAATAGAGAAAGAGAGGATAAATAGAGTTAAGTTAGTTTTGTGAAGATGTTGATGGTCCTGTTCCATCGGCGTTTTGATCACCATTGGGAATGGCATTGGCATCGGCATTGGTGTCACCATTGGCATTGGCATTAGCATTCGGGTTGTTGTTCTCGATGTTCTCTCTGTGGCTTCTGTGATTGGTGAGGTTTCCTCGATAGTTTGGCCATTCCGAAACTGGTGGACGCTTTGTTCCGATTCTGCGAATCGGACGGACAACTCTCATTTGACGGTCTGGATTGAGAATGCGGTCGATATCTGTTTCTTCGACCCACGAAAGGTCCTCGTTTTCTAGCACCAGAATACCATATTTCGGGATTTGTCCATGCTCGTTGTACTGCAAGAGGAAAACATGATTTTTAAGCTCCAACAGTATAACTACTACCTCAACAGCAAAACAATTAAGCAATGTTTGAACGTAGCGAGCGAAGATGTAATGCTCAAATTTCAAGCGTTGAACTTCTGGTTTGATACCGGAGAAGAAAGTGGACATATCCTGAAAAAAACTATGTAAAATCTTTCCTGGTTTAAACTATGGTACCTTCTTGTTCTTGGATATCAGGTAAACTAGCTCCGTGTAGACACAAACCATAACCTGAGACTGGCTAGTACATTCTTCCAGAATGAGTTCTTGATACTTGAAATTCTCCGGAATCGCCTTGTATCCCATAGTATGGAAAGCCATGGTCAAATATTTGGTGAAAGTCTGGGCCATTGAGTACTGTGGAACAACTGGATGCGACGACAAGAAGTAGACATTGCTATCTTTTCCTTCTTCGAGGGCATTCTTTGGCTTGTCAACCGCTACCAAATGCCTAGAATTAATAGAAATAAAAAGTACAATTGACAATGTATTCCTTCACCATGTATATCCATAGTTGATTGGGCAGATAAGAATCTCTCTTTGAAGCAAGGCAAGATCATTATGACGGAACAACTCGTAGTATTTCTTTACGTACTAAAAATTTTACTAAAAGAGTGTTTACATGTTTTCTTTAATTCCCTTACATCCTTCTCAACAAGAGCATCCGATCCTATGCTGTTTTCATACAAAGAGTCGAAAAGTTCAACGGGATACGTGAATACAGACCTGTAACACTCCACTCTGAGAGAATCCTACTTCAATAAAACCCACAACGTGGCATATTCCTGGGCCAGAACAGTGTTGTACACATTGACCAACTGCTTATTGGAGTTTGCGATAGTCGCTGGTGGCAATGTCAGTTTTTCTCCAAAGAAGATATACTGGCGCTAGAAGTTTAATTTTCCTTCAACTTTATTCAAAAACTTAAAACATACATCTAGAGAAGTTGAAGTTTCTGATGCAAGTTCCGGATGTTTGTCTTGAACTAAAACAATACATTTTGAAGTTTTTTCATGTTTTCTGGTATTCCTTACGATGTCTATGAAATCTCACACCCTTGTTGTAGTCCGTCTCGAAAACGAGCGGGAAGCTTCGGATCATGTTAAGAAGAGTTTTGGTGTTTTGCCATGCAGAGGAATACCTAATGAAAAGAGAAGTTATATAGAATTCCATTGAGTTTTAAATGAAACGCGGGGGTTTGATCATTGAAACGATGACTACCTACGGAACAGGAAAGAAGATGAGAAATCATGAATATTTATGGAATCGAAAGAACCAAATTTGGACTAGTCTGTCCTGTTCGCTAGTACGAAATGAAGAAGAAATAAGAGCTCGAGAGGCGGATGCTCGCCCGTTGTCATAGGTAACAAATGATGGTGCTGTGCAACCTAAAATCTCCGAGGCAATAAGAGCATCGGATGAAAATTTTGTGGCGGATATGTATTAGAAACAGAAAGAGTGGCGAGTGGCTCGAATCTTAGGAGAAAAAAAGAATGTGGGCAAAGGAGTAGATTTCGCGACGGGAAATGGGCGGTCGTTAATCTTGGACGACTTACCGAGCAACGCAGATGTAGAAGGACGGCGCGAAGAGCTGATCGATCGACTAAGAGCAAAAAAGGCTCTGGGTGCGGACAGCTGTCACCAGACAACTTATCATTACGTTGTTGAAATGTAGCTAAGATTGGAGTGTTGACTAAACAATCTACCAAATAGAAGCATATGTCTACACACCCTCAGAAAACGCGACGTATACTTCTGACAAAACGTATAACCGGAAAACACATTAATTCGAAGTCGAAAACATTAATTGAAGGGATTGTGGACCCACAAACAAATTTCTCTTGGAGTGAGAAAAAGAACTCGGAACTGAAATCTCAGACTACACTTTTTTAAGATTGTGAAACTTAAACACTTTGGCTAGATGAACGTTTTTTTTTCGAAAGGATGGATCAAAAAACAAATAAAAATCATTCACTTCATGGGCTTCGCTATCATTTTTCCGGATATCTGTCCATAAATCACAAATTTCTTGAAATTTGAGAATGAATTCAGACGCTCATAAAATAACTAATGAAAAGATGCTTGAAGGAATTATGAACCACAGCTAAATATCGAAAAAGTGGGACATACTTCCTCGTCTCACGTGTTCTTGATACCAACTTATCCAGTTTGATCCTCTTAGAAAAAGCAAAAGAGCAAAATAATAGCAGAACGGAAAAATATTTTCCTGGACCAACGCTTTGGCAACACTTTCGATGTTTTTGAAAACAAACTAGCATCAATAGACTGCTCGGAGAAAAGAGTTGGAGAAAACAAGATAAACATTATCCGAGATATTTTGATGGAGCTCTTCTCTCTATCTCTCCACCATTTGTTGCAAACTCGACGCATTGTTTTTGCGACAATTGTTCAAGATTTCATGTTCATGTGATTTGAGACGCTATAATTTCACACCAGCCGAGCTTTTCTACCTTGCTTTCGAAATTTCCAATTTTCAGATTAGTTTCCTTCCAACTTTCAGGTTCAATCCGAAACCTATCAGGTTGAACTGTAAGACTCTGTCATTCCTGCACTGCAGCTGGGTCATTCCTTTATCACAAATTACATCTATTAATCCTTTCCCATGGTCCTTTATTGTAGTGTTGTGTAGGCCAATGTCGTCTTACCACCCGTCCTCTTTCTCCCCTCTTCTCCCTTTGCAGTTTCTTGCCCGGCCTCAACGTTTGCGCGCGCATTGATCGGCGGGAGAGCTAGACGCAGACACAACGGCAGCCGTTTTCCTCACTCTCAGTGTACGCGGGTCTCGCCACGAAAACCGACCAGAGGGCGATTGTTGTTCTCTAACCGTGGATTTTCGGATAAAAATTACTGGGTTTTGAACGGTTTTGGGGGTTTGAACATTTGATCTATCGATTTTTTCATCGGAATCATATCCAGAGCGAAAAACTATGTAGTTTGTTACTTTTGATTTTTATTTCGCAAGTTAAACTTTTTTATTGCAATCTTTTCTTGCTCAGTTCATAAAAAATGGAATAAAAAATTACAGAAATGGCGGAGGTTGCCCATCACAATATTCCGGCAGTCGACATGATCAACGCAACGTCTCGTCTTCAATTAGAAGCCGCAGAAGTAAGAAATCATTTTTTTCAAGTGAAATTTATCACCAATTGCTGATTATTGCAGGTCCGCAGCAACAAGCCAAACTGGGGATCATACTTCCGCTCACAGATGATTCAACAGGACGACTACACCCTTGTGACAAACTACGAGAACGCTAAGGTATGTAATTCATGTGAAAACTGTTAGAGAATCGTTGGGTTTCAGTCCAAGGAAGAACGTGACCAGGTTATCGCCGCTAACGATGCCAATGGACAACTTGCTAAAACAATGGCAAATCTGATCACTCAAGTCGCCAAGGATCAAAACGTACGCTATGTGCTCACTCTTTTTGACGACATGCTTCAGGTTTGAAATAGGTTTGCTGTATTCCAAACCGCATCAATTATTTCAGGAAGACAAATCACGTGTGGAAATCTTCCACCGTGCAGCTCATCGTCAAAAGCGTACAGCTTTCTCACATTATCTTGGTATCTTGCAACGACAAGATAATTTCATTGTCAACCAAATGAGTTCAATCATTGCTAAGCTCGCCTGCTTTGGAACCACCCGCATGGAAGGACAGGACCTTCAGTACTACTTTTCCTTCCTCAAGGAACAGCTTAAAAACGCCACTGTAAGTTCACATTTCGACAGGTCAGATGACAAAGCATGCTTTTTTCAGACCAACGATTACATGAACACCACTGCCCGTTGTCTCCAAATGATGCTCCGTCACGACGAATACAGACATGAATTCGTTGATTCTGACGGTGTCCAAACTCTTGTGAATGCTCTCAACGGAAAGACCAACTTCCAATTGCAGTATCAACTCATTTTCGCCGTCTGGTGCCTCACATTCAATGCCAATATTGCCAAGAGAGCTCCATCTCTTGGAATCATTCAAGCTTTAGGAGATATTCTTTCCGAGTCTACCAAAGAAAAAGTCATCAGAATTATTCTTGCCACATTTGTTAACATTTTGAACAAGGTCGAGGAGCGTGAGATCAAAAGAGAAGCTGCTCTTCAGATGGTTCAGTGCAAAACTCTCAAAACTATGGAACTGATGGATGCCAAAAAGTACGACGACCCAGATGTTGAAGAGGATGTCAAGTTCCTCACAGAAGAGTTGACACTGTCTGTTCATGACTTGAGTTCGTATGACGAGTACTACAGTGAGGTATGTTTAGCTGAACCGAAGAATTGGTAGATGTCGTCTACATTTTCAGGTTCGCTCCGGACGTCTCCAATGGTCACCAGTGCACAAATCCGAGAAATTCTGGCGTGAGAATGCTTCGAAGTTCAACGACAAGCAGTTCGAAGTCGTCAAGATCCTCATTAAGCTTCTCGAATCCAGCCACGATCCACTGATTCTTTGCGTTGCTGCACATGATATCGGAGAGTATGTCCGCCACTACCCAAGAGGAAAAACGTAAGTAACATCTAAAAACAACGTATTCAATAGAATGATTTTCTACAGAGTGGTCGAACAATACCAAGGAAAAGCAGCTGTGATGCGTCTCCTGACTGCTGAAGATCCAAATGTCCGCTATCACGCCCTTCTTGCCGTTCAGAAACTGATGGTTCACAATTGGGAGTACCTCGGAAAGCAGTTGGATAGTGACTCCCAGGGAGAGTCAGTAGCTACGAAGTAAATTGTTCTTCTCTGCCAACCATCAAATAATTTAACCACTTCCTTTGCTGCCCTAACATCCATCTCAATCGGATGGTTTTTGTATAAAATTACAGTGTAATACTATTGAATTTCACTTATTTTTCTCGTTTTGCCCTTCGTTTTCCAGTACATCACATTCCCTTTGTTCCCGCAAAAATTGTGTCACTTTGCTGTTAATGATATTTATTCATTAGTTCTCCAGTTAGCTAATTTGTCCACTGTGACTATTTATTTCTCCTTCTAGCGATGATTACTATTTCATTTTTCTCATTTCCCGCGATTTCATCACTTCTTTCGAACATAAAGTTGTTTTTGAAGCTTTTTTAACGTACATATCGGTTTTGTGAAAAACGGAGCGTCATGTAGCTCTGTCGTGAACCTTTTATGAATCGCCAACTATAAATTCATCAGGCCTAAACCATTTGAGCGATGCCGAAGCTTATCAGTTACGCTCTGCCGACTAGATGCAACTACGTTGACCGCTCGCATAAACAAACTGTCGGCGCCTAGGCCATACGATACGACTGACGGCCGTGTACTCCTCTAGGACGGTCTGATCTTTGGTTCTTCGCCTTTCACTGTTTTCATTGGTTTCTGGTTGCCCTCGACCGCTGCCTCTGCCTATGTTGAGAATTTCACGTTTATCGACTGAAGTAGAAGTTTTTTACTTGTTATATATGTTTTCAAATACGAATTTTTCAATTATTCTTAAGAAACTTGATGCAGGAGAACTAAGTACCTTTGAAAAAACGACATTTTTCGACGAAACTTGTCAATATATCGATTCTTCATTCTGTTGGGTTTTTTATAACTTTTTCCGCTATTTGTTTTTGAATAAAATTTGAATTCTAAGAACGACTTCTTTTCCAGATGACTGAAACTAGCCAGGACCTGCATAATCATCTCAATGCTCTCAAGCAACAGGTCCAGAGCAACCAAGTGAGTTGACTTTCAACATTTTCGAAACTATAGAACCATCCGTTATAGGCTAACGACAGTATGAACACCACTGTCCGTGCTCTCCAAACCATGCTCCGTCACGATAACTTCAGACACGAGTTTGCTCAACAAGGTGGTGTTGAAACCCTCGTTGCTGCTCTTGGCAAGACCACTAACTTCCAATTGCAATATCAGATCGCTTTTGCTCTCTGGTGCCTCACATTCAACGGCGAGATTTCCAGAAAAGCCACTGCTGCCGGAGTCATTCCAGCTTTGGGAGACATTCTTTCAGAATCTACCAAAGAAAAGGTCATCAGAATCATCCTTGCTACCTTTGCCAACATTTTGAACAAAGTTGATGAGCGTGAAATCAAGAGAGAAGCTGCTCTTCAAATGGTTCAGTGCAAAACTCTCAAAACTTTGGAGCTGATTGACGCCAAGAAATACGACGACCCAGATCTTGAGGAAGATGTCAAGTTCCTCAGCGAGGAATTGACTCTCTCCGTCCACGACCTGAGCTCTTATGATGAATATTACACCGAGGTATGTCAGTGAAATAAACATAACAATTCTTAACATAAACAATTTGTTTAGGTTCGTTCTGGACGTCTCCAATGGTCACCTGTCCACAAATCCGAGAAATTCTGGCGTGAAAACGTTCAAAAGTTCAACGAGAAACAATTCGAGGTGGTCAAGATTCTTATCAAGCTCCTCGAATCCAGTCACGATCCAATCATTCTTTGCGTTGCTGCCCATGATATTGGAGAATATGCCCGTCATTACCCAAGAGGAAAGACGTAAGTTTTAGCTTTTCAAAATCGCCTCTGTTACATGGAAGACTTCTTTTCAGCGTCGTTGAGCAGTACCAAGGAAAAGCCGCTGTGATGCGTCTCCTATCCGCCGAAGATCCAAATGTCCGCTACCATGCTCTTCTTGCTGTTCAAAAACTGATGGTTCACAACTGGGAGTACCTCGGAAAAACATTGGACACTGATTCCAATGGAGAACAAGTTGCTGCCAAGTAAACCAGTCATTAAAACGTGCCGACCTTCCTGAAAATCGAATTTTTGATACAACATTCCACACTATCTAACTTCCATTTCACTTTTCCAGCTTGTTTTGTATAGATCCTGTGATAACAATATGAAATTTTTTATATGCTGCAATAGCTATATTGTAATAGCAACGATTCATTAGATAACCACTAATTTTCAATTCTTGTATGATGAAGCTGTTATCAAAACCATACTCCTCAAATTTTTAATTCGATGTGCGGATTGTAGAGAAACAAAAATGATCTGCTGTAAAAAAGTAATGTGTCAGAATAATTACAAAATTATCATAGCCACATTTACGAATCGGTTGACTTTTTCTTTTTTGGTTGAAAAAACAGGCGCGTCTGAAACCAATGTATCCGTACCACTGTACTGGTTCTGCCTGAATCATTTTTTTGTCGAAAAAAGTGTTTTTGCTGAATGAGTGAATCAGATTTTCCCAGTTACCGAGTGTCACATGATAATCTTTCTCTGTTTCTGAAATTAACGCTTTTGACGAATTATTCATCTCGTTGAAATAAAATATATCAGATCAAATCCATTTCTAGTTCACATATGGTCAATTAGTTTTTGTATGACACAAAACAGTTAACCCTCGTGATGTTTGCAGAAGAAACGTTGATTCCCGTCAGAAACTCACCATTTCCGGCTGGAAACTGATAATTACACATGGAACAGTGTTTTTTATCATTCAAAAGGATTGACAACCCAAAAAATGCCCGTTCGCTGAACAATACTTTCTCTTGATCCCGCCTTGATAACTTTTTCTGGTAAAACATTGCTTCTGTAAGTCGCTGCTCCATTTCAGCTCACGAGTATCACAGGCATCTACTGTTAAATTTCGTCAGATTCACTCTAAAGTTAAGAGAAAGAACCTGGTTTTCCTATCTACAAGGCATGAGAGAAGCTTTTACAAAAAATATCATTTTTAGCGTGATTGCTTGTGGATAATCACATCAATTGTGATATTGCTTACCCTTGTGATTTCACAGACTTCTATAACATAAATGCAGTAACAAAGATCGCCCGTTCAATCCACGAGAGTACTGGATTGTTACCTCATACTTATTAAAAGTATGTTTCCTTAACTTTCAGGTTTTGTTTCATTTTTCCGCCCTTTGTAATTTCTCAAGGCAAGAGAAAAATTACTGAAAGACGACAAAAAAGGCAGCTTATTCTTAGAAAATCATCCTTAATGTAATCATTTCCTTCTAGTTTTCATCAAAAGTTATAGCGCATTCTGAAATCTAGTCAACATCATTGGATAAATGCTTTATACTTTCCATTCAACCCTCCATTCAGCGTTATGAGCCTTCAACGGTAAGTTATGTAACTGTTTCTACTCACTCATTTGATCATGAGTCGAAGTAAGTCAAAGCTTTCGTTGAAAATACATTAATGTGCACAAAAAATTGCAGTTTTTTTTTTACCTCCTTGGTTGTTCTGGGCAGATTTCGAATACACTTTGGGCAAAGTCCGTTCAACGTCTGTCTAAAAGTTTCTTACTGTTCGCTTCTTTCAAAAATTCGAATTCCAACAAATTTAGCTTAAAAGCATTTGCTTTTGTCTGAAGTCTCCGGCGTCTACTCCACAGGATTTGATCGTCAACCTGAGTTGAAATGCCGCTTAAAACATAAGCGGAATCCGCCAACATTTGCCTAAAATCTGAAACCGACAGGAGGAAAAATTTGACTCTCGCTCAGGCACTGCGACCGTCAACCGAGTTGTTTTCGTTTCCTTTGAATATGTATTCTGAGAAAGAAGTCCACTTTTAAAATGATCAGCGATACTCGATTTGTTGCATGACTTTTCTGAAGAAACTTCCAGAAAACACACTACCATTGAGCAATAAAGTGAAAAACTGCTTCAATTTTCCTGAACATCCTTCGTGAAAACTGGAAAGCCACGCGCAGTCGTTTCCAGTAGCGCTCATTCTTCGATGTTTGATGGTAGTGTGAGCTGAAGTTGGATGTTTCTTAAACCTGCTTGCTGAACGTTTAGTTTGTGAGTTGAATACTCGGACAACGCAAAACAAGGTCCAGATAGCTTTAATTCTGTTAGTGCTTGTCACGGTTCTTCATTGCGCCACAGAAATACTTCACCTAAGCAAGTACCTAAGCGACATCCATTATTTGAACCCAGTAAACTCCAGAACTCTGAACCGAACAATTAAATAACGCTGAAAATCATTTTCAGTCAATGGTTGACAATTCATCAGTTTATAAAAACCTGACCATTTTTTTTCGTAACACCCAAGATTCGGTACAACATATAACATTTTTATGTCAAAAAAATTCAACAACAAAGAAGTGCTTAGCGGCGACGGTGGAAGGTACGCTTGACCTTTGGCTTTGGTGGAAGAATGATTCCGTCGTACTGAAATAAGGTTTAAATTAATTATCTGTAACTACTGAAAGCAACTGATCTACCTTCTGTTGGAACCACTTGATAGATTCCTCACGCTCGACTCTGTGGGATGGTCCAACACGTCCTGGGGCACGTCTTCTCTTGGCGATACGGCGTCCAGCACGGTCAAGAACGACGTAGAAGTCCATTCCGTAGATTCCGATGGATGGATCGTACTTGATTCCCAAGTCGATGTGCTCCTGCAATTAACACTCTTATGTACCAGTGTGAATCTTCCTGAAACTAGTTACCTGGACTCCGAATCCGAAGTTTCCGGTGTCGGAGAAGTTCTCCTTGTAGAGCTCGTATTCTCGGACCTTGAGTCCCTTCTCGAGGATTTCCTCAGCCTTTGGTCCGCGGACGGTGCAGTGAACGGCGATCTTCTCGTTTCTGCGGATTCCGAAGGTACGGACGGTGTAACGAGCCTTGGAGAACACTGGAGTTTGTCCGGTGAGCTGCTCGAGCACCTGAAACCATTCACGATGAAACTCTGAATTGTTACCTAAAAAATAAATTTACCTTAGCGGCACGGGTAAGTCTATCTCCAGACTCTCCGACGCAGATGTTGAGGCAGAGCTTCTGGATCTTGAGCTCACGCATGACGTTGCGGGCCTTCTTTTCGCGGATTTCCGTCTGCTTCTCGATGTCACCCATGTTTCTGAAAAATAAAACAATATTAGTGATTGAAAACGGAAAATGAATGCGGAAGTGAACGAGCGAGAAAATTTAATAATGCAAAGTCCCTATCATTTATGTTTTGAAAAAGCGTGCGAACAAAATCAAAACAAAAATTTCTTTTTTCTGAGTTTTGGCCTGAAAATTCCTCAAAAAAGCTCCGTCCTTTGATAAAAAGTAGTTCAGGAGCTGAAAAAGTACTAATAACTGAAAAAATATCCAAAACTTGCAAACATCTGCAAAAAATCCGACTTCAATACTTGAAAAGGCCCAAAATTCAACAAGAAAAAGAAAAGATTGAGTGTTTGCCTGCATCCCTATTCGACGGGTACGGTAACACTCGTTGACGTGTGTCCTGCACATCTAACCCCCTGGCAGCCTGCCAACTGCCCTCGCTTTCTCTGTTGTCTCCGACTTCTGCCTGCTATTCCGTGCGCATTGGGAGGTCGGCGCGTTTTAGGCCCCACATATATAATTATTCTTGGGCGATAGGAAAACTTGAAACTAATCAAAAAAAATCAGCTTGTTGGAGAGAAAATGGTCGGAATTCATCGAAGGTATGGTTTCACACTTTAAATAATGCATAAAAAACTTTTTTCTGAATAAAAGTGAATTTTCACGGTAGATACGGGTGAGTATACTTTTTTCTCCCGAAATAAAGTTAGGTAACTTCTTACGTCTCATGAACTAAGTACTAAAACTTCTTTTAGATACTGCATTTGATGTAGTCTTCTATTTATTCCCAAAAACACTTGTGAAAAACTCGAATGAATGAATATTTATGAAATTCAACAAAAAATTATTGGTCTGTCATTGGCAAGTGCCAAAGATATGCCTAATCAAAGGTAAAAGGACAGAAAAGTCAAACGATAGTCAGTAAACAAGAAAAGTATTCAATAAGAATAGAAAACAAGGAATTAAAATCGGGAAAGAGAGAAATGAGACCAGTAATTGAACAAAACCTAGAACAAATAAAGTAAAAAACGGATAGGCCGACAAGAATGTTTTGAGAATCACAATAAAATTGGAGAACCGTTTCAGGACAGAGAGATCTATAGAAAAAAGCGATTTGAAGATGACTAGAAAACGGTTGGAAATGGCGATAGGACTAAGGAAAGAAGATGGTTACACTTCATCAACAGGATACTCGTTTGGACCTTGCTCGAGTAGTACGACGGCTCTGAAATTGAGTGATTAGGAAAAGACGGCATTGAGGAAGGACTTACTGGCAACGTTTTCCGTGAACCGATACACGAACAGTGGGAGAATCGCCCGTGGAAGTTGGAGATGGACTGGACCGGCAGCCGAAGAGTCGAAGGAAAGCATGGCGATACTCAGAGGAACATAAAGCATAGAGATAGAAGTTGTAGAGATAGCTGGAAAATATTAGTGATTTGAAAGAGAAACTCATGGTGAGTCATTGGAACCGGGAATTCAAAATTTCTTCTGGGGTTTTCGTTTTTCAGTTAGACCATTCTACTGTGGCAACAAAACTGAAGCCTTACCTGGTAACTTGAAGAAGATTCGCAATTGCTCGGAAGATTTGCCAGAACAAAGAGCCATTTACACGCCTGAAAGTATTTATATACCCTTTTTCCTCAACTTCAACACCTACCCAACAAAAAATGAGATAACGGATGCCGGAACGTTGCAAATGATGAAAGTAGCCGAAGTAACAAAGAGAAGAACGGAGATCCTACTACGATCATCACGTGGAGAGCGGAGTTGTCGTTGAGCTGAAGTTTCTGTGCGGCTGTTTTGAGATGGTTGTCTCCAGAACCAATTGCGTTTATCAATTTTCCGTAGACCCCGAACTACGCACGTATTGAGGATAACCAAAAGAACAACTGGGCCCCATCGGCAAATAATCTGAATTACAAATACATGTTGAATAAAGTATGAATTGGTTTACCTCACGAAGAACCAAATAAACTCTGAAGAAAGCCAGAGCCTCAACCTCTTCGTTGCGGACAATTGTATAAATAGTGCTGTAAATGAATTATTAATCACTGAAGTTCAGGAGTTTCAGCATACATGTTAGTCAATGCGTCGGTAACAACACCAAGCTTCTTCTGGAACACAGATGGAAAGTAAATCATCAGAGCAATGAAGTAAATCATGACGATAATCAACATGGTACGACGTCGAGAGGGTTTTGTTTCATTGTTTTGGAAGAACTTGATAGGATGGCACACGGAGACGTATCTGTCTACTGTCATTGCTACAATATTCAGAGCACTTGCGGATATCAGAGCATTGATTAGTGGAAGTTCCAAATGAGCATGATAAAACATTCCAAGTTCCCAAGTAGGGTCGATGAGTTGCGCATGTCGTAATAAAAATGGAATGAAAGCTACAATGCTCAGGATATCGGCGATTGCCGATGCTTTCAAATATAGAAATATGCTCGTTTTGATATGAAGTAGTGTGCAGACATTCAGACATTGATTAACCATTCCTGTAAAAGATGAATGCAAACTTTGTGATTTTCCGTCAAAAGTACTTACCTATAGATAAAACGATGGGCATGACGATAACATGAGCGACGTAATCGACATGATTCATTTCGGGAGAATCATCCACAGACGTTGTGCGGAAACTGAAGCAGAACGGTTTAGTCATATGAATTGTGTTAAATGATACAAAAAATGTTTATTTTGCGTTTGGTTATTTTGAACAAAGTACTTGCAACTAAAAGAAACTGTAAAGGCAAGAGTGCTTACGTATGAAAAACGTTTTCAGTGTTAATGTTTTGATCTAGATAATCTCCCTAAACCCGAAAAAGAAGTTTTGTGATACGATTGATGCAGAATGAGCTCATTTCTTCGATCGATCTTCGTCACTTATTTTTGATTTTATCATATTCACAGTAATGTTCTAGCGACTTCAAACTTTTCTGTCGTAGGTTTTCGAGAACCCCTCCCAAGATATCAAAAAACTATGTTCTCGCTATTTTTGGGAACAAAGAAAGTCAACGCCAAGTTGAATCGCTCTAAGCTTTGAATACGTCGGTAGACATTATAATTGAAAAACGTTCAGCCCAGACAATTTTTTCCTAAAAAAAAAAGTAGGAAATCCGGCACACCTTCTACCCACACCACTTTTTTAGGGAGTCGGGAAATGGAAAGCTAGACTTGAACGTTAATGTTTTTATGGAAAAGCACCCATGGGGCATATTTTGAACAGTTTTTGTGAAGTGTTGGCTGCATGAAGCATCTTTTCTAGTATGACATCAAACTTTGGAAACTAAAGTAATGAATTCAATGCAGCGGAAACGTTTTTTGTACAGGTTTTTATGCAACGAATGTTTGCAACTCCGTATGTTTTGTTCTTCACACGTTTTCTGTGTTGGGGAAGAGTAACATAATTCGGCACAGCATAGATTCATAACATATGGATAAATGAAAAGTTTGCAAAACGGACAGTACAATAAATAAGCGTTTCACATCACTTTTCACTTACAAAAAATGCACCAATCCCGCGTTATAGACAAGAGTGAGGAATAATACAAACGCCTTGACAAAAAGTTTGTATTTGTATCGGCAGTTGATGATCTTACGGAGTAAAGATATCAACATTGACACCTAGATCACCGCGTCTGAAAATTGGATATCTCGGTATTTCAAATGAAGCAATAAGCCAAAAAGCAGAAACAAAGTAAACCAAAAGGCGGAGACACGAGATTGCGTTCGAAAAGAAGGCGGGGTGTCTCCCATCTCATGGTTTATGATTCTAGGAAAAGCCGACGGCAAACGTTAATTTGAAATCTGGAAAGGACGTTTGAGATTTGACTGTTGGAAATCTCAACAACTTAGGCTAGCCAAATTAAACTTTTTTCTAATCAAAGTGGGATTCCGGGAGCTCCCCGTTCCGAGAACCAGTAAAACGGATGATGCGATGAAGAGCAAACACTTGCGAAACAACTAAAAACAGAGAAAAGAATTGAAATGTGAGGAATGACGGGTAGTCAGAACTCGCGTTTGCTGATTGACCCTACGCTCCGTTGGGACTATGGGCGGTACCTGGCTCTTCCGGATGGCTTCGGGTTAGAACTTGTTTTGATGAGAATGTATCAATTAATATTTGTTATTGGAGAACATTCTAGATTTGGGTGTCACTAACTCAGTTATTGTAGGGTGAAAACGATCAACAAGACAACTCTTGACTTAAAAAAGAATAAGAAATATGAGAATTTTGAAAAAAAATACCGACAAGTCGTAAGAACTTGGTATTGATCCAGCGTTTTTCTTGTTTATAGAACTAGAACCAAGCTTGGAAACAAAATGCCCTTGGAAATCAAATTTCGGGAGACCAATGTCTTCTGTGCAACAACATGCCATAATAGCCAAAAAGTTTTTGTGCAGCCCTTGCAGTCCTCACATCATCTCTAGACAAACACTCCGAATTAGAAACCCGGGCGAGGAAACATCTTGAAATTGGTTTCACAGCGTATGGAATCAGTGCAAGAAGAAGGAAAGGAGAGTTGTGCACGACGTCATTCAAGCAGGACCCTAATAAACATGAGAGCAAGTTTTGATGAAGTTGGTCCAAGCGGTTTCTCAACTTCCAGAGGAACAAGAAAGTTTGTCGAGTTAGGGCGATCAACGCCTGATCCGATTGGTTTGCAACCAACGAAATGTACACAAAACGTTTTCGAAGATCTTCATAGTGAAAATTTAATGGTGGCCAATTAGAATACACTTTGTAAGCCAATAAGATCACAAGAAAACAAAGAGTATTTTTAGATTTTCAAATATTCTAATAAATCCACACTTGAATTTGTTATCAATCACTAGCAATCAGAAAGAATATCTGAAAAAACAAGTGGAGAATGTTGGAAAGGAACATGCTCTAAATGTTTGTACAGACCTGTTTTTGAGTTTTCAAACACGGAGGTCCTCTGTTAAATGTATTTTTTTGTTGCTGGGTCACAACAATTTCAACCAAATCACTTACATTGCAGTATTGAAAAAATGAACTCCAAAACGAACACCGATTCTGTGCTAGCTACAGTAAGAAACTTGACGTCTAACAACGTCTCCAAGTTTTCTTTCTTTGGACATCTTTGCCACTTTACGAGGCGGTCGGCGCCCCTTTATAAGTAATCTAAGACCCGCCCTTGATGAAATATTCTAGGAATATTTGTTCGGCGTGAAAAACCAAGAGTTTAGATACCCACACTTAAGATAAGTTGGAACAAGTACTTAAAAGCTAGAACAGTTTTCTTTCCAATGCTCTTGAAAATAAGTTCCACTTTACATACCGTATAACTCAACGTTTTTGAAAAACTGAGCTTTTGAAAAAATCAGAAAACGATCATAGTACTTGGAGTAAGATTAAAATTGAATCTGTCTAGAAATCTCAATTACTGCTTCGTGACTAACTGGCACAGAGCTGTATTTTGTATTTTAGAGTCCATAAGATTTCTGACCATTTTTCTAGAATCCAACTACAACTGTTAAAGTTATTTCTGGAATCTCACCTTTTTATCAAAACACCAAAGAAGACAGCATTGATGACGTTAGTTTCAAAGTGTCGTTTAGAATTTCAAACCTAAATATCTAGCCAATAATGAATATTGCAACAAAACAGTGACAAGACAGAGGTCAGAGAGTGGTCAGATGCTCGTTTAATTGGCTTTGTTATTGCGTAGGCGCCATAATAACAAAAATCTGTTATCTGAAGACACTTGAAAATCTTGGAAACAATTTTTCAAACTCGAAGTTAATCACTAATCGAGAGCGTCTAATCAGGCAAATGAACATTGTATTACAGTTGAATGATTCCGAAGTTCAATTCAACTTTTTCTATGTTGAAAAAAAGAACAAGCACGTCAATGGACTAAAAAAAAAGAGTTGTAGCCTTTGGAGAGTTACAAATGGCAAAGTGATGAAATTTGAACTTAATAATACGTTGGGACTAGATGTTCGAATTTCAAGAAAACATCCCCTAAACTTTGCAGACTTGTTATTTTTTTAATTTATTCTTTAAACTTCATAGTCTCAAAATATTAAAACATTTCATTCCATATAATTAGAATTTCTGAAAAGTTGGCTTACCTCATCCCGCTATTTTCTTGCAACATCGTCTTTCCAACCGATTTCTATTTCTAGAGAGCACTTTTTCGGAGGTCCTTTTCTTGGAGCCAAAACCACAAATGAAAAGAAAATGACGAGTGGGTGTCCGTTAGAAATATGTGAAGACTGCAAAAATCAAAAAGTTGAAAAGAAATGAGGAGGACATTGAAGTCAAAAGAGAAAATAGGTGGATTCATTGATGATGAAAATGATGATGATGCGAGTTTTTTGAAGATGCTGAGCAAAGTTTTGAGGATGTGAGCCTTAACAAAGTTTCACAATTTGCTGCAGAGCCATCTCTTTTTTAGGAGAAAAGGAGAAGAAGGAGGAATGTGACAAATGTTTGAAATTGGTTTATTCACGTCTTTGGACTAACTTGGTCAAAGATAAACTGAAAGAAAATTGGAAACGAAACAAAGAAAAACAATGAAAACTAGAAAAGAGTAGGAGAAATAAAAAAGGAAGAAGAGTTGGTGGCGAGCATTCAGAGAAGCGACATGTGAATGGAGCACTGATAAGATATCAGGAAACTAAACTACCTTCGATTGAGCAAAAAGTCTAAAAGATCACTACGTAGAGAATGTTCTGATCAGATTTTTCATTCACAAATATGGATTTGAAAATAGCAGTCAAATACAATTTTTCATATGCCTACACGCACACAATTGAAGGATGCTCGCCTGCAAATTGTGTCTAGTCGTCACCAAATTTAGCGAGAGCGAATTTTTGGAGCCTGCATAGTGTCTGGTCACTCAACATGCAAATTGGTCCGAGATGGAACCATTTGATTGTTTGAACTATGAGTAACTCTTGAATTTTCAGTGCAAAGACTAATTGATGTCCCTTGGGGAGTTTATTCTCAATTAAAGAAAGAAAAAAAAACAAACAACCCAAAAATAGGATGGTTCTGCAAAACGTCTTGAATTATAATCTTGTCGAGGGGTATCCCTCCAATGTGAAATGAATGATTCAGAAATGGGTTGCTCCCATGATTCTTAGAAATCTGATGGTTTCCCATGTCTCAAAAGAACAAGTTAGAAGAAAGTGTGTAACAGGAACCCAAAAGAGAGATCAAGTCTAGATTTGATGCAGGTCTGTGTGAAAATTCTATAATGATCAATCCGGCCAAGTTTTACATCATCAATAAGGAGATACACGGAAACTTGATCTTGTTTGTTTCCAGAAAAATCCGGGTAGAATAGCGACACAAGAAACATATTTTTTGTCGACTAATTAGACTAAAAATAAGAAATTCTTTGAAGGAAGAACATAGGAAAGCCGGGGAGTTTTCAAACATCCGGCAATCAAGTAAACCAATTAGTTTGTGTTTGTTTCAGTATAAACAAATTGAACGGTTTGTTTATGAAAACCGACGCAATTTTATGATTGCACCTGCAGAATCAAGGGTCATAAGGAAGGGGTTAAGTGAAAAACAATGAAACTAGAATCATAAGACATCAGAAACTACTAATCAGCGTTTTTTTTTCGGATTTATGGTTTATGTGTTTTATGCATATTTAATGCTCCGTCAGAGATGATAAAGGTGAAAGAAGCGGAAGAAAACGTTTGAAAAAAAGTCTTGAGTCAGTTATCATAACTTTTTCTTCAGGTTTCTTCCAGTTCTGCAAACCAAACGGAACGAATTTTTATACCAAAAAAAGAGAAAAAACAAAACCTGGAGAAAAACTTCTTATTTGGAATTCAGAAGGCAAAAAGTATGAGGTTTGGGTAGTAGAGCACAATGAAGTGTGTCGTGTGAGTGTGAAGGACACGTACACGGTTGGCAGCAGATTAGATAGCTCTTTTCTCTATTGTGGAATTATTCAAGACCACAGCTCATCTTGAGGCTCGACTTCTTGTGTAAAGGGAAAGGCACTTTTAAAGTGAGAAAATTGTAAGTGGAGAAAAAATCAACGCCGAAAAAAAACGGTTGTGAAGAGGAGAAGCACAAAAGGCGTCTAGGTTTAGAAATGGAACCAGAGTCGAAAACTTCAAGTGTTTCAAAAAAAAGAAGGTGCGGAAAAGTGGGGTCTTGAAATTTCGAACTTGATGGTGTTTTTTAAATAGAGGGAGATGTAAAAAAGTTCTTCCGAAATATTGAACAAGAGGAGCTTTAAAAATCGAAGTTTCAAATGATAATAGATCATCATTCTGGGAGAATTCTGACGACAGTGGTTTTTCAATCAATTGAAAAACTTTCTGAAAACCTTGTCTTACCAAAGCGATAGAAAAAAAAGAGCTTTTTGCTTACGTTTTTCAGCGTTTCAAGAAGATGATCCATCTTTTTCTAGGACAGAAGTGGATTTATGTCTTGGAAATGGAAGACCACAAAGCCATCAGCATCTGTTCAGATAACTTAATATTGCAAAAAAAAATGATTTTTGAATTGACAAATTCGATATTCAGACTGAATACTACCTATCAATTACTGCCATGATACTTTGAACAACCGCCACCGCAATTATTCATTTAACCTTAAAACGGAATCTAATTCCAAAAAATCATCGCTCTTCGTCACTTTTATCTTCGAAACATGTGGATCTTCGGCTTATAAAAAAAGAAGGAAGCGTGTGTCAAGAGTGAATTAGCGAATTAAAAGTGTCTTCAAACTTTACTTGATCTATGCTCCCGATTCTCGAATTCTACCATAACCAGGAAATAATGAATGTTCACTGTGTGCCAACAATTACTTCGTTGAATATGAATGAGGGTTGTTATACTAGGTGTCTAAAGAATAAGAGATCAACTAACCCAGGTTTTTTTTTGGGGAAAGACTGGCGCCGTCTACTGAGTCTAATAAGTCTAATTCTCGGATTGCACTATGCCAATACGTCCATAATTCATCAGAAACGGGTATGTATGTATGTTTTGATCTCATCAGAAAAGAATAGGTGGTAGAATGAACCAGAGTAGACAAAAAGGGGTGAAGACACATTTAGAAAATTAAAGAGCCATGGGAGGAATAGGGTAAAAGGTTGTCTGAATGAATGATTCAAGAAATGATATCTTCCTAGTGGGAGCAGACTCAAATGAAAAAGGAAATCAAAAGAGAGACGATTTGCATGAAGGTGGGTGGCGTAGTGCAAAAACTTTTTGGTGGTCAAGAAGCATCCTCTCATGTTTAAGAAGCTAGACGATGAAAGTGGAAACTGGTGGGAAATTGTTGTGTTATACTGCTCTTCTTTCTTTTTTTCTATTCCGGATGTTGGCTCAAGGACTAAAGAACTTGCTCAATTTTTTTGTTTAATTGAATTTCAAGGGAGGAGAAAACAAACTTTATACTGAACTCCACAAAACCAATTGTTCTCCCCTTTTTTGAGCGAAAATTCATAATTATCACGTTCAATTGTCACGTTTCTCAGAAAATACAAAATGTTGGCATCATTCTCCAAATGCTATGATAAACATCCTCTGGTATAGGGGTTCGTGGAATCCATGAAATGACGCCGCGTAAATTAATGAGAAATCTCCTCTCCTGGACGGAAGAAAAATTAAAAAAAGCGTTTGTGACAAGTTGCAGTGTAGAAACAAACTTGTAACTTGAAACTCGATGTTCAAAGCTCACTGGAAAGTGATGGGAAAACTTGCTGATTAATCTATTTGACCAATTAATAGAAAAATAACATGTTTTTGTTCACTCAATTGAAAAAAAAGAAAATGTAAAATAATAATTCTCAATGGAGGCAATTTAGAATATTTTCTAGGCTTCAGGATGTCGCCTTCTGTTTTCTAGTTCCTTATAGTCAGACATCAGTCGGTAAGAAAATATTCAGAAGAAAAAAAATGGCGTTTTCGAATTTTAGCATTCAGTTCGAAAAAACCAAAGTTTAATGAAGTGCTTTTCAAAAATAAAACGAGCTGTGGATTAATTAACTTCTAATACGATAAATGATCAGACCAAAATGGGAAAAAGGTATCTGAGATCGGTAAGTTTTATGAAAACAAGTTCAATCGGTTCCAGTTTACGTGCAAAATGACAAAAACCCAATCAACTTATTAATAATATCCCGCATAAATTTTTCCGGAGCTTTCATTCATCAAATAACTCTGGGATTGTCACCGACAGAAATATCTCAGCTAAAAATAATCATAGCCAAATTATTTATCGAATACCACAAAAAATCAAATTTCGGTAAGATTGTAAGTATTTTGGATAAACCGTTAAAACTTTTAATCGAAATTTCAAAAAATAATAATAAATATCAAAATTTAGTTCAAATTGTTGAAATACTATATCGTTTGCAAATTGCGTCACTTGTCTCACTCCTCTACAAAGTGCAGACAGCTCCGCAAAAAAAGTTTTCAAAAATCAACAGCTAAATTTTTTGCTAGTTGGGGTGAATGAGCCAACATAAACAAAGATATCTGTGCCGTGGGCTCGCTAAATGACTTGTTCAAACACGATGCGGGTCAGCATGATTGCAAAGGCAGCCGGAAAAAATTTCACATTTTAATTGCTTATCATCAACACAAATTCAAAAAAACTGTGTTAAATCGGATTATCGTCAGCAACTGCACAGTGAAAATCAAAAACTCAGACTGTTAAAAAAACGTTTCTAATGAAAAGTACATACGAAGATATCTGAATCTAAAAAGAGCCAGACTGGCAGCAAAAATGAAAGAAGATACGAGAATGTGTTGAAAGACAATATGGAGCTGACGCTTATGGGGTAAAATTTGGCACTTCTATTTCCGTCTTTTCTTTAGTGATGGCTATAAAAACTTCTCAGAAGTCATCTCATTACTAATTCATTTCAACGAACTTCATATGAAAATATAATTTAAAAAAATCAAAAATATTCTTAGGATTTAACAGAATTTATGCCTGGCTATGTTTTTCCTTTTCAATAATATCCAGCGGTTCTGGCATAAACAATTGTTCGTCTTTCCTGTTCATACAACTCCTTTGGATACTGGCGATGTTTCTTTCCGCAGACTTCTGGCCCTGTTTTGCAATACTTGCACAATCCGTAATCTCTTGTCGTATACTCTCCATTACGGAGTGGCTTGACTACAAGAGGCATCACTCGTTCATAAATACGACCGGCTTCACGGAAATCTTCTCTCCAGTTTGGTGCGATTTCAGCTGGTCTTTTTCGCCACTGTAAACGAAAAATTACAAACCTAATTTTGAAAATAAAAAATTTGTACTCACCACTGCACTGCAAACCAATACTTCGTTTATGTGGATTGTGGCTCCAGTAGCTAGCATTTTTTGAACAATTGTCGCGATGGTCTTGCAATCATTGAGGGAGTCGTGAGCGCGTCCCGTTGTATCCAATCCGTAGTACTCAGCCATTTTTCCGATGTACGTCTGGAACAGATAATATAAATATACAAAAAAATTATTCGATTAGAAACGATGAAAAATATCTTCAAAAACAAATGTTCACCTTTTCTAACAGTTCTTTACGTCCACTTCTGTCCTGTTCAGCTTCGAATGCTCTCCAGAGACTGACGTATTGGCGGAAAAAAGACGGCAGCGTTGCATTGATCAATTTGAACTGATACTGTGCGATTCTCCACATATCCTGACGACTGTCGCATACAACAGCAAATTGACGCTCCGCAAAACCGTTCGTGTTGAGCCAATTGACAAACTGGTTGTAAACTTCTCTGAAAGTGGCAGCAGAATCAAGAGACTCTTGAGCAATTCCTGGAACAAAAATGGTTTGTTACGGGAAACCTATTGCCGACTAACCAGTGAAATCAGCACAGTGTTTTGAGAGAATTGGATTGATGACTGGACGAACGTACTTGTTGAATGACACATTTTCAAGCTGAAAACGTTTTTAGATACTGGAAGTTTTACTTTGGTAGGCTTACGATTGTGTTGGTTTTGACGTCTAGAACAACTACGCTGAATTGAATCACTTCAAATGGATAGTCACAGTTCGCTTCCTCTGAAGTGGTCTCAAAGTCCAGAATCTGCAAAATATGATCGGTTTGACACACATTTCGCATAATTTCTTACCAGAAGGTGAGTGAATGGACACCGTATGTTTCCCATGGTTCAACCTGAAATCCTGAATTTAGTTTTCGTGAAAGGTTTTTTGGACGAACAGAATCGAAGAATACAAGACCAAAACGGTAGAAGAGGTTGACCTACCCCAGCAAATACAATAGGACTATGGCAAACAGAGGAACAGTTGACCTCTACTCATTTGGATAAGTATTAGCGCGGAAGAAATAGTGCGAATAAGTATAGAAGAAAAAAGAAAAGCGATGCAATCAGAAGAGAAATGAATAGATTCGGCGTATGTTGCGTAGAGATATCAATAGCGTGGCATTGTGCAATAAATAATGCAATCGACAATAAATCAATGAAAAATGAGACGGACAGGTACGGGTCTTGGCTGCAAACAGAGTATTGTGGTGTTGTGCGGAAAAAAGAATAAGAGAACTGTTTGTGGGAAAAAAAGTTTGCGTTTTTTTGGTTGAGAGGAAAAAAGAAATCTAGAGGATTCAGTTCTATTGAGGAATGTTCCAATTACCATGTATAAGTCTGAAATAAAGAAGTCTGATAACAAAATTGAGCTCAAGAATCTTGATTCAGCTGTCAATTGTCAAGAGTTTCTCTGAAATGATCAATTGTAAACCGTCGTAGGATGAGCAATGTGAAATGAATGACATCGTACGTTGACCAGTTGGATGGCAGGCATTTCTTTTCTTATCTAATCTTTTTACCATTCGGAACGTTCTCTACAAACACAAACGCAGGTTGATAGATGATGATTGTATGAATCTATGTTATATATACAACATCGCTCGTTTGATGCTCCGTATTCCGAACTTTTGACAACCTTTTTGAGACGAATTCTTCATCCGGTTTTATTTTGGCTTTGAGTAGCATTCAATAGTTCCGACCCAGAAAAACATCTTCTATGATAACAGGGTTTCATTGATTCAAGATCATTTTTCTGATTTTTGCCCCAAGTCATTAATCTTCAATCTAAATGATTTTCTGCAAAGCTTGGTTTTTGCCAGAACACAGGAATGACCTCGAAATAATCCAAAAAACTGGTTTTCAAGGCGGTCGTTGTCCGAATGGATTCGAATATCTCTCTTCTCTTCTCTCTCAGCCTTGGCATTTCTCCCGAATGCATTCGCAAAAAACGCAGTCGTATCCATTTTACACTTCCTAAGAAAAGTCTTCGACATTCAATTTTTGATTATCTGATTTAAAATGCTAATTAATTTTTCAAATTATTTTCTGCGCCCATTGTTTTTCAAGCGTTTGACCGAACACACTTATAGTGTTCTCTTACAAAGCAGCCAAAAAACGTCTCTCTGCTCTCACACACTATTTCATTCTGGGCACCAGGGGAGCTGGCGGAGGGTCTTGCAACGATAGTGTCTGCGTCTCTTATTTTTGTTTGGTTTTTTGGCTCCGATCTAGAAACTGCGGTTTTTCGTGTTCTCTTTTTGCAAGCGGCCGAAGCGGTAATAATACCAATAACCATGAAGATCTTCAACGCCTTTCTATTTTTTTCGGGTCAAACAACCTGCCTCTTCTCTCTTCTTTTAGTTTGCAACTCGGTTTCTCCGTCAGCATTATCGACTTTTACGTCGGCAGTGTCCTCTCGTTTGCAAAAAGAGAAGGTTTCGCTCCACAGTTGAAATGATGATACTAGTGTTTGATGATAGAACAACAGAACATAGGGTATACCGTCTCTTGATTGATGTTATCAAGATAACTTACCGATACAAGTTGTTAGGTGTTATTGTACCTTGAATCTTGATTCAAAAATATGCGCAGTTTCCGAATAGACGTTTCTGATCTGTCAACTTCTACACTTTCTTCAATCTTCCTTGTTGTTTGGTATCATGTACATTGCTTATTTTCTCAGAATGGATAGTGTCTACGATCGTGAAACACTCCGAGGATTTTTGTACTGTACATTCACACAGGGGAATGGCGAAGTCCAAGCACACAAAGCTTTGACGGATGCTGCTGGAGAAGAAGCTCTGACACTGGACCAAGTGAGGGAAATTTATGCTGATTTCCGCAAGAATCCGAAGAAGATAAAGAAGGAAATGAGGGACTCAATCAAGGCAGCCGGAGGACTAAGCTTGGAATATGTGAAAGATTTCTACAAAAAGATCGAAAATGGAGAATGGACTTTGAAGGTTGGACAAGGGTGAGTGGATTTTTTTGAATTTCTTCATTTTTAGTTTGAACACGTTATCAAAATAGTGGGAGAAAGCCTTTGCTACTAAGTTTTTGACACAAAAATTGAAATCGGAGTTCAACGTAAAATCCAAAAAATATCAATTGTTTGTTTTTCAGAACCTCAAAAAGCTAGAGTTCTCTTAACTCAAGCCAATCCCACATCCATGCTTCTCATCGAATGGAATTCGTTACTTCATCTCATCTGCGTTCCTTTTTTTGTCAATTAACCGGCTACTAATTTTTTTTTCGTATTCAACAATCAGCTAACTAAAAAATTAACTAAACAATTTTCTTGCCTTTTATTTTGTTAACAAAATAATACTCACTCTATGATTCTCATTTGGTGCAGGAATGAAGTTGAACGCTTTCTCTGTAATTTTCAAAACTTTATTCTTGCCCCGTTTCTTATCGGTATCAATGACTACTTTTATTCGTTTTACTTCATCTAGCCTTTTTTTTATAATTTCTTATAGAAGTGAGTTCAACATGGATACTTATATTGGCGGACATGTCAAGGCGTATTACCATGATGAGTTAACTCCACAACAAACACTCGAGAAACTGCAGAAAATTTACCCAGACAAGGGATTCACATTGTCTGAAATAGAAAAAGAGTATGAATCGATTGTGTCTGGGATTTCGAAGTTCGATCTGAAGGCAAAAGATGAAGAAGAGTTTGTTGGCGAAGAACCTTCTCGAAAAATGCTCCTTGCTTTTAAACATCAAATATTGGGATATTGTGGAACTGATATAAGGTTTGTGTTTTTTAAGCATCCGGATCTGGAATTCGTTTCCATTATCTATTGAATTGTATTAGCCTATCCACACATCCCACCTCCATTATTCTCAAATTTGAAAATAGAACAGCTCCGTTAGATCGTGCATTTATAAAAAAATGTTGTAAGCTTTCAGACTCTCTCTCCGGAAGACTTGCCATGCCTTGAGAAATATGGTTGATAACCATCACGATAAATTTCCTGAACTTGATTTGTTGGTATCGAACTGCGGGGTGGAAATTAAGAACAAAACATACACAGGACACTACCAATCACTTCCACAAGGATGCATGATTTCATCAATTAAGGATTTGAATAAGCAGTGCAAATATGATAGAAACGGAAACATATGGGAGTCAGCTGGTTTGGATCTGAAAGCACTCCTAAACAATTCAAACATAACAATATCGAAACTTAATGTACTGAAAGGATTTTCAAAAAACCAGCATCAGTACACCATGTGGTTGACAAGAATACTACAGAATGCACAACCAATAGTTCAAAAACCAAAAGTCAAGACGCTTTCTATCGATTTTAGTGATCAAGAAGCTTTCGGACTGATTCTGGATTTGATTAACCCGGAACAACTTGAGACAATTGAGATAACAAATGCACAATCGGATATTGGACTTCATTTCCCTGAACTTGAATATTTGGTAAGTTGATCATGCACTTAAGGAAGGCCGAGAACATTTTTTTAGCGACCCATTTTGGACAAGAATTTCGTCAATGTGCGAAGCTTCATTTCCGATTTGCGCTTCCAAAAACAAGATATATTTGATGTTCTAGGCCTATTTGATTTTGCGAGATGTGCTGTATCTGAAGAACTCGATGTTAATGATGTCCTGCAGTTAACGGATGTAAGTCAACGGGCATTTTGTTTTTTCTTAACATTCTTAACGGTCCAGCTCTCAATAAATAGCCAACCAGCGGCCTGGTGGTGCTCTGAATTCCGGAGAACTTTGAGACGGTAGGACTTGTCGCTCATCTATGATTAACTCTACCAATAGGAAGTCTGAACTGTAGGATTCTTTTTCCGCACGCGGCGATTTTTAGTAGACCAACTTTCAGCGCACTGAAAGCGCCTCGCACATTTGTGACTACCAGAAAATGCTACTCACTATTTATTATATATTTCCTCTATACTTTGAGACAAAAATAATCAAGAGTCAAGTTCAATGGAGGGACTGCTGGATGAAACCAATTAGAATTTTTCAGATTCTCAAGACAAGACCAACGCTTGATGAAGTGATCATAGACACTCCAGCCGTTCATCCACAAGTTACCCAGTTTTTCATGGGAGTCCTTGCTGGTTTTAACTTCGCTATTAACAATTTTTACCTCAGCTATCCCAAATCCAAGGATCAAATCCATATGCGTCTCGATCCTCAGAGAATTACCTTCCGTGGACCAAAATATGTGGAGAGAAATCCTGAAGTTGTGGTCCCAGTGAGAGAAGTTTATGCATGCTCTTGTGACATTCATAATTGAGATGAGATATCACGACAGAAAAACTTCAACTGCATTCTAATCCCATTTTCATACATTTACTAGTTTCTTCTCCACATTTCCGGTAGATTCAAAATACTTCTCGGTTTTATTTTTCGAATGTAATTCTTATTGCAAAACAATGTATTTGAGACATTCCAGTCAAATGTTTTTTTTTTCTGTCTATTTGAATTTAGAAGAATGAATTGAAATGTCCATGTTCACAACGACTCCCAAAGTTACAAATTCATTGTATTCATTCCAGAGGTAATTCGTTTTGCAGTTCGTTAATTTTGTATTTATTTTCTTGCCTTTCCTTTCCTAATTAGCATAAAATCATTTCATTTTTCAGTATTGTTCTTTATATGTTTGCGAGTTTCAATTTACAGGAATAAACGGCGAGACTTCCAGGTTATTTTACAATTGAGTAAAATCTGATTGAAAAATAAAACAAAACGTTTTCATCATCAAACAATGCAAATATTGAGAAGTACCAAATCCCCCATTCTTGAAACACTCAAAAATCAAATGATAGAGAAACTTCGAACTAGAAAAAACCCACATTTATAACCCACTTAATTTGAACAGAGCCCCAATCAAACAACCCAAGGAATGAGGAAAGAAAATAGTTATGACCGAACAACAAAGAAACTCATTTGGGCAAGCTTGCCGGTGACGAGAAGCCGACTTGTTCGAAAATTTGAGGAATCGTTGGAAAAATAGAGCTTGTTCTTGAAATATTTGATTGAGCTACCAAAGAATTGATAATGTTTCCTTCTCCTAGAGGCACTGTAGGTGGAATGAGTATGGGTTGAACCTGAGGGACTTGCTGTTGTTGCTGAGTAAATGGCAATGATTGTTGGAGAAATGTTTGAAACCATTGAATCACGTCGGCTGCAGGGACATTTGGAGTCATCTGAAAAATAGAAACAGTTCTGATTTTCTGTTATTTATGAACCTGATTCTGAGGTGTTGTTGTTGGAAAAGCAGGTCCCAAGTTAGAAACCGAAGTAAGATGGTTGGGAGAAATTGAGGAAACTGGAAAGTTCTGAAAACAGATTTTATTGAGTACTCATTCACGTTAATCTCTTGCCAATGGATTATTCGTTAGAGGAAGTGTGCTCTGCACAACCAATGGATCATTTGTTGGAGAAAGTGTGCTCTGCAAATCTAAAATCGCCTTCCTCTTCTTCTCAGGTGGTCCCTCGTGCAATGGATCTTGATTGATTTTCTCGGTATCCGGAAGTGGGAGACTTAGAACAATCGGTTTCAGAATATGCTCGATGTACTCTTTGTTAATTACATTACATGCATTCAAAATCTCCATTCTACTCTCAAAATTGTACAACTCCCAGCTAATCTTGGATACTGGCTCCGCCAGAATTTCATGCCAAATCTGGAAAAAATGATATTCCTGTGAAAGGTTTAATAACTCACTCTTTGCATCCTTTTGGAAGATAACACTTTTAATCCATCAATAATCATAACGCTAGTTCTTAAGTTCTCGTATATTCGATAAGAATGTGTCTTCAAGTAAGTGATTTCAATATGTTGTTTCAGAATTGCCATTTCTTGAGAGTTAGGTTCCGTGTTTGGAAATTTTGAACAAACATTGTTCAAAACGGCTTCATATGAGGAGAATTCTTTCTCAGTGTATTTTTGTGTTAACAAGTGAGTCTTCTCATCACAGATCTCCAGAAAAATAGAATGCAAGAGGTTTTCCGCATTGGCTTTCAGAAGTTCATGAACCTCTTTGTCTTTCACCGCTCGATTAAGAATAAGAGTGATCACATATTTGATCTCTCTTTCCATCACATCATCCACTTCCTTATCAATAGCGGCCTTTTTGAGTTCTTCCATTCTAGTGGTTCTTGCATTCATATCGTCCAAATAGCCCCGACCTTCAACTATCTTCACCAGGTTTTTTTCGAATGCTTTTGAAAAACATTCTGAACCTTCAAATGTTCCATAATAAGAAATAGAGTTATTATGTGGTACTATTCTCCGAAGGTGCCCTTTCAGTGATAAGTTTGCATAATTCTTCATTGTAGAAAATGGCTGAAAAAAGGTTATTAGTTCCAAAAAAAAAGAGTTTGACCTACATGTCTAAAATATTTTCCAGGGCCTTGCTTAGGCTTTGCAATGATCTGAAGTTGTTCCAATAGCATAGCCACTTGGGGTTGTAGACCCAATTCATCAATGTTTTCTCGGTTTTCCAAAAGCGTTGTCGATGATGCGGGTTCATTTGAATCAGTATCACCATTCGACTGATTTGGAAACATTGCTGGTGAAAACGATTCGGTCTGCAAGAAGCATAATTGATATTTCTGAGGAAAAAAAACTTAATTTTTCAAAAACTAAAAAAAATACATTAGAGTGTGCTCGATCGGTCAAATAAACATGAATGTACACATATGAAAGAAAACAAGAGAATGAATAACTTTCAAGCAATAAACTCCGAAAATGGAGTCCCGAAACGATAAATTTAACGACACTTCTCAAATGAATAACGGAGTTGCTCATTTTATGGTGCTGAAGACAAAAATAGTGATTGATCATCATAAAATCAGAGGATTCTGTTCCAATACTTGCCTATCAGTTCCTAATCCACACCAGTTGAAACGATGAACTTTTGTTAAAAACTTTTTCGCGTGTACATGCTTTGTGTTCTTGTTCTACTGATCTTAAAATGTTCAAATTTCCTTGTGACTCGCCAAGTGCCCAGAAAATTTTCACCCCTAATTCTATGGATTTGAAGAAGCTTGAATTAGCCTTCTGATTAATAAATAAGAGCACAAAAACAAAAACTAGTTGAAAAATATTGCGAATGAAATCAGCAAACAACATCAAGAGAACAAATGACTTTGAAGATGGGATAGCATAATCCAGTACTCTGAAGCAAACTCACATTGATCAAATCACTCTCTTTCTCAAGTGTTTCTGAACCATCGGTAGCAATCTGCTGTTCAGGCAGCATTGTGGTCTTCTCTCTATCGAAGGATCACAGCACAATGAAAGTCAGAGTCGCCAATAATGATCCGAAAAAAGAAGAGAGACACCGTGGAAGGTGGCTGATGTGGAAGAAAACTGCAAACGAAATGAAACGTCGGAAAAGGAAGGGAATTGTGCAGAATGATATGCATATGAACGATAAATCAAGACAGAGGAAGCGGGGTGAGGAGGGAGGGATGGTGGGAACATAACCATTTTGATGTTTGAGAAGAAAAAAACGAATATTTCAGCTGGGAAAGTACGACAATAAATTTTGCAAGTATTTTTTCGGATATTTTGCAAGTGCGGAGCCAGTAACAGTACAACGATCCTCTCCCCAAAATATTCGTGATCGTAACCGAGCATAATAGCGGTGGTATTTCTTTGATTCACTGGTAGCTTTGGGAATTAGTGGCCAGGTCCGATGAATTCATCATTCTTCAAATAACACACCTTCAAAAAAAAAAAGCGAATAATTATCTCTGAATTTTTGGCTTTCCGTTTATACTTTCCGATTTTCACCACAATATAAAAAAGTCTTCATTGGTCTAAATTCGTTTCAAATTACCTTCCACCAGTTGCTTCTAAATCTTCCCAAATACCCCTATTCCTTTTGATCTATACTTGCAACAAAGTGAAATGAGTGTTTCGTTTTGATTCCATCGTCAAATCATTCATGTACTTTTGGTCACAACTATTTGAGTGTCACAGAAGCACATTGGGAACGGTCATATTTTGATTCAAAATCCTTCTGTTGAATCTTGGACGAATATTCAATGAAGAACTGAAGAATAACACTTTTCATAGTTTGAAATGGGAAAAAGGAATAGAACCAGTTGCGAAATAATAATAAAAGAAAAGAAAGGAGAAAGTAAATGATATCCAGATAATCATGGAAGTTCTTATCTTCGAGAAAAATGAATAAAAGGACTGTCAAAGTGACGTCATTCTCCAGATTTTTCTAAATTTCGAGTATGAGCAGCGGGACATGAGAAGCTGAACATTCAAATGATTACACTAAAAAACATTGCAGTACAATTATTCCGGAGACCTCCAAAGTTTCAAACATTGAAGTTTGTTGTCATTGGGACACCGCTGTACTTTGAAACAATATTGCCGATTTTGATTATATTGTTGAAGCTCAGAGGCGTTTGTAATATCCGCCAACATGGTTCACGTATTACTTGTGTCCAAATCTAGAAGTAATTGATTTGAAACATGATATCAGCAAATTAAAAAACACACCATACTGTTTCGAACTTGCTCTTTGAATTTTTTCAGATCTTGGATTATCAATTTCTTTGTTTCGATTGCTTTCCAGACGTTGAACATATCCACTCTTATTTGAGCCAATTCAATATTCTTCAACTGTATTTTCAGTTCCAAAGTTGCTTTCGGGAAGTTTGTGATCATTCGAGCATATAGCTGATCTAGTTTTCCTTGATAAGATGTGTATGATGTTTGAAACTTCTGTTGCTTAATTCTCTCAATAATGGCTCTCAATTCCACAAAACATGACCACACATTGTTTAACGCTTTTAAAGATTCGCGTTCTCCTGCCACGATTTCATGATAAACAACTCGGATTTCTTCAATTTTCTTCATGACTTCTCGCTCCCAAACCTCTGTGTTGATTTTCAAAATTATATCTTGGAGTAGAACTCCTAATCGTTCGTCTTTGGCTTTGAAGTCAATCAACAGTTTGTTGTGAACCGTCACTTTATTTTCCAATAACTTTAATGCACTAGCTGTACTGACATTGACATCCAATGGTCGGCTTCCAGGACCATCCCATAAAAATTTATTCAGCGTGAAAACTGACAACGTAGTTTTTCTCAGCATGCTGCCTAGGCTCTGAGTCATGATGATGGAATTTCATTGATCTATAAAAAACTTACTTCTTTCTCATATCTGTTGTTCGATTCCATCATGTCAAAAATGAACAATAATTCGAATTGTTGAATTGGAAACTAAGTCGTCAGAGAATGAAAGAAATCCAAAAAAAAGGGCGCCACTAGTGGGATCTGAGATTTGGGGAGCAAAATTAATGCGAATTTCGGTTGCTCTTGAAAGGGAAAACCGGAGCAGATGGTCAAGCGGACGTGTCACAAAAAGATGGGAAAAAGAGAAAGGAGAAATATATGCAAATTTCGGAACACTGATTGACAAATCTTCAACGGTAAAAACGTAAAGTGCAAATAAGGAAAACGTTGTGGAAACCAGGGATCGAACCCAGAACCAGTTTTTCTGGAAGTTTGTTCCCGAAAGGATAGGTAAATAGCTGTCCTACTTCGAAATGTTTTCTTATTGAAATAATGAGAATATGTCGTAATATTCGGAGGCCTACATGTAAAAGGTCTATCTTTTTATGCTTCAATTTTATCATTCCTTCTGACCTTTAGGACTAACCGAAATTGATGAAAAGAAATTGAAAAACGTTTACCTTCATTATTTATTCATTGGTCACGTGTTCAGTTTAATTCGAAAAATTCATCCAGACAACTGGCACTGGATTTTTTTCATCAAATCGTGAGAGAAGAAGAAGGCTCCGACATATATGGAGAGTCTAGCGGTAGAAAAAGAAAATCAGAATTCAAACAACACTACTCATGAAATCTATCGGAAATTTGAACCAAAGATACGTCTGCCAGATCACCAAAAGCTAACGCTGGCTGCATTACTAGTAAAGGGATGAGGATCGACTATGCTTATATTCCAGCGTCAGGAAAAAAGTTTGGGTTCGCGACAATCGGAGAGTCGCGAGCAAGATCCCCATACGGTCTTAAAACATTCCCTACCTGCTTCTCAGAATTAGATGATTCTGTAGATGTTTGGCTATCGAAAGTTATAATAAATCCATCAATTCATAGCCTGCCTCCGTTTTTCCTAAAACGAATTTTCTTTTCAAAACTCCCAAATCATTTTTATTTGTCTTCTGTTGCGGAAACCACTCTGCACTCTAATATCATTAGCTTTGGCTCTTTCAGCTCTTGAATTTATCCTTGTTAGTTTTATTTCTGAACACAATTGTATTTTTCAGTGTCCCAATTATTGCAAACATTTTGTTTCCAAACCAATTTTTGTTTTTTTTTTGTAAAATTAGGTCAAGAAATGCGCTTTCGCACGGGAAATGCGTCAATAAGAATATACGTTCTTCGCGAGCAACTCTCTTCACTCCATTGGCCTTGACCTCTTCTCTGTGTAGCTGTTTTTTTATCCAGTCTGTCTTTACGCGTCGTGGTTGTGCGTTGCGGTTGTGCGGTTTAACCTCTATAAGAGTCAATGTCCAGTGGCATCACTCCTCACACTCTGCACGCAAGGGTCGTTTGAGTGGCCCTGTTACATACATTTACTCCTGTTTTTTGCTTTTTTACCGCATGTGCGATGTCACGTTGATTTTTGTTTATTGTGGTCATCACTCTGAACTTACAGTAGCGGAAAATGGTGAGGGTACCTTTGGTTTCTCGTTTCTAACTGGACTGAAAATGATCCGATTGGTCTGAAAATTGTCATGAGTAGTTATGATACGTCTAGAACAAAAACTGTCGGTTTTTTGAAGCATCATGTTATCTAGGTCAGCCACAATTTTCAGTTGACTGATGATTTTCCAAGAGACGAAAAAATATTTTTCTTCAGTGTGAATATTTTTTGAAGTCTGAGTTGTCAAAATGTTGCTAGGGGTCCGAATAAAAAGTACACGTCGTTTGGAGCGGTGAAAAAATCAGGCGCCCGAGTTATGGTCCTATAAGTCAGATAGTTGAGTTGTGGGTACGCCGTCATAACTTGACTCAAAATGATCCAACTGGTTCAAAAATTTGAGAGAGGGTGTATTTTGAGTAAGGTAACAATATTCTATCAAGTTTTCGAATTTCGGAAGAGTTTGATTTTTGACTATTTTCAACTAGGGTCACAAGCAGTGAAAAGTCGAAAAATCAAACTTTTCCGAACTTTAAGAACTTGATAGAATATTGTCACCTGACTCAAAATACACATTTTTCCAATTTTTTGTGAAGATAGGATCATTTTTAACCAAGTTATGACGGCGTACCCACAACTCAACTATCTGACTTATAGGACCATAACTCGGGCGCCTGATTTTTTCACCGCTCCAAACGACGTGTACTTTTTATTTGGACCCCTAGCAACATTTTGACAACTCAGACTTCAAAAAATATTCACACTGAAGAAAAATATTTTTTCGTCTCTTGGAAAATCATCAGTCAACTGAAAATTGTGGCTGACCTAGATAACATGATGCTTCAAAAAACCGACAGTTTTTGTTCTAGACGTATCATAACTACTCATGACAATTTTCAGACCAATCGGATCATTTTCAGTCCAGTTAGAAACGAGAAACCAAAGGTACCCTCACCATTTTCCGCTACTGTATATGTCTTTTGTTCAGTTTCAGTTGTTTTGCTGAAATCATCTGTATTCTTTGTCTATGGCTCATATCTATTTTCCAAAGCAAGTTTCTTGGTTTTGAAGTATTGGATCGAGAAATTCGTCAACATCATTTCAAGTCCATCGCGAGCAATACTTTGCATTTAGTTTCCGTTTGTTCATTGTGTATTGTTACAAAAATTAGATTGGGAAATATGGTATTGCACGAGAAATGCGCCAGCAAGGACCCAAGTTTTTCGCGAGCAACACTCTACGTTTCTTTGATTGACCTTGGCCTCTTCTCTGTGTCTCTGTTATTTTATCCAGTCTGTCTTTACGCGTCGCGGTTGTGCGTTGCGGTTGTGCGGTTTGACCTTTGTAAGAGTCAACGTCTAGTGGTGTCACCCCTCACACTCTGCACGCAAGGGTCGTTTGAGTGACCCTGTTATATGTATTTACTCCTGTTTTTTGCTCTTTCTACCGCGTGTCTGTTGTCACGTTAATTTTCGTTTATTGTGCTCGCGACTCTGAACTTATATGTCGATTGTTCAGTTTCAGAAGTTCATCTGAAAACATCTGTAATCATTGTTAACCCATTTATCACCCATATCTGTTTTCCGAACTAAGTTTCTTGGTTTTAAATAATTGGATCGAGAAATTCGTCAACATCATTTCAGGTTCATCGCGAGCAACACTTTGAAGAACGATTTTGTTTGTTTAGTATGTATTGTTTCGAACAAATGATTAGGAAGGGTGCTTTTGCACGAGAAATGCGCCAACGAAAATCCAAGTTCTTCGAAAACAACACTCTGCACACCTTCATTTGGTCGTGGCCTCTTTTCTGTGTCTGGTTTATTCCAGTCAATCCTTACGCGTTGCGGTTCGACCTTTGTGAAGAAGAGAGTTCAGTGAGGTCACCACTCCTTGCACTCATCTCTTAATTGTGCGATCCCCGCCGCCTAGTAGTCTCGTTATCTTCCTGTTCTGTTCTTTGCTAAATTCTGGAGTTAGTTCGAACAATACATGGTTTTTGGTTCGATCTTGTGAACCAGGCAACTGTCATCTCTCACTTCTTCACCGTCATTTTTTCACTCAAAACTTTGTACTCAAATTTTCCTATTTTCAGTAGTCAACACAAAAGAGTTTCGAGCAACCTGTCACTGTCTGCCCAACCTTCAATTTCAATCGTTTATATCGACTCTCTTTCCCCGATGGATTCAAATAGGATGACTAGGTGAGTTAAAATGGAATGCTACCATAGGAAATACAAATTAGTGAAATTCGGAATAATAGATTGAACGGCGGATACATGGCGTTCACTCTGAAAATCTCACTCATTTTGTTTTGAAAGCAACTTTGACTCTCAAACAAAGGTTCATGAGAAATCAAGAGAAACAAGGGCTAGCTTTTGAAAGTCAGTACAGAAGTAGCTGCTAGTCGAAAAAGGGGTTCTTTCTCAAAGAGTGATCATAGGCCCGATGGGACATACGTAGTCATTGGACTGCTTGTAATCCCTTGAATCTGTGAAGTACATATCATTGTCAAAGATATTCAGAGCAATCTGAGTTTTTTTGAGAAAGGATCTGAGCACTCCATGAGCGAGTTTGGAATAATAGGGGTGACCACATTGCACCCCATCGCTGTCAGTTAGGCTTTTATTCGTGCCCAGTAATTTGGGTGTATCGCGCGAGAAGTATCCGCACTTCGCCCAAACTACAGAACCTACAGAACCGGTGTCACCCATGAAATTTGCAAACTCGAAACATTGGGAATCTACAATTTCAATAGGATAGCTACCCCCACCTTTCCCCTGACGCATTTCAAGTAGATAGAGCGGGCTAATGGAAAGATAGTGGTGAAATGGATATAGCGAAGCGTTCTTCCAGACGTTTGTCACCAAATCTCATCCGTTACTAATTGACATAACACCGCTGTATGCGGGAATCTCCTTGAACTTCATACAACACCGATCCGATTCGGCGCCGTACCCACTTTTCCCTTGTTACCATGTTGCACTTTGGCATCAGTTTGTCGAACCGTAATTTGCGGTTGAAGTGCACTTCCGCTAAAGTAGCACCATTAAATGCAGAATGTGGAAAGTTCCGGTAATCGCTGAGGTAGTGGCTACCACTTTAATCTGTTGCTTCATTTGGATAAACCGAATCCATTCATCGTGCACTTGAGACAAGGCCATGGACTCCCCTTTTTGGTGTTTCCAACGTACTGCATCAAAATATTTATCAATAGCAGCCCAATCCGTAGAGGTATCTTGTCCTGAAAAAGAAAATGAATACAGACCAGTCATCCACGGACATGTTGGCTAGTTTTGCATCAGTAGCGCCTTTGCCAATTTTATAGGTGTACCCAAGGGAATTTTGATAGTTTCAAGTGACTTATCTGCAGTCAAGCTTGGCGGCGCATCATTAAGCTTTGCTGGTTACCAAACGTTCTCATCAGCGCTCCCACGGTATTCTCAAATTTGGCGTCATGGACGTTTTCCACGTGAATCCATGATTTGTTGGAATGTTGACTCCTCCTAAAGACAAACAATCAGCAGACGGGTTCTTTCTCTTTTGGAAAGCTGTGCTCCATTTTCCAGAAAGATTAACTTATAACGGCCAATCCACTTCTTGAATGAATCGGGCTCGGCTATATTTTAAGCGTACTCGGGTAATTGCCATGACAAGTCGCCAATAAGATGTGCGTTTAATCCTGTGCGGTGACCACCGGCAGCCATGCGCTGATTTGGATCAGATGACGAATTAGCGGTCAGCATATTCATTTTCATCTCTTTTAGCGCCCTGTTTTCATCTATTAGCTGGTGCGTAATCGCATTACTGTTTGCGAGCTGATTCAGTATATTCTGCAGCACCTGACCCATCGCTTACGAGCTTGCCGCATGCCCCATTTCAACCTACGTAAGATCGTAGAACTTTCTTGATCGCATGTAGATTTTCCCGCGTGAGTTCGAATTTCGTCCTGTTCGCCAATATATGTTATGTTGGCAGACAACGAAGAGAAGTGTAAGAAATAGTTATTGTATGAGAGTGATTGTGACGAGTTCAATTACACGTAAACATGGTCTTCACGTCAAGGGTGCCGCCTTGAGCAGCCACTTGCATCCCCAACAAACCAACAAACCCCCTATTGATGACGCTTTTCAGTCACGGCGTCATCAATGTACCACTTTATTTTTCTCATAGTTGTCACGGGCTGGGCCGGCCTGGAGGCCCGGAAAATGACCCTAACTTTTGAAAAATCAAGAAAATATGCCAAATTGTGTGCTCCAGTCGTATATTCAGCGTTAATAGGTAGTTTCAGGTTATTGAAGCATGATAAGCGATTTTAATGAACTTTCAGTGAAAGAATGCAAAATTTTCGAAAAAATGCGAAATTTTCAAGAACAAATATTCAAAATTTTTGAGTCCGGGCCTTCGGGCCGGGCCGGGCCTTGAAAAATTTTCCCTCGGCCCGGCCCGGCCCGGGTTTCCGGGCTTTGCCGGGCCGGCCCGGAATTTGACAACTATGATTTTTCTGATACCACTTTGTAAACTGTGTTTGTTTGTTTATTTCATTTTCAAGCTTTCCTCTACTAAGATTTCATTTTTCCAGCGACCAGTGTGCATCAACTGAAGACTCAAAGCGTAAAGGTCAACAACTTCACAACACTCTGGGTGGTACTGGTTGATAAGGACAACACGCTGCTCGTGTTCTGCTGAATTCAGTGGAGCCAGTCATCAGTTTACCGAAAAATTGACAATCACAGTGAAAAAGCAATTATCAATCATGTTCGACTCATGTTGGGAAAGACATCATCGGCAGTGGAACTCTTCTCTGCTCAAGAACTTATTACGAAAGAAATCGATTTTTATATGACACTCAAAATGAAAGAATTAGTCCGAAACGGCAACAGGCCTGATGTGTAGCTCCAATGAAATCCTGTGATATGCAAAATAGAAGTTTTTTGGGATTAAAAAATGTGAGTTAGTGTTACAGGTTCTGCGAAAAACAAGAAACATGTTGCAGAATCACTCACGTCTTGTCGCCGAATGGAAAATGTGTTGAAGAACAATACGTTGCTCTAATAAGAATCTGTACAAATCCCAATTGCGAACTATATCACTCATTAGCAAAAACAATTTTCTATCAACTTGAATGAAAGGTGAGTCATAAGAAACTAGAAATTTCAGGTAAAACCTTGCTTAACCTACTGTATCCTATATTGGCTGGCATTAAGGTTTCCATTACCTTGAGCCTTCAAGAAGTTAGTCATCGTAAAATCTGGATTTCTTCTGGCTCAGAATTCACGCAGAAAACTGATTATCTGTAGACAATTCCTTGACCGAATTGTGTTCTTCGGAAGGGCGAGAAAGTGTTTTTTTCTCACAGTGAAGATTCCGGCGAGAAGATCTCAACAGAAGGCCTGTATTTTGAACGATTTTTTTTTGAGTTTCCATTTCCAGCTTCGAAAACCAACGTTTCTATACTTTTTCATCGCTTTCCGAAAGTTTGCTTCCTCCGTTCTCTTTTTCACTTTACGCTACCATGATCTTTATTTTTCCTTTCTTTTTTTTTACTTTCTTTGTTTTTTTTCCGCAAACATTCTCTTTTTCGTCTCTTTCTCTTTTTTACTGATACCATTTAGTAACCCTATTCATTTTGCAGGCTGCTGCTCAAAAACTTGGGAAATTAGTAAGCATGTCGTCAAGACGTGATTCTAGTGCGCCCTCGGGGCAATTTTCTCGCCAAAATCCTCGGCAATCGGCTGCTCCAAACGAGAGTCGTCCGTTAGGAACGGATAATACGGATTACCGATCTCTCAACAATCCGAGGAGTCCAAATGCCTTCAATTCAAGTGGATCTCCCCATCGTGAAGGTGTTCCGGGCAATGCAGCTCAGTGGTTTCAGGATAGTTCGGCTTACAGACAATACGGTAGCAAAGGTGAGTCAAACGTATGAAAAACATATAGTTCTATTCATTCTTCCATTTCAGGCCGCGGTGACACGTTCCAGTGTACGGACCCAACAGTGACATCCCCCAACCCTTCCGGAGAGGCGGGTATCGGGACCTCTGGATCTAATCGCTTCCAAGGATCAAGGAAGTCTCCGTTCCGTATCGACCCGGCTGTCAACTCTCCAAATTACTCATACCACCACACCTCAAAGAGTGATGACTGTGGATTTTACGGAGGTTAGTTCTGATTTCGAAAGGTTTCAGAAAACAAGAAGAACTTCATTTGAGAACTGTTTTTTAAGAAAGTCCAACAATATCTCGCAACAAATTTACATTTTGAAACAATTTTCAGGTATTGGAGCGGCTTCGTTCATCCCAGATGAGAGTACTGCTCCACCAGATAGACACAGTTCTCGAAGAGGATCTACAGTGGATCGGGATGCGACGACTCCATTGTCTCAACAAGAAAACCTCCAAAGTGCCGGAAATGAGGCCGAGAGAAGAAGCTACCGTACTAGTGTCCGTGAATCCGACTATGCCAATAATACCGGCAGTCAATCAACTTCAGGGAAACGGGATGTCTACGAAGAAAATGGTTAGTGCTATAAAAAACATTTGTGTACACTCAAAAAGTGTACTGATTCTATCAAATGTCTTTTTTGGTTCTGGTTTCTATGGTATATTTGTTTGTTTCAGGGCATGGTACTTCTGCTCGTTCGGATCCACCGCCGAGCCAACCCATTTCAAGTCAAAAAGGGAGCCGACCCAGAAGTTCCTCCCGTTCCCGCTCCACACATCAATCCGAGCACGTTGCTCGTGTCTCCTCATCAAATCCATCGGAAAGCATGCCACGTTCCTCTCAGTCGAGTGCCAACTCAACGAAAAGTTTCATGCTCACAGAATGGGAGAAAAGCCAACTGTACTCACCATTCTTCCAGCCCTGTGATCAGAACGGTATGTTTTTATTTTTGATCTCATACAAATTCCTTCAGGGTGTTGAAGGGATTACTAGTAAATAATCAACACTGTCCATATACAATTTACTTCAGATGAATATGTTGCTGAGTTGCATTCAAAGCTGGAAGTGGATGACGGGAATGGAATGATCTCCTCGAATCAACCGGCGCCTTCTCCCAGGAAATCATCTCCTACACCGAAAAAAGGATTGTCTTCAATCGATAAAGTACCTAGTTTGGATAATGAAGGATTATATACAGCCAAAGAGGAATCTTCTGCATTGAGATCTGCATCTGGATCCGTTTCCAACACATCTCGCCATACTGCAAAAGTTGGAGTTGTTCAAGTTGACGTTGATTCCAAAATAGTCCCAACAGAAGAAAGGAATAGCATGGGTGGTGGAACTCCGAAGACGGCAATGAGTGGTCCATCGGCGTCCAATGAAGCCATCAAAACCGATTCTTCTCAAAAAACAACTGAAAAGAAGGTTTTCGGACCGCGCGATGAAAACTCCGATCCAAACCGTTGCCATTTCGACCCGAAAACAAGAATTCTCACTGCACCAGATTGTCAAAACAAAAGAACGGCCTACGTTGGACTTCTGGATAGGCAGAGTTCACCACCTCCAAATGTGCCATTTGTCGGCTTTTACACAACTCCTACGCCGCGACTCTCTCCAATGCCGATCATCGTCGTCAATGAGAACATGTATAGGTTGATGAACGAGCGCCAAGAAGCCATTCGAATTCCTTTCGACTTCGAGTTCACCTTGTTCCCTTTTCTTGAGACAAACAGAGGTTTATTGAGAGGACCGTACAGATACTGTGAAAATGAGAGGTTGGCTCGCTTCATGAGACAAGTCGATTCAAATGAGGTCATGAATACGGAGTTCATGACAAATGGAGGCGATTTGTAAGTTTTCAGTACACTCCATTAGTTCTAACTTGTTTTTTAACAGGGCCTGGCGGAGAAACCGGGCAGATGAGATCCGTAGTAAACGGCTCGAACAACCAATCAAGGACACTCCATCTGGGAAACGGAAAGTACCGGACGGCAAAAAAGACAACTTGGCGGGCGTTCAATACCCCCAATATCCCACAATCTTTGCAAAAGAGGCAAAAAATCGGTACGAATTCGGGATGAGACCAGAAAAGCCTGTGTAAGAACTGAAATCAGACATCGAAAAAGCTCAAAAACTTTTTTTCAGCACCACAAAAAGCTTGTTGGATAAGCAAGCGTATAGCAAGAATCCCATTCCAGCATTGGACTTGAATCAGGATATTGATGTGGAGTTACAAGAGGGATCGCAACCAAGTGAGCAGACCTCTGCTAGTGCTCTCAAGTCCAAGGGCGGTGTTCGAACGGAACTCTCATACGATTCGACTCAAAAAGAATCCACCGGTCAGAGGACCAATAAAGCTGATCAAGAAATTGCCAAAACTCCTTCCCTCACTTCCTCTTCAGCAACCTCCGGCCATCCAAACAGTTTCCGTGCGATTCTGAAAGAAACAAAGGCTAAATTGCAAAGAAGAACTCAGTCTGAAGATCGTGAGAGCAAAAGATCGCGGGATGTTCCAGAAGTTGTGGTTTCACATGCTCACCGCTCAAGGTCTAAAGAACGAAAGGCGACGGCGTCGAGGTAAGTATCAAGTCATTTAAGAACAAAGCATTGAAGAAAAATATCAAGTACATACATCAATCTTTTCAGCTCCAAGCCAAAAGTGACTTTCAACTTACCCAAGACTCGTCGTCGTTTGCCCTCGATTCACGCCCGCGATGACAATGATCCGGCACAGAAATTGTTCAACAAACAATTAGATGAGTTTCGTGCAAGCAACCCAAAGATGCCACCAAAAGTGTATGGGAAGAACAAGGTTGCTGGACCTCTGGGAATGCCCTCGTTCCACGAGCCATCAAATGATGATCCATCGGACGTTCTCATTGCTCAACCGCAGTTTATTGCTGTTGATCGCATGGAATATGAATCAGAGTACGGACCGCAGCCGCTTCATTTCAACGTCTTCCCTAAGTCTATGTACTCGGAGGATAAGGAAAATTTGAAGAAGTACTTTGGCCAAGACCACTCGGCTCAAACCGGACTCTCACTTCTCGGTCTGGTCCATTCTCCCCAGCCTAAATCTGTCCGTTCGCAAATCAACATCCACAAGCTCTTGTATCAGAAGTACTTGGCAGAGGAAGAAGTTAAGCGAAATTCCCCCTTCTACTATAAAAGTAAGTTATTAACAAAAACTTCAATTGTTCACACAACATGGTTTTGCAGCGGAAAACGACTTCCAAAGTAACATGAAATCCTTCGTCGAAAAATTTCCATTCCGCTCAAATGACTCAGACCAAATGGAAAAACGAACTGGACAAGCTGCGCGCTTCTTGAAGAAACCGCATTACTTCCCAGACTTCTTTCCAGCGGACCTTTGGTATATGTGGCAAGATGCGGTTCGGAAAGAAAACAGAGTGGCTATTCTGGACGCCATGTATTTCTACGCGAGAGGTCAAAAACTAATTGTTGAACGTGAAGAGAAGGCAAAGTATGAGAACGAATGGAAGTTCTTCCTTACACAGATATTCCCTGAATTCTCTGCATAATCATAAGTATACCAATCCTTTTCATTCTGCTATTCTGCCCTCAATCAGCCTCTTCCCCATATCCATTCTAGACGAATGATTAAATTGACTAGTTTTTACCGATCGTTTTTTGTATATGTTTGTGCCTCCACCCTCCCAATCACTACATTTTATTCAGTTCTTTCCACACAAATTTTGTAGTCGGGTGTGTGCCGAGGCGTAGTTCATCCTTTTCTCCACTATTCCCTTTTGCCTGACTTTTATTTTGATGTTAAAATTCTTACCCCAATTGTGCTCATCTGAGCTTTTGTAATGTATCATTAGGAGAATTTGTCAATTCTTTTTTCTCCGTCTCTCCTCACCAAAAGATTTTCATACCTTGTTGTATTTATACGTGAAAATCAGTCCCCCCGCCAATTCTCGGTTACAAAAAGTGCTTTTTCCTGTATCAACCAAAAATAAAAGATCGTGCCTGTATTCACTGTTAGCTCACATAACAATTATCCGACCACAAAACCTGTAAAGCGATTATGAGCTTCAGTTAGAAAAGTTTATCACGGATATAAGAAGAATCTATTAACAACAACTACACAAAGCGACAATTGTTCAGAAGTGTTTATGTTTGCAGCACAGCATGCACATTTAACCACATCCGTTTGCTGTTATTCTTCCTCTTGTCTTTGTTCGACACTATTTTCACGTTGTTGTGATATACTTTTGACGGTTATATCTGAATCGATTAGGTGTTTATTTTGCAGTACCAATACTTCAAAAGTTGTCCTTTCTTTGAATTATCTTCTTTGAAGTATGATTTTTTTAAATTTTGGTTTTTTTTTTTTGATTGTTCGACATTTTATGAAGCGAAGCGAGCGAGTCATTTTCTATTTTTTTGCTGTTATCAATTTTTACCCGCACATTTCTGATACTGACCAAATTGTAATTAGGGGCCGAACAATCCAACAAAAAACCGAGATTGTTTTACTGGGACCATCGCAGCAAGGCAGAATCAGAATTGCCAGTAATCGATTTTAGTGGGAGGATGTGTATTGAAGTGAAAAACAAGTTGAAATCACTTTCTGGTTAACAACACTGAATTCTGAAAAATGGAAGTTTTATACGATCAGAAAGCTTTTTCTGAGAAGGTTGAAGAAATTGAGTCGCTAGCATCGAACGAGGTCTTTGTCGGTAGACGTGTTAGAAAAAGCAGAAGATTAGGATTTGTAAACGTGGTTTCTCGAGAAGATTATCGTGAAATTTTGGCAATTTCCTAAATTTTAACGAAGTTCGTAAAAAAGATCGAGTGGAATCGATAGAGTTTTGGAAGATATTTGGGTGGGGAGGATCAGTTTATTTCAAATTTGAGTATGTACATCATCGTGCTTGTGGAGAAAAAATAAAGTTTTCACGCTTGAAATGGGTAGATGTTTCATTTAGTAACCATAGAAACAGAAGCAATACGCTTTGGAGTTTGGCAGTTGATATTTGTATTTTGCTCCGGAAATTGTTTTTTTATTTAGACACTAGCAGAAACTCTAGTGAACAAATTTAAAATAATATATTCATTCATACCAGTGACCCCTAAAGTTTGATAAATGCTATGAAGACCATGTAATACAACTTCACAGACTGACTTCTCAAAAAACTATCGGTAAATAATATCTTTGAATGTGTATACACACAATAAGTAAATATATAAGTGATAAAAAGTGATGGCAGTTATCCAAGAAAGGATCCCAGAAATTAATGTGTCTTTTCCAATGGGTCATAACTTTATTGAATTTTTAAAAGAACTTGGTTCCCAATATCAAGTTCTTGTCGGCATTGTCCTGAAAGAAGTTGTCATCAGCCCCTATATCAAATAATCTTCCGTTAAAGGGGGTGGGAACTCTCATACGTAGGGGAAATTTAAGGGGAAAAAAAGGTCGCAGTCTCTTCTAGGCAAGGAGGGTCGGCGTGCTTTCTCGGCCGCATAGCGAAGTCGGTAGCGATTTCGGTTATTTGTCAGACTGCCACTGGGTTCGAACCCACCAGAGTTCGAACTATTTTCGTAATTTCAGTGAAATGTTTTTTTGAGTTCCCACCTCCTTTAATGATTAAATTCTCTAAAGGTTTTCCTGTTGTTACTTATTTTAATTACAGTCTACGAGACGTACTTTGAGAACTGCTGGGAGAGTGAGAAGAAGTGGTTGCTGTGGCATTTGCTTACAACTGAATAGGAATTGAAGAAGTTGCTCGTTTGTTATTACCTGAAAAAAGGAACATAACGAATAAGAAACAGCTCGCGAATTCACCTGATTTGTAGCAATTTGGCTTGGGAAAATAGGTGACCGCAAAGACGGAGGACCAGGAGAGTCTTCTTCCTGAAATCTGATGCTACTGACAAACTAAAAAATGTGAACTCTTACCACTACTGGTGATCCAGAAACCACAGCAACTTTCTGTTCGGCCGACGAAAACCCGGATGTTACTAGTTTTTCTTTTTCATCCATTCCACTGACTAAAGAACTGATTTTGTCACCCGTATTTGTTCCAGTTTCTGGGTTGTCTTCTAATTTTCTCTTTTTTGAGATTGGTGGAGTGACATTGTTATTGTTGGAAAGATTGAGAGTAGTGTAACGAACTCCAAAGTTCAGGCAAAGTTCTTGGACTTTAGAAACTTCTTCACGTCTCAATAAAGTCCAATTCAATTTGCTAATTGACTCTTGAATGATAATTTCACGGACCTGGAAAATAACTATCAGTGATAATGGTAATTTATGATCTTACTTTTTCACGTCTTTGCCTGGTAATTTCATCAATTCCTTGAACGATCAATTTGCTAGTTTCAATCATTTTCCACAAATTGAAAATGTTGGTTTTGGTAGCGGTTAGTTGGATTTGTCGTTCGATAACAGACATCTTCATGCTGCGAGGATGATCAAACTTAAACTGTTTACGAAGCCGATCATATTCTTCTTTATATGACTTGTATGTAGTCACGAATTTCTCCGTTTGTTTAGCTGCGATCAAAATTCTCATTTCAGCAAAAATGTCTTCCATTTTTCTTGACTGCTTCAGAAGAAACGCAGAGCAAGCCTGATCATTTTCAATCATCTTCCAAAGCCGTTTGACTTCTTTCCTCAGTTCATTCTCCTCAGCAGCTATGTTTGTTTCATTTGTAGCCGCATTCTCCAATTTCTTCATGTTCAGAGCTATTTCTTTAGTTTTTACATAATACTTGATAAGTTTATTTATTTCTATCTCGCTCGATTCGAGTCTAGCTTGGTTGTATTCAAGTTCTTCTCTCGATGAAACATCATTCTTCTGCCACACAATTTGAGGGAAAATCGGGTTGCTAGGATCCATCGTTGCGCTCCACGTGCAAACGGCTGCAAACACTATTTCCGAAACCTTTGAGAATCGATAGCCGACGTACCTTTAGAGATAGCTTCGAACGGATTCTATTTTATCCACTAGTTGTTATCAATAGTCAAAGATCTTTAACGTGAATCTCCTTCAGAGCGATCTGGCCCAATATTTGTGTTGAGAAGTTACAAGTTGATCGACTATCACTGAAAAGATGAAGAAAAGAAATTGTGTTGAACGAAAAAACTCTATGCAAACAATAAAAAGTAAGGAGAGTGGACATGATATATAAGGAAAAGATGATTATGCATGAAGTAGACCATATTATGGGAAAAAGGCCGCTTTGGTCGTCAACGTGAACATTGTGTGTCAAAGAACAGTAAAGTTAGGGTGCAAAAAATCTGAAGAAGAATCGAAAAACCTTAAAAGGAGATGTGTTTTGCACAATTTCAAAACTTTCCTCAAATGTCACTCCCACAATTCAAATCCGGAGACCCGAAATTCTTGCTCACGTGCTCAACGTTCCGGTGAAGAGCCTGATTTTGCAAAATTCAGTGTTCAAAAACTGAACAGAAACTCGGAAACGGGGCAATAGGAATAGACCGGAAATCCCCAAAAGTGTTGGTTATTGAATTGAATGATCAGAAATCAGTTTACACTGCCGAACAAAAACCATTTGAAGCAGAACATTATCACTTCTGAGTGAGTTCATGATCTTTCAACTATGATTCAGTGATCACGTAGTTTGCATAAAGCTGAGGAAAAGAATACTGAGAGATCGAGTAAAATTGAAATTTGCAGAAAACGAAATAAGTAAGAATCACAGGGCTTCTGGAAATGCCGTTCTCATCGAATTTAGAAATCCGTTATTTAAACGAGAATGTCAGTCCGTATTCATTTTTGCAGAAATTATTCGGTATTGAGAGCTCAACTGAATCTCGATTTTGTATGACTACGTTAGATTGAAAATGTCAGTAGTACTCAACTGAACGCCCACAAACGGAGATGAATGAAAAAATCGAATGAAGACAAGAAATCTCAAGCCTCTTGTAGTTGGAATGAAAACTAACAAGAGAAGCGTTTCATAGTTGTTTTGATTCAAATTTTGAATCCCTTCAACATACTCACGATCTGTGTTTTTTGAAATACGGTCTTGCCAAATGCAGTACTGAGTCGTTTAACGTTTGGTGAGAACAAAGTTTTTTGTGGCTTGTTTCCGACAAAATAGATCTCAGGCCAATCGTTAGGGTCGGCTATTCAACAGTAACAGAAAGTTTGAAATTTGAGTGACTTTGTTAACGTGTATAGAAAATACAACCTTCAAAACAAGCCGCGAACATGGAGAAAACACAGAAAAAGTTCAATGCTCCCACCTTTTCTTAAGAAACATATCATTCAAATTTTCAATCCACTCAGCAAAAGATTCCTTCGAGCGAAAGACGACGAGAAAAAAAAAGAGTAAGAAAAAGAAAAATGGGAGATGATGAATTAGTGCTCTCTTTTAATGTTCATCTATCCGCTTGATGGCCCCTTTTCGGGACTACACCGCTGTTTTGTTCGTTCAATTTTGCAAATGCACCGCCCAATTTGCGGAAAGCCGTAGGAAGAAGCTGCACGGCGATTCTCTTTGGAAAAAACGTTTGCAAAGGATGGAGAGCCAAAAGAACAGAGAATTTTGAATTGTATGAAAAGTAGTCCGAGCTGATGTTATTAAGAATTTCTATTCTCACACTTAGAAAATATGATATTTAAGAGTTCCGATGTGTGCCTTCTAAGATTGTCTTTCGGTAAATGATTGAATGTTTCGGAGCATTTCTACAAATAGAAAAATTATCTGATTTGAACAATGTCCAAAAATACAATCCCATGTCGTGTGAGTTTTTTTCCTTAGAGGTGTTCAAAAAAAGTATATATGTGTTCCGAAATTTGTTTCTCAACATCTCAAAGTGAATAAAACTTCATTGACGAAACATTTTTTTCAAAGTTCAGAAATCAACGTATATATTTATTTTGTGAAAGAAATAAAACTACTCTAACCGAAGGCATACAAAAAGTAATGTTGCAAAACTGAATGAAAGAAAATCATCTGCCAGAAAATGTTGGGGAAAGTTGAAGCGTTAAATTTAAAGAGGACGAAGAAAGAAAATTAATTTAACCGAAAATGGGTGCATATCTTGGGACGCGTGCTTCCATTATAGTGCTGAATTCGAAATAAGAACGTTTCTTTTCTTTTTTGATGGAAATGTGAAGAATCAACCCTCTTCTGCTCATTCGGAAAAACCATCGTAGTTTTTTCTTCTCTCTCCCTTCTCGAATAAACTCTGGTAACTGGAAAAAACGCTCCTCATCGGTAAAGTTGATGTACCCTATTTCGAAATGGTGTGGAACAGAAGATTCGAAGAATGCCTGAAAAATAAAACCGCGTGACTTTTCAAATATCATTCGAGAAGCATATTTCACACAGACTATCTATAGCTCACCTTTTTGATGGAGACCAAATTTCTCGAAGTGATCGTTTGAAAAATAACAGAAATAGATCCAAAGTTGAAAAAATTCTGGACTTTTCCAGATATGATACAGTTTTTAATCACGAGTGTTTTGCAAGCCAGCCATTGAGCAAGGTTTGCCACCGCATTGATTTGAATAGTGTGTTTCGCTTTTGATAAATCGAGAAGTGTGAAAGTTACAAAAACAGTTGGATCTAAAAATGGCACAATTTGCAGAATTTGATCCTGATTTGTTGCCTCCATATAAAGATTCTCAACTTTAAGCAGAGCCGATCTCAACGCAAAGATTGATCCTACTCTTTGAAAAACAGCATCGTTAGTTTCCTCGTTTTCCGACGAGTAAACCCAAAGAAACCACATTTTCTCAGTTTGGAATGTCAGAACATGTTTAATATCATTGAACAACGCTTCATGAGCAGTCAATTTTTTGAGAAGAATAATCCTTGTTCCATTCTCCACTCGACATCCTTCTGGATCAGGTTTGAAAGTGATAATTCTTGTACGGAAAAAGTCCTCAGCCAAAGTGACACTTGCACCACCGTTCTCCAATTTGATGCAAATGCTTTTGAAGTTCGTAGATGGTTTGATATTGTCAACTTGATCACGGAGAGAGGTGCATACTTTGCGAAGTTTCATTCTAAAATAATCATAATTGATCAATAAAATCCAGTAACTTTCGTTGAGACACTAGTTATAATAGAAAATTATTGATCGAACAGCACTCTAAGAATGTTGTTAGAAAAAGCTATTTCTGACATTGAGCATGAATAAGGATATACCGTCATAAGTTTTGATTTGGAGAACACCTATAGAAAAATGGGAAAACATCTTGTTCTATTAAAAAATTGCAAGAAATGCTATCGTTTGCCTAAACAACTACATGCAGAAGTGATAACTTACACGGTCCTGTATTTCAGTTCCTTCAATATCACGCCCATAGCCCTGTCTGGAACATCCGTTAGTGTTGGCATATCCTATAAGAATGATCCATGAGTTTCGTTACAAAATGGAAAAATATATAGGAGAAAGGAAGAAGTCTATAAATTCCCTACAGCCTAATAGTGAGAACTAAACATTTTATTGGAAAAAAAATCTGTGGGAATCATATTACTTATCGAAACGGTTCAAAACGTGCATTTCACCATTTTTCGTACATTGAGAATGTTGTTGAACAACTAGAATAGTAAGATGAGAAAAGGATTTTTGGAGTTTGACATGGATATGTTCGCTAGAGACATGGCAACCCGATTGGTTTTGAAGTCATAAACCGACGCCGAGATTGTGTGTTTGGACTACATCGCAACCAATCGGGAAATGTATTTCAAGACATAGAGCACGTGATAGCCTGCATTGAACAAAAGAAAAACTAATGAAATTGAGCATTCATTTTCTAAAATTTCTCCATTAGATCTCCACATTTTAGAAGCAATCGAAACAAGAAATCAAGCTTTCCGAATACACTTGAAGAAATAAATAAAGATTATGAAAGTGAAATGAAATGAACAAAAAGTTGGAAATAAATGAATTTCATAATCTTTGTTTTTGCAGTATCAGACGGCCTGAAGCGCAACTATTTAAAAAACGTTTTATAGGAAGGCAAACTGCATTTTTCAAAAGTATTACGAGGATTTAAAGTTCAATAAAGTAGCATCGAATAATTCAGATTATCAGTTCTCCCACTATGAACGGATAGTCTTATTTGTCATAGCCGATTCAATAGGTTTCTCTTTTTTTGAAGTTCATCCACATTTTCCAGTCGTATTAGTCAACACCATCGTCATCGATTTCTTTAAACGCTCGATTCAACATGAGTCAGCACAGTTGAAAAATTCGTTCAATCAGAGAAAGTGACACAGAAGGGTTGAAATTGTTCTAAAAGCACGCATATATCAATGATAGACATATTCCTATTTGCAAAACATTTCATCGGAATGAGAGGAGATATTCAAAATCTAATTAGAATGAAGCTGGTTTTCGCGAAAAAAGACAGAATAGCTTTAAAATTGAGAAAGAGTAATTGGGCGACAATGAAAAATACGAACTGGAAGAGAGATCGTTTGAAGAGAATAAGAAATAATGTGAAAATTGAAATGAACAAAGTTACATGGTGTACGTGGATTGAGATGTTGTACGTCTGAAAGATTAGTTGAGTTTCTGGTTGTTGTAGTTCTATACTTACCGATGAACGATCAGAGTAGTGCTGACACCATTGTAATGCATTGCATGGATATATAAATAGTCAAAGTAATCTGATTTGATACAACTTTCGTTTTAAAAAGTTATATCCGTAATATATTTGGTTGTGAAATAAAACAAGGACTCATCGATTTGAAAATGTAGAAATGTTATTTTGCTTGAAAATAGCGTTGAAATTGCAAGACAGCTTCATCAGAGTCATTGATGTTCACTGAAATAATTTCTTTGTTATCAGTGACAGCAAGTTCGACTCACTGTTGCCAATAGAAAACGTATTTGGATCTAGATCGGGTTCTTTTTTGATTGTTCTATTCAACATTATGTAAGCTCCATTCATTTGTGAAACGTTCGTCATTGTGTTCAACTTGTTTTGCATGTTGTTTTGTGCCATCGGATAACCCAAAGTAAAATTATGTGAGTTGAAAGCACTGTTGCCATAAGACACAAAACGGTAACCCGGAGCAAATAAACCGCAAACTCTCACTATCTCGATTTGATCCAGTGGTGTAATGGTTGCATAGCGAAGTCTATGAATTGGTTTTTGTAAGATGATTTCCCAAACCTGAAATCTTATAATAACTCAGAATCGTCGTTTTAGGTCACTTACGTTTTGTTGAAACTTTTGTCTCAAGTATCTCAGCCCCTCAACTACCAATTTGCATGTTTCGATGGCGAGCCAAGTGTTGAACATCTCAATTTTCATCTCAGCCATTGCAATTCTTTTCTGCACAACTTTTTGGTAATACTTGGATAGAAGAGAAAAATGTTCTGCTTTGTACTTCTGCAGTTCCCTCAAATAGCCAGAATAAGATATTTTTGCAGTTCTGAAGTTCTGCTCCTGATTTCGAGTTCTTTCTTGTACCCAACTTTGAATCAAAATGTCAATTCTCCCGAACTCTTCAGAATAGAATGGGATTTCAGGTGGAGGCAAACTGTTATCGATAATTTCCTTGATTTTCAAAACTCCGTTTCTCATTCTGTTATCCATTGCTTGCCCACTGTACAATTCGATTTCTTCTCTTTGCAAAGATTGTATTCGGACCAGTTTAGCAGTCATTTTATTCATTCTGGTTTTGTTTCTTTTAAATGCTGCTTCAGAAATATTGAGATCGGTTTTGTTGGTAGGGACAAGTGTGAAATGTGCAGTTTCGGACGGTTCGAAGTTCAAGACATATCTCAATCTCTCGTAACCCTGAAAATGGCAATTGAGGAAAACCAACCTAACAACTAGATTTCTCACATATTTGCGGTAACTCGGGATATGTGCAGATTTCGGAATTGCTCCATTTTTTTGATGTTTCAAGTGAGTAAGCATGTTGGTGAGATGTTTTCAACAAAGAAAACTAATGAAAAAAACCTAAAACAAGGAAATTAAGAACAAATGAGACAGCAGAAATCTGAATCTGCGCAAGAACAAATCATAAACGACAACGTCAAAATGATATTTCAAATGAAATTTTAATTGAGAATTCTCACAAGAGCTTTGAATTTATAAGATGCATTTAGTAAAAATAAAAAGTACTTTCCGGAGTTTTTGGTTAATTAGAGATCTTCTCCTCGCTTGGGAACTCGTATCAACCTCAATGCGACTTATGACACATTCTTAATCGTTCTAAAAGTGCAAAAACTTGATAAACATAATTTTCAAAGGGAACGATATACTTGTGGAATTGAAGGTAAGCCAACAGAAATCCGCCAAAATCAAATGAATTGCGTCGAAGGGGTTGAGGGAAAACCAAGAAAGTGACGAAAGATAATGCGAAATCCACACGAGAATGTTCTTTTTTCCGACTGCCGAATCGCCCACAAAATGATTGGTACTCTCATAATGGTGCTCTCTCTCCAATTGCCTAAGTGGATGGCTATAGCAAGTAGGACTAAATGCGAAAATCGGCAAAAAATGACGTACCGAAATTCTCTCCGAAATCTATTGAAGGTTCAAAACAAAAAGAAAGCTATAAGTGAAATGAAGAAACCGATCCTATATTGCAGTTCATAATTTTCTTAGTGCTTTGTGGTTCCAATCTGAATTTTTCATATTCTCCCAACACCTGAAACTTTTGAAGATTAGGAGCAAATCATCCACGCTGTTGTCAACTATATCATTGAGACTTCCACCTAAAAATCAGCACCGTGTTTCTTTTCAATTCTCTTCCAGATACACAACTATCATGTCTTTCTCATTCCCTCTGTTCAAGAAACATTTTTCGATGTTATTTTATTCATCAATTGAAAATTTCAGAGGTTACAAAAAGTCAAAATGAAAAATCGAGATTATTCTTGTACCCAATTGGCATGAGACTGGGAACGATCGCTTGAGTTAAACAATAATAACTTTACGAAAAAATACAAATTCTAGTCACCATTTGACAGATATTTTCACAATTTGTATTTTAAGGAAAGTATTGAAAACGTATGAAGGAATAGATCATTCACAGAAATGAGATAGAACAAGGAGATTAGAAGAGATGTCCAAGAAGGTTGTTGATCTCCTGAGACTGACGAGCACGACGGATGTTGGATTCGAGATCCTCGAGCAGCGGCTGAAATTTTAGAGGTGAGTTGATTGGATCGTGTTGAATTCAAATTGACAAACCTTGAATTCCTCAACAGTGGAAGCTTCGTCGGCACGTTTCTGGAATGCTGCAACGCGATTAAAGTTTTCGGTCAATTGCTTCGTTCCAACAGCCATAACGTATGGAGAGATGTTTGGCACGGCAAGTCTTTGAACTAGATGCTTCTCGTCTTGATATTTCTGATAGAGTTTGATGGCGGTCTGCAAAGACATCTTGGTTAATCTTACATTTACTGGAATCTATGAAACTGGGATGGGAAAAACGCTTACTTGGACTTCCTTTTGAAGTGCAATTGCAGCCGGATCAGTCACCTCAGTTTTGATTGGTTTTTCTTTTTGAAGCATGAGCTCCTGCTCTTCCTCTTCCTGCTCGATTTTGGCTTGCTTAGCTGCTGGAGCTCCATGTTCTTCAACCTCGGCTTTGACCTTTTGCTTTCCAGAATTTTTCAAAGTTGACTCAGTTTCTTTTTCGTCAGACTTCTCGTTAGTTTCTTTTTCAGCCTTTTTGCCAGCCTTTTTTCCGGATTTCTTCTCCGATTTTTCAGCAGTTTCCTCGACGGTTTTATCATCAGTTTCTTCCTCAGTCTTCTTCTCAATTTTCTCATCGACTTTCTCGGCAGTCTTTTCATCGGTCTTCTCATCTGCCTTTTCAACAGTTTTCTCAGATTTTTCCTCAGTTTTCTGATCCTCGTCAACTTCCATCTTCTCACTGGTATCAGCTTCAGCAGCTGCTTCATCTCCTTTTTCTTTCTCATCTTCAACACTCTCTGTTTTCTCCGAACCTGTATCGGCAGCCTCTTGATTAGTTGTATCAGCAAGTTCAGCTTCTTCCTTGCTTTCTTTCTCAGCTTGAACACTGTCAGATGATCCAGTAACATCGTCTTGCTTGACTTCCTTCTCGGCGTCCTCAACTTCTTCTACAACCTTTTGTTCAGATTCGGCTTCGTTCGAAGTATTAGTATCCGGCTTGACATCCGCAACATTATCTGAAGTGCTGACTGCATCCGCGGCTTCGCTGGTAGACTCCGGCTCCTGAGACTTAGCGGTTGTCATATCCAACGCTTCGGTGGAATCCGGCTCCTGTTCAGTTGGAAGCTCCACCAATGATTTTGGTGCTGCTTGAGTGGAAGTCGAATCCGCTTGAGACGAAGAGACATTATTCGAATCCATGCTCAAGTCTTCAGCAAAATCCGGCAAGTCAACTGCACTGCTAGAAGTAGGCTCATCATCTCTAACCGGAGACGACATATTCCCTGAAACGACATTGCTTATAAAAAACATTCGAAAAGGTAACATGCTTTGAAAAGACAAGAGGTAGAGATCAAGAGGAGATAAGAAGATCAGAAAGTTTCTTGTTTGGAAAACTGACGAAAAAAGTCGTTGTTAAAGATATGGGAAACGCGCTGATGTGAAGATTGAGTCAAAAAGTGGGCATTTTTTCTTTTCTTTTACTTTTTTCCTCCTAATGAAAAAAAGCACGTGGAGAGATAGACACGCGTGAGGAGATCTCATGGAAAAAAGAAGAAAAAGATGAAATTTCTGCTCTTTCTCTCGAGTGGTACGAATGAATTTGAAAGGATTTCTAAATGAAGATGTAATGTGGAAAGACTAGCTAGGATTGAATAGGTTTTGATGAAAAGAGAGGAAAGTGTATATGAAGGCATTTACATGCACTTTCATACTAATTCATCACGAGACATCTCACCCAGGTAAATGTTATTTGGTTTGAATAATGTAACTGATGACTGCCCTACTAAACCTATTGAGATGAAATGAAAGATAGCATAGATTAGGTTGACATATCGTCGTAGGTAATTCTATGTGTTAATCTCATACACACCTAGCTAACGTGAAGAAGAAAAACCAGTCGGAAAGGCCAAAGTCGCTTTTGAAAGCAAAGTATGACAGCCATTTGGCCGATTGGGAAATATTAATATTCCTTTCTCATGGTTGTCGACAACCACTGAACATTGGACAAAAAGAGTTAGGGTAACGTTGCATATAGTGGACAGATTGCATCGGACCTTGAGAAGACAGAACGAAGAGTGAGTGGGAGAGATTGTTCCCTTCCCTCTCCTCTCTCTCTCTCTTTCTGAGGTCAACATTTTTTGTTTGAACAAGACTATGGGTAACGTTATTGTGAAGAGGGTTCAGTGCAAAGAGCTGGGGTAAATTTTGAGAAAGAATAAAACATTACATTACAACTTATTCTAAAGTTGTTTAGAAGTTTTTTAGGATGATACGTTCATTTTGTATGCTGTTATGAAAAAGAGAACAGAATTGAGAAAAGAGTACAGTTGGAGGGGAAAATCAAACATGACAGTCAAGCATATGAATAAGACTTTTGAAGAGACGCAGACGTTAAAAAAATCACACGAATGCCATCGACAAAATTGTTTGTGTGCTCTGGATGAAACTATGTGTATCGATTGGGACGTCAATTTTTGGCCAAATGGGACGAGCGCAAAGAAAAGGGCCGTGTGTTATAAGAGTGAGAGTGAAAGAGGAGGAGGTTGTAAAAAGGAGAATGTGCCTCCGGGAAAAAAGGAATGGTGCGCGCACTTGTTTCCTTGTCCTAGTGGCACAGCTGTCGTTAGACTGTCCTTCGAAGACAGATGTTGTTGAGAATACGGATAAGATGTGGTTTAGATGACATTAATACACCAACCAAGGTCAATGGAATATAGCTCGTTTGCATCTGCAAAATTTATAGTTGGAACTTAATTAGAATCTACAATGATGGGTTTTTTGCAAAGGTTATGACAATGAACACCTGTTGAGATTTTCGAAATGAACACCTGTTCGGGTCAGCAGTTGAAAGAATATTCATTGCGTGGACAATAAGCGATTGTCAGAAACGGGATTCGTGAATGAACAGAAGGAAGACTGTGTGTCAAAATGCAAACATTAATAACAAATTATCGAATTTCCATAAAAACAGAAAACTTTTTTCATTGAAATGAAGACAAAGTTATTTGTTTTGACAACTTGTAACTCATTACTTAATTGCTTCTGTTCATCAAAAGTAGTTCAGTTAGCTTGTATTTTTACCATCTATAAGTTTCCCCAGGAATCTTCGGAAAAAAATGTGGTTTTTGAGATCTAAAGCTTGAAAACAAATTATGAGCTCTGTACTTTCGAAAAAAGGTTCATCGATATCGGAACAAGTCGTTCAGAAACCATGGTGTGGGGATGGTCAAAAACCCGTTCAAATGAGGATTCTGTTTTGTTTTTACATGACAATTTTTTTCTTCACATATCTAGGTGCCACTGAACTGAATGAACTGCTCTTCTATTATTGGAAAACACTCAATTTCTCAACTTTGGAAAATCGAATAGCGGATCGACTGAAAACCATCTGCCTTGAGACGTTGTGCTCTTAAAAAGAGTTGTTTTTCTTACAATTTCGATCATTTTATACGGTTTTTCTCTTGATTTTGAAAATTTGGCCTTATAAGTAACATTTAATCGGAATCGACCTCATTCACTACCACGCCAAATGCTCTACTACAAAAACTTACATTCTAATATCTTATCATATCTTCTTAACTTTAAAAATGGCAACCTATGACAATGAGCGTTATCCGTGCACGTGTAGTCAACCTCCGTTCTTGATTACAACGGCTGGATAGCGCTGATCGTGATAACTGCCAAGAAAAATACCAGAAGTTATAATAATCTAGACAAAAACAGAGAGAAGCGAGTATCGTCTGAGCTGGTGAAACTGATTGTGAATGATAGAGAGGGATTGCAATGGTGGCCTGTTTTTATCACAACCTTTGCCTGGTGGTGTCTGTCTCCGAGCAGAAAACGACGTAATAATTGATAAGAGATGGTCTCGTGGCCGAACAATACGACAATATTACAAAAGAGAATTAAATAATGGAGGATCTGTGTGCTCGATGAATTGTTGAAACGATAATCATTTGGTCATCATTAAAAGTGCATAAAATAAAACTGCAGTCGAGACCTTTCGACTTTCCAATCATGCGATTTCTTTAATAAGGATTTATTGCACAATTTTATAATACACAAGGGAATCAATTCTCGAAATACAATGTAAACTTCTTAATACAATTGTACGTTGATTCCAAACCCGCAAAGATCTAATCGGAGAATTGCTTTTTCAAACAAATGCATAGTTATTGGAAATGTACAGTGCCAGATATGGATGTAGGCAGTTTCAGAACATGAGATGTGTTTTGCTCTTTCCAGATGCAATCTTGATAGATCCACTTTTCTGCACTCCAATCTTCCTTCTTACTACATACCACTCAACAAGAAGTGCTGCTACCACAAGAGCCAGACAAATCAGGAAGAGATTCCGTGCCCATCTGAAACACTATCATAAATTTTCCCTTTTTGGAAAACTCTGACTGACAATGGAACTGAATGATCTCTTTGTTCACCGTTTAACTCATAATATTCTTTCAGAGCATAGCCCACATCGTCCACCAGATCCTCTATTACTTTAGCAAGTGGCCAACCTAAACAATAGAGGTTTCTTCATTCAGATTATTTATGCGCCTACCTTGCACCAACGCATTGTTCACTTCGTTTTGTATATTTGGTAGAAAAGCTCGGAGACGTGGAGAACCTGGAATATTTGAAGTGACCAGAGTTGTTGTGTTTTGCTTTATGTACCTGTGTGCAGTCGGACGTACGGAATCTTTCTGGCATCGTTCACAACTCCGTCAATAACAACGAGCTAAAAAAAAAGGAGTTTCCGAGAATTGAAAAGTGCAGAATTATAAATTACCGCCAGTAAATTGGTCTTTGAGCATGACTCCGATACGCCAAACCAACGCTCGTAGACTTTCCAGGAATAAATCTGAAAAACAAAGAAAATATATGAACTCTTCTATCCGAAAAACAGTGTTTACGCAAAAAAGAAGCTAATGACAGTAAATGATAGTACTTCAATAGTTTATATTATTCATATATAAACTCGTTCTATCGAGCGATAACGAAATCACGTTGATAGTTAGAAATGCTAAAATTATTCAAACTGTTACAAAAAAAAGATTATATAGAATCGAAGAAAACGTCGAACTTTTTTTCACTCTGATTCATTCTAGCGCCTATTTTCGGAAAACGATCCATCTCTAGTTAATTACGATTAGAAATCAACACTTTCATAGTTGAATAATTTTGATTCAAAAGAACCCCACAAAAAGTTCTTCCTTTTTTCCATTGGCACGTGACAGAGCACTCATTCAACTTCTTCACAATATTCAAAAACTCATATTTGCATGTGAAAAAAACCCGATTTGAAGAAAATTGGTTCATAATGATTGAGTTCCTTTTCCTGTTCCACTTTGCACCACAATTTTGGACTAAACTCTCTTTTCAACAAGTAAACTTTTTCCTATTGAAACTCGACCAACCTTAAGAAACTTCCGGACATTTCCGACAATTCCAGTGATCATGTCTCCATCAATCTGGTCGCATTCATTATCGAAAAGACATGCATACTCAGATTTCTTCATGACATCATTAGCTGAGGCAGGCTGCTCCAGTTGTTTTGCTGTAATTTAATTTGGAAATGTTAACCGGGTGGTATAAACAGGTGTGTTGCTCACTGATTATAACAGCCAATGTGGAAGAATTGCCGTTGGTAAACAACGATCTATATCTGAAAACAAAGCAAACACTGATAAACTTGATTGGATTGACCCTACTTATGGTATGCTTTTTCAATGCCATGGACATTTGTGTAAGCCAGTTGATGGTGAAGATCACAAACGAATGGGAGTCTCGGGATGGTATAACAGACAGATCGATGCTGAAAATGAACCAATAGAGTTCAAACTGCTTGAAAAGTTCGAGTTGAAAAAACAATTGAAATTTAGATGCGTTTTCCAATCATCTGATGACAGTCTCGACTCCAATCACGTTTTTCTCTCGTTATTTTTTAGATTTGTTTGCAGCTTCACTGATCTTTCAAGTCCATGCCAATAAATGTTGCACCCACTTCAGTTTAATTCGGCTGAAACTTCGTATGCCGCCAAAATATGATGCATCTTCTTTTATAGACATAGTTTTTTTGAAATTTCACATCCTTGTGACCTTCTTCCCTATTTCATATGCATAAAATATTCAGTCTTTGAGTTGTGAGTACACCATATTCTCTTTTTTCATGCATATATTTTACAAAGTGTTTCACGTGCCACCCAGATCCAAAAATGTGTTGATTTGAAGGTTCTGCTTTCCTTTTTCTTTTTACATAAAAGAAAAAGAAAAGATGGGAAACATCAAATAAATACATATATATCATTTTTTGAGTTGCTTGTGTCTGCATCTATCTTTCTGTCATTGTGGGTCCGACGTCGTCGTTGCGCAAAAATTCTTTTTGTGGCAAAACATTACCCATATATGTCTTGACTCATTGAAATGCATTCATTCACTGTTTTTGTTTACAACCTATGTTATGTTGAAAGAAAGGAAGGGGGTATAAAGAGACAAAGAAAATGAGATGAATATATTGGTGAATATATAAGATGCACACAGCTAACTCTCACTTCCAAAACTTTTTGCTATTTCTATTTCCTTGTATTTTTTCTTATTCTCCATTTTCTTCTTTTTTTTGTGAGCTTATTCTGGTCCACTAGTGATGTTTTTCTAGTTCCCAAGGCTCTTGCAAAAAGTGATGAGCTGCCGAAAATGAATGATCGAAAGCGTTTTGCTTTTCGACATTTTGTTTTTTTATGCAAGAATATTCAAATTCTAGATTGGAAACGTGGGAAAACGTTCCTGACATTAATTTTTCCGAAATCAAGAAATCTCCCTCGAATCTTTGCGGAAGTAATCGTTTTTCGTCTTTTCACACATTCAGATTGGAATTTTTCCTTCAAAAATCTCCGAACTTTTTGTGACACAACAAGAGTCCTTGAGAAACCTGGCAAGTGGGAAGGAAGCATAAGCAAAAAAGGAAGAAAGAGATTTCTTTTTGTTGTCGCCGAAGGAATTTTCCTAGTCGTTTTCCAATACAATAGGAAAGAGAGTTGGAGTTTTGAGCGAGCGCAAATTGCGTTTACGGCGGTCCCCCGACAACAATCTTGTTCACCTTGCCGTTTTTCAAAGGAGGCCAAAAGAATGACTAATGTTTTGGAACTAAATTTTGGAACTAAAATTTTTTCAGGGTTTCAGATCATACGTCTTGAATCGGATAGATCAACTGGTTTTTGTTGGGATTCCTCCTACTCTCAAGTGCAAAATTTTGTTAAATTCGTTGTTAATCCAAAAAAGAATTTGTCATGCTCAATATCTCAGATGGTAAATCTTGATGCTGCAATAAACAAAAAAAAAGCAGCGATTGTCTTTCACTTGATTGGTTTCATAAAGATGAGCAAACCCTAAATATGCAAATAGAAAAAGCACGGCGTCTTCTTCTTTTTTCCACGAGGCTTTCCTTTCTTATTCTTCCTTTACCCCTGTTGACTTTTGGAGGGCCGTTCAACTTTTGGCAAAGTATATAGAACGAAAAAAAGAAAAATAGTGGTCGGCGATGAGAAAAATGGGGAGGTTGAAGAATTGAAGTATGAAGAAAAAATAGCACAGTGAGCATAAAATAAATGGGTTTCTAATTGCGGGTTCAGGAACGCTTGAGTGATTTGTGGGACAAGGGAATAGGAAGGCAACAACCTGAAGCTATCCAGCAAAACAAAGAGAGTATATAATTTGACACCCTTTCGTATTTTCAGAACCAAACTCGTATTTTCTCAAGCCTTACTGCTTATATATAGTTATTTATAATATTGAGGTAGATTTCTCTTCAACCCAAAAAAATGGTGTGAAAAAATAAAATTGAACTCACAAAACTTGGCTCGGTGATCGGAGATGGAAAGTTGCATGGGGAGAATATGGGAGGCACAGGAATCTGACCCCCATGGGTATAGACCGTTTGAAGGCAGATGGCGAGTAGCAGGCGCATCATATTGCCGAGTTAGGACATCGTGTCACAATAATATGCTGCCAAAAACGTCGTCGACTGATTCACCAACCGAGTTGCTCTCTCTGTGCTCCGCCGACGGTCGAGTCCGACGCGCGGGGCGCGCCAATGCGCTCCGCCCACTTTGGCGCGACGGCTGTCCGTAGGAGACATTGGGCAATAGGAAAAACGGGGCTTATAGTAGTGAACACTGGACTTGAAAACATTTCCCCAAGGGCCACACACTAAGAGAATTCACTGCAACACACTATCTAACCGACAAACATTGTTCTTCAATTTTCATACTCTTTTGTTCTATGCGGACAACTCCAGGTCGCCTAATTCAGTTTATTCCGGAGTGGTGTCTTTCGTGTTGCGTTTTCTTCAAGCTTTGTCCTTTTTATAGCTAGAGACCAAGTTTCGAGTATTGGAGTCGTGAGATGTGTAGTGGGAATCTAGTATTCATTTATATTCAGTAAGAGTTTCCTAATGTGTGTATAATCCGTAAGAATGAAGATCTAAAAATGCGAGAGGTAGTTTCTCGGTAATCGCTGAATTAGTTCCGGATTGTGACGTAACTGCAAAACAAGTTAACAGGGTTGACTGTAATCAATCTTCATATTTTCTTATCCGAAATTCTCATCTTTCCCATTTTCCCATCTTTTTTTTTTGAAAAAGGTCACCCGGAACGGGGGGGGGGGGTCTATTGGACATGATGAGTGCAACATCGAAAGTTGTAAAAGAAGATCCAAAATGTCCGAAATATTTACTCAAATATTGCCGATGCGTTGCATTTTGAATAATTCACCAGTGTGTACTCAAACTTCTTCCTCCCATCTCTTCGTTTCAGAAATTTTGCTGCAAAACTTTTATGAATACGAAATCAATCAACTTTTAATGGGTCCATCTTTCTTTGCAACGCCTCATAAAAAACACTCACTTGGCAACACTATACGTCATTTCTTCCCAAGCTTCTTCATTTGGGAAGATGGGGGTTGCCTAGCTCTCCCTCGGGAGACCTCAAGAAAAGAGTGCTTTCAAGAATTATTGCAACTCTTTTCCGTGAATTTTGAAGAATCGGGGTCACCTTAAGTGGGTCAGGCAGGCCATTTGTGATATGTCCAGTGGAGTCTCTCTTCATTCTCAAGTGTAATTCAATCCATCTTGGAGGTAAAGGTTCTCCATGTCATTTTAAAGCACTCTTCTTTTTGGATGTCATGCACTTACTACAAACCACGAAGCAACAACGAAATTTAATAGGAAACGGAAATGAAATACGTATTCACTATAAAAAACAAAAAAGTCTAGTAGTCTGGCGACAAAAATCACAATTCCCTTCTTCCGATTCCTTGCTCTTACTCCTGTTTATTTTAGTTTTCCAATTTTTTTGTGAGAACTTCCAGTTTCTTCCAGCTGGTGGGTCTATTAGAGCAGGGAAAAGAACCCGAAAAATAATTTCCGTTGTAGAGTCGGCTTCACCAAAAGGAGGGAAGCAATTTTCTTGAAAAAGAAAAAGAAGCCACATTCACAATGAACCCAAACCATTTATTGCTTTTGTAAGTGCCAAATGACGCTGTCCCAAGGATCCGACCTTTCTAAAATGAAAGACAAAAGACAAAATAGACATTCGTAAAACTAAATGACACAACAACTACAGCCATTCAGGAAGAGTAAATGGATTGGTTACGGGCAATGACGGCTATGTTTTTTCGTGGAGGAGAAGAACATATTCAGACTATGGGATACCCAAAAAAAGTTGTGAGAAACATTTGGGTTTTTGTGTGGGTGTCGAATGAGAAGCAAAAACAGAAAATTATGTTTTGTAACTTTTCGAACAATACCTATTTTTAACAGTTTGAAAATTTGGTGAAACACAAAGAAGATTTATTTCTAATAAGTATGAAGTAACTATGCCATACAAAATCACACCGGATTTTTAGTTTCTAAGTTTGGCATTTTTTGTGTGGGAATTTCTTTTGTGATCAACAACATTGATATCACGTACTTAACATAGAATTGCAACACAGCCTACAACTGAAACTGTTGTCGGTGTGTTGCTTAGATTATTTTTCTGAATTTTTCGACCGGAAAAATAATTAAAAAGATCCTTTTCAAAAAAAAAAACTGAATGGTAGGAGTTATTTCATGGAAAATTTCCGATTTTCATGAAATAAAATGAGGAAAAAGTATCTCAATACAGTAGTGCAAAAAAATGTGTATCGAAAATCAAATGCGTGTCGTTTTTAATCAAAAGTAGAGAAAAGATAATTGTTTGTCAAAATGATCACTTTAGAGCCAATTGGTTAGGCCTGATTGAAAATTAATGTGCCCAACTTCATTGCCTTTCTGATTCTTGATTATACTAGGTATAGTCAACATTTCAAAGTTATTTTAGGGTGGGGGATTCCACAAAATAAACCTAATATTTTTAAGCTTTATTGCAAGATTAGTTTCTACGTTGAGAACAATTATCCGTGCTTCCCAAACAATTACTTTAATCGTAAATTAAGAACTTGTGTTAGGTGCTTGGTGAACATTTGTTTTTAATCATTCGAACTGTTTTTTCCACAGATTAGTTAGAACAAAGAAACCCTTAACATTGTCAGTAGCTGTAACCAGTTCCTTGTTGTCATCAATAGTATCCATCGTTAAGTTTCTCTTTTTTTCTTGTCTACATTAGACTTTTTGGTCTCATAGTAGTTTTGTTGCTTCTTTGATTCCAATCGCTTATTCACCAATATTATCCAAAACTGCACGTCTGTAATAGAATGATGGATGGGTATTTATTCAAAACGTTTAATCATGCATAACTCGAATGTCAATGAGAGACGTTCAGACACTTGTCATACTTTAATATAATGTATTCGTGAATAATATGAAAATTTATTTTCTTACACAAAGTATTACACGTTCACAATTTGGAATTTCAATGGGACAGTCAAGGATAGAGATCGAAAAATCATCAAAAACAACATAAAACAGGAAAGAGGTTATGGAAATGCTGAAAGATACAAGTAGAAGTTGGAAAATAAACTAGATTGATAGAAGTGGAAAAATCCGTATCAGTACATAATGCATTACTTTGATCTAGAAATGAAGTGAATGATAATTTGTGGAACAAAAAAATGTTATGTTTCATCTTCTGAAATGCATCTAGAAACATGTCGATTGCTGCTTGAAATCACAGTATTCCGTGGAGATCCATTGGTTTCATATATCGAAGTACTCAAGTAGAATGCATTGCAAGCAAATTGAAAGAAATACAGCATTTGAGCAATTGCTGAAAAAAACACATTTTGAGGGGTTAAACTGGATTATCAATAACTCCCAGAAGTCGTGTGGCTTTGACCCGAAAGCTTCGCTAGTCAAAAACATGAAAAGCACCAAAGCAAGGAAAAAGCAAAAATGGATTATGTGGAAAAATGGGTTGGGTGGGAGAAGTTTCAAAATTGAGTTTCGAGGAAAGAATGGAAGTTTTTCTTTTTTGGTTCTTTTTTTGGGGGAACCAGGAAATGTGTTTTGAGGTTTGCCATGAAAAACTCACGTTCTAACACTTTCACCAAATCATTGTCCAAACTTCGTTCATCGTATGCAGCTAAGGCTCGTAACACATGAGTTGGAATATTCAGAAGGAGGTTAACAACGGAAATTAGAATTGAACGCATAACCATCGCTGTTTTCTTTTTTGGATTACCGAGGTGAATCCGTTTGGCACTCTGAAACAAACATGGAGTAGGGAGAAAAATGATTTTGAAAAATACCGTAGTATGAGCAGTAATTGAGATAGCAAGAGCTACATGACTGTTGTTATCCAATGTCTCCGTTTCACCCGACTCAGAAAACCTTAATATTCCAGATTCAGGTTCATCATTCTATTATTGTCATTGATTACCGTTTAGTAGCAGGTCCACTAATTGCATATCTCCTATCCACGGTAACCCTATCCAGGCCATCTATTGGGAAGGGAGAATAACAATGGATGAGCACCAGGAAGTCCATTGTAACACGCAACAAGGAAGGAACAGCATAGAACAGGAAAATGTCCACGAGATGGATGTGCTGCAAAATAAATCATTCAAGACTGGTCAATATTGTTTTTTGAAGATTTCATGCAAAAACTAATTGTACAATTCTTAAAACTCACTTTCCAAGCACTCTCATAGAACTCATCATACTCTCCACACATCTTTTCCTTCTCTCGATATGTGACAGAAACTAGCGTATAGATTTGGAATACGCATACAGTACCAGCAAGTATTCTGAAATACAAACAGTGCGAAACTATAAATTCTGAATGTACTTACTTCAAAGCATTTCTAGGTTGCCTCCAAATCGTTCGATACTTGAAAGGATGGAAAACTGCGATATAACGAAGAACGGAGAGAAAAAACCAACACCAAACGGAAAACGCTGATGTAGAATGGATCAGAAATATTCCAATCTGAATAGTCTGACTAATTGCGGAGAAATGCTCGTTTTGTGATTTTACCTTGCATATAGAACTGAGGACGACTGTTGGTACTTCTCCTTTAGGGGTTACATGAAAAATGGCTTGAACCAAGAAAGTGCACAAGGTGATGGAGTCTCCGACCTATAATTGTTCTTAGTTTTCAATGTTTAGATAATAACAAAAAATTGAGTTTTTGATCACGAGACGTTCATTCAGATTCACATCTGTAGAATTACATGTGATTTTGAGATTTCTTCACTGTTTTTCAATTTACTGTTTGTGATGATTTATTACATCCTTTATTCTTATTTGTTCTGTCTGTCTCACATTAAAAAAAATTTAATTGAATTTTTCATGATCTCTCTCAAAGATAAAATATATTTTATGATTAGAAATAGATATAACCATAGGTTTTTCAAGGCCTCAATTCTGCTAACACAACTCTCTAAAGTTAAAAAGAGAAATCGGGTTATAACAAAATCATTTTCAACAATCGGAGAAAAAGTTTCCCATTACTTATCACCCCTAACATTTGTCAATCCTAGTTTTCATCAACCAATCATCTGAAAATCCTCGTCTTTTCTTGAATGATTTTTCATCATTTCAAGATTCCCACGTTCCACACTACACAGCCTTGGTTGTCGTCCAAGCGGTCTCACACTTCCTTTCTTTTTCAGTTTTTGCGCGACAGCCCTAATTACACACACCACTACCAAACTTTGCTCGGAAAATAATTCTCATAATATTTTGTTTGTCTCATCTGTGTTTTAATCTTTCCTTCAACTCACCGACATGGCTGCCAGTGGTAATCCCGACGTGGTTTCGAACCGGAGGACGCTTTTTCTGAAATTCGCAGCAAAAATGAATAACAGACATCAGAAATCATGAGCAAACAGCTTAAAGTTAATGAGTAAACTAGTGCTAAGACCCCCGTAATAAATAATACTTACCGTGCAAGGCGAAGAAGTTTCCGTAAAACATATGTGTTTAAAATTACTCCAGCTATGGGTACAGTGAATAACATAAAAAAATAAGCACTCATTTTGAGACAGTGTATGTTATCGCATCAATGGAAAACAGAAACTTTCGAATGACGCTGTCTGAAATGAAATTGAGTTCAATAAAATTTCCGGAACAGGAGGACAAGGGAAGAAGTCAAAGAATGTGAAACAAAGAAAGGAAAAGAAGTTATATATTTATTTACTGTGAAGAATTCATGCAAAAACTAGAACTCATAAAACATGTTTATGGAAAAAACAGCATAATACATCTAAAGCATCATATTTTGCACAATTGTGCATTTTGAACAATCAAGTTCGATTGTTTCCTTTCAAGCTCAAAATGTTTCACTGAACCCATGTTTTATAGGTTATAAACTCAACAAAATGTTTTCATGAACATAAATAATCGTTTCAATTTCCGTTGTAATGTCTGGAACGCTATAAAATTTCATGCTAAAAATGATGTGTTCATATTTTTTGAAAACCAATCCTTATGACTTTTTGTCAATTTATTGGTTTCCTCACTGACTGTTTGAACTGAGAAATGCAATGAATGAGTAACAAACTTGAGGAAGTGCAAAATAAAGTTAAACAAAGTATTAAGAGCAGATGATACAATACATATGATTTGATTTTCTTTACTCTTCATTAATGCTGGTGAAAAGTTAGAAGAAAATAAAGACGAATTCGAGAAGAAAACAAAAACGGCATAAAGTGAAGAACAGAGCATTCAGAACCGGAAAAACAAGGATTTCCAGATTCTCACGTCAGAAAAACCTGTTCAAAGTTTAGCAAGTCTACGACGCATGAACCCTGATTTTGGCCTCTGACAAATTAAGCAGTGTCTTGAATTAAACTTCGGATCATCTAGTCTTGTGCCGTCAAAGGGAATACTTGTTAAGCCTTTAATATCAGATTGACCAAAACCTTTGCGATTTCCCGCTGTGCTCGGAACTCAAGTGTTTTTAGTGACGGAGAATGAGAAGCAAGTTGCTAAAAATACTGGAAAAATAAGAAAGCACATGTCTTGGTACTGAATCGTCATTTCTATTTTGCTCCTTTCTCCTATTTTCTCCTAATTTCAGCCTATTAAGTCAGAAATCGTGAATTGACAAATGAGGTTCCCAAAACGGATCGGAACTTTGCGTGCACACCTACAAGCACTCCAAATTATTCTCATTAATCAGGTAAGATATATGAATCATTCTTCATCTAACACTTCTTGGTACATGTTTCCTTGTCAGGAAAAGACTGAATGCCAAATGAATTATGCAAAAAAAGTGCTAGGGCGTGTCAATAAATGAGGGCATCCCTTTTCCCACCTACCAGGCTACATAAATTTTGGAGGATACAAATTTCGTCACTATACGATTCCCGGAGTCAGAAAATCGAAGAATAAAAATTGTTGTTTTGATTTGAAAATGCGAGATAGGAAGAATACATTTTTTGCAGAAACGATTCGACCTACTACTGAACATAATCCATCAGAAATATCAAGCAATACAATCGGTTTTGCAGAGTTGCAGACTATCTAGAGTGGAGAATTCAGCTCAAACCTAAGAAATGTTTGTTTTTCCAAAATAATCAAAAATACAGAGCAGCAATTGATTTATCTTACATGGTTTAAAAATTGCCCGAATTGTATCTAGTACGGGTCAGTCGTCAAATATTTATGATAGAATGCCGAATGGGAGCTCTTCAACGTGAGATTTCCAATATGGTTCGAGTTAGAAAATGCTCAAAATTCGAAAGTTGCAAAAGATAAATTTCAGGAAGCTTGAAAGATGTTCGAGGTGACATCTCCAAATATGTAACAATAGTAACAAACATTCACCCAGAACATTTTCTTAGAGTTGTGATGATGGCATAGATAGTATGTAGATTTGCCCAAGAATATTCATTAGGAGGGCGGGACATCGGAAATGCGCATACCAAACATTTCTCACATCCCTCGTACTCCGAGAAACTCATTCAGACAAGTACCGTAAACTTGAGACTGAAATGAGTTAGAACAAGGAACGGAATTCGAGAGTTTGATGGAAAAAAAAGAGAACAAATATAAAAATGCAAAAGAGGAAGGTTTCAGTGACATCAGGGGCTGCTTCTTTTTGTAAAATAACCCTAATCGTTGGTCCAACTAGAATATTTGCATTTTAAAAGGTCCTAGACTCATGAAAAGTCCCATAGGAGAAAAGTAGTGTTCATTCCGAATTTCAAAAAATGCAAAAAATGTTCGCAATGAACTCAGAAAACTAGAAAAAAGTAAGGCGATGTGAGAGTGACCTGAAATTTTGGTTTTTTTTGCTTTAGTTCCATCCCACACTCAAGTCACAACGTCTTCAAATATTCATCCTTGCTTAGCAATTTCACGTGGGATGACTTCGGAAGAAACTTGTCTATGCCATATCTCAACCTACTTGTTGCAAAAGCACTTACTATTTTCAGGCAAATAAAAAAACCAAGCAGACCATAAAGGAGTGGGTGTGTAGATATATAGAAAGAAAAGTTCGAGGCACGCACTCCTCAACTAATTAGAATGGAAAGAAAGATATAGAAGAAGTGGGGGCCAATAGA
>GL379786.1:972015-1110190 GCA_000143925.2 Caenorhabditis brenneri | reverse complement strand
CTCTCTATCTTTTTTCGTTTTTTGTGTTAAATAGATGCGTTGGTCGAGCAACAATTCCAAACAAATGCGATGGCGGTGTTGGTGGTTAAATTTGAATTTATTTCCTTCTTCATGGTTATAAATAGAGATGCTCACAATTTTACACGCTCTTCCTCCCCGGAAGAAACACTTCTCATAACATGTTATTTAGAATGGACAAGAAGAAAAAGAATGAGCTTGATTAGCCTAGGTGAGCTTTTCCTAAACAGTGAAACATGTTTTTGCACGATCAGATCAACTAGATTTCTGGCTTAAGAAAAGCCCAAAAATGTTTTCCAACGAAAAGATGTCAAAGACATCGAAAAACGAAAAACGTGGGACAGGACAAACAAATACATTCTGGCTTTCGGAACAATGAAGAATGAAGATGAAGACGTCGCTGAAAAATCGAGAACCGAATTCTAATGAATGCCTTTATTTCTTCGTTTGGGCTGCTCATCCCGGAATCCTATCTGACCTTTGCAACACCGACTATTTCATATCAGAATTCATTTATGCGAATTCGCGTGTCATTCATCAATGAATACATCAGTGTTCTAGAAATCGTCTGATGATCATACATTCTGTAGGTGCTACTATATGACACCATTTTTAAAAGGAAAACAAAAAGTTGGAAACGAGAGAAAAACGTGAGGGCGAGAAAAACAAAGGATGAAAACGTTTGTTTCAAAAATCACTTGAACGAGTTGTTATGAAAAATTTAGGCATTTTGAACAACGTGCACGTGTGATTGAAGTTCAAACGTTATTTCTGTAAACTCTAGTACAGCATAAATGTAATGTAGGGAGGGAATGAGGTTTTCGAATTAGCACAAGTGCATTTACAAAGAAAAATAAGAATAGGATGGGGACCAACGGCTGGGATTTCTGAATTAAACTTATAGACACCACGTGGGAAACTGTAATAATGGTGCAACTTGGCTCATGACAAACATGACCAAATACCCAACCAGAAAAAAAACAGACGCAAAAATTAATTTTCTGGATATGAGTAGAAATAATGTTCTCTGAGAACTCGAAATGTGAATTGGGAGGAGATTCTCTTCCTGATGTTCCAATTAGAGTGTAAAGGAAGGAACTCTTTTTTTCATTTTTGTAGGAAAAATTTTATGAAAATGTAGTCCAAAGCCTACACTATCTGTACTCGGAAAAAAAATTGAATTCATGAGAAACTATTCAAAAATAGATCTGAATAGCTGTTCATCAAAGTCCAGGAGGACTGAGACAAGAAGATTGAAACGAACGGAAGAACTCAAGTTTTTGATTTTTTGATAAAATCACGTTCTCGATAAAAATAACAAAAGCTAACACTTTGGATATAACTACTATTTTCCAAAACATACTAAGGAAAACCAGAATATTTTTTGTCTTTTCTTTTAATGAAAAACTGAACATTCTAGATCAGTACAATTCTAGACAAGGCTGAAAAATTCAGGAGGCCCCATTTCTGTTCTACGTCATAGTGAGTGTTCATAAACTTTGACAAAAGTTCACTGAATGGATAAGTAGAACAATAAAATATCAATAAGAAACGCAACGATGCTTGACAAAATGCTTCCATTCTCTTCTTTTTACTTCTGCAAAAAAACGGCAAACGTTAAAAAGGAAGGAATTGACCGGTGCGCAAGAAGCTCACTTGAGGTCACGACAACTATTGGAAATGTGAAAATAAAAAGGAGGGTGTTGGTGGGATTAAACTGGAAATAATTGGTTTCCCTGATGGAAATAGAAAAAAATAGGGTTGCGCTGAGGTTCATTACAAATGCGATGAAAGGATTTAAGAACAAAGAATTCTGCATTCAAGCTAGCTGGAAATTAAAATGAGAAGAAGAAAAAAAAGATTGGAAACGGTCTTGAGGGTGGCATTGAGAGGAAGGGAGGATTGGAGCATCGAGTACTACGTCACTGATTCTGTTTCTGATTTTGATTCCAATAAACTTTTGAATTATTTATAGTTTGTAGGGAAATTATACTTTTTTTAAACGATCATGAACCAATGAGACCTCTAAAGTTCAGAGAGCTTTAATCCGGAGGTTTTTTAAGTGTCATGTCTGGGTAAAATGTTCAACATCATAAATTGATAACAAATTCACCTGGTATTCTGATTTTTCTTCGATGAATTATCGCTTTCTGAATCAGAACTCAAAAAAAAGAATCATACAATTACACTTTCTAAAATATTCAATGAATCATGCACAAAAAAAGAGCCGGGGTTGTCTACGCGGAATTTCGGACCCATCCATGTCCTCCTTCCTCTCCTACTCTTCATAAATTAGCTTGATTAGGTTCAACTTGAGTGTGCGTGATAATACGATAGCACACACCCTCACACTTCGAGAAGATCCAATTCATTCCAAGAAAAAAAGGTTGGAAAATGCTTGGAAGACGTGGGACACGTCATTTCGAGGTGGCAACAATGATATTTCAAAGAAGAATGAAGGTTGAGCTCAGGGGTCAATGATCGTGCCAACGTGAAAAGCGCTAATGAAAACTAGGCAATCGCTTTGAAGAATATGTGGAAAAATTGTAAATGTCACAAGACGAAGAGCATGTCAAACATTGAGAAATGGAGATGAGCTTGGCAACTGTTTTGTCTTTTTATAGCGTTTAATCAAATTCATTATTGTCGGATGAGTAGTTCTTGTGAAAATTGTGAATATATAACATTTTAGTGTTCGAAAACTGCAGTTATGAAGAGTTATTTGCCCAAAAATTCCAGCAAGGATGAGTTGCAATCAAATTTGTTTTAATATCAAACCAAAATAAAGAGAAAAAAGGTGCTAAGATCGGAAATTTTTCAATATTTTTCCTTCAGAATTAAAGAAAACCGAAGGTGGGGCGTAAAATCGAGAAAGACCCCATTCAAAGTTGTCAAACCGATTCTCGAACGTCGCTTCACGTTTTGTGCAAAACGAACATACCAAATGCGGATTGTAGTTTAAGGTAGCAAAATTCGAGCAAGGATAGTTTAGCGTACTTCTAGAAGTTCCTTGATGTTCAGTCGTTCTAACGTTTGCGGATTGATGCAAGGTACATTCAATTTTTTTTAAACCCCAGACGCGAAAAATTGAAGAATATGACAAGAAAAAACATAAAACTAAGTTTCCTTTGCAAAATATATTCATTCAAATGTACAGATTTCATTTTTTTTTCACAAATATTGAAAGCAATGACAGAGCTTAAAACCATACCCTAAAAAGCTATATTGCACACTATTCCCCAGAAACAGATGGCAAGAAAAAAAAAGCACAGTTGAGCACACAACTGGTCACCCAGCAATTAAGAAACATGTACACATTTTCAATTCTCGTTGATTCTCGCTGGAGGCGGTCTTGAGACGTCCCGTCGGTGAATTTCTCGATTCAAAACATTCCGCTTCTTTTCATATCTTAAAATGCTCATGGATCATATCACGAGGTGTCTATCTAACCCCTCAAACTTACTTTTTGACAATGTCGAACACTTCCTGCTTGTAAAGCTTCATCATCAAATGCTCGTACTCCGTCAGTTGTTCGAAATTGAAGAGATCCCACTGCAATAATTCTTTTTATTTTTGTTTTTATACCCCGTAATCTGAAATACCTCTAGCAGGTGGTCTAAGGATGAGTCCGATTGAGCATACATCAAGAGCCATGGTGGTAGCTCTTTCTCTTCAATAATATGTAAATTGGCATTAAGGTCGACTTGAGAACGACTAGCAACATTGACAGATTCAGTTCTGAAGATCGGGTTTGATATTCCCGGATGCTCATATTGGGTCCTCTTCATCTCTTCGCTGTAAGCAATATTTCAATGATCGAATTAAGTTAGAACAAACTTACTTGTAGTAGAAAACTCCCTTCTGTGGATCAAAGATCTTTTTCCATCCTGGTTTCAAACTTTCATGAACTAGAGGATGTACCCAGTGAGTTCTTCGATTTGCATGATCCACATAGTACGGCTGGTTTTCAGTCGTGAATTCGACAGCCCAATTTTCAGGGAGAGGGAGATCACTTGTACAGTCTGAAAATGTTACAATTGAAAAGAGAACTGAAATACTGATAAATCAAACTAACCGCACGACGAACGATACTGTTGAATTGTCATCAGATGTTCACTTGGCAGTGTTTGAAGAGATTGAAATCTTGGGGGTTGCGGAGAGGTTAGTCCTTTCTCACTGAAAAAAAATCATGATCAGATAAATTCAGTAGCAATATTAAAAACGTACCCAACGCTAAGTTCCCGCATTCCTTGTTCAACATTTCCAATTGAATGAGAAGCAGTAAGTGACTTTCTTGGCACGTATCGCAATGCTCCTCTGAAAAACGCGCACATTATCATAAATATTAATAAGTTATCACCGTCGTTTCATTGAAAACCGATTAAACGGTACAACACGGCAATCTAAAGTAAAGTTGACAGTGGCGTCCTCCATGGCTCTTGTTCCTTCTTCAAAAGAAGCAAATTTTTTAGTTTCAGAGGCACAGTAAGAAGTCAGAAACACACGTTTTTGTATAGAATGCGATTACGCATCATGCAACATTTCGAATACTTTTTTGAATATTATTATAGGAACCGACAGTAGTAGCAATGTTTTCGGAACGTTTATAACAACTCACCTGTTGAAACTTCTCGAGGAAAGAACGTTATTGTTTCGTGCTCCAAAAGAGGTTGATGGCTCGTCCGATGGTTCCGTGTAGACATCGTTTTCGCTGTAACAAAAACACGTAATGAACTCAACATAAGACCAAGTCGTTATCAATACTACGGTAGCTTGGCTCGGTAACGTTTTCCTATTTCTGTGATAAACTATCAATTTAGTTCGAAATCGGTTAATTTATCACTACTAAAGTGTACTTTAGCCTTTGATAACACTAGTTCTCGGTGTTTCTAGAACTGAAAATATACTTTTTTGGTAGCTGCTTTCAGCTTTTTGAGGGGTGAGGTGTTTTGAAACTCAGAATCGAAAATGAATCATTTTTCAGATTAAAAGTGACGCATTCGATACCTGTGGTTCCTATGCCTCACAAAAAACAATTTCGATACAAAACAAACCTTGCTGTGGATCTGGAATGTAGCCTTTCAAATTCCATCTCTTTCAAATCGGTGAGATCGAAAGAGTCTTCTTGCTGCTCCAAATCTTCTGTCTCTTCGACACTTGGATCCCCAGAATGGAACATCTCTATCTCAGGAGGTGGAGTACTAGTGGGCAGGGACGGTTGGGATGATAAAGTTAAAGTTGATACAGCAATTGGGTTTCTTCGAGTCCGACTCACAGCAGTAGCTGAAAAATTTTGAAAATTGATATACCTGAAATTGAACAAACTAGTACCGGCTAGTGATGGAACGTTCGGAGGGCTTTCTCGTTTGACGTATTTTCCTTGAGTACCTTCTACTGATGTTGCTATAGGTTTCCGTCGCGAGAATAGCATACTGCAACAGGAACAGATAATAGGGAAGTAGAATCAAGAAAATGAGAAACATATGTGAAGAAACCGCTGGTTTAAGATTTAGAAGATTAGAATCTGTTTTTGAGAAAGAGAGGTCATAGAAGTCTACATATAATTATGCATATTAGATTCCAGGTTGGTGAGATGTGAAAAGATAATAATTTGAATTCAATTCGCCGAAGTCTTTTTTGAAAACGAATTGAAATACGTTAAAAACAATTAGACTTTCTCCGTTTATCTTCGAAATCTGAAAATGACGAGACTTTTGACACTGCCGAAGTAATAAAACATTTGGAGGCGGCGTTTTTTTAACGACTCTTGTGACCCAAATGAAGGCATTAAAGCGATACGGGTTTCAGGCCAACACCATTCAAACAATGTTGCCATTTCTACCAAAACGTGCTGGCTGGCAGTGAAGAAGAATGTGACTAATCGGCAAACATTATAATAAGTTTTTGAGGCGAAAAGAAGAAAACCGATCGGAATGTAACAAAACTAAAGTATCTTTTGCTCCCGGGTTTCAGGAAGAGCCTATGTCGAAGGAAAACCCAGTCGGCCAGTTGATGAGGGAAAAACCCCGAGTGACACGGCAAAAATAGTGAAGTGATTCCGGAGAGTCAAAACAGCAACATGTGTTACTACCCAACGACGTATTTCACTGTGCGTATGTGAGTGTGTCTGTGTGTGTGCTGGTGTCAACCAACTCGGCGTTCTAAGACGTGATGAGAACCGAACAAGAGTGACATAGGTTGATGGAGTAAATATATTGGAGACGCAGAGACGAGGATGAGTAGTACAGTACGTCTATGTCTCTTTAAGGAAGGTTACTATCTCATTCATTCAATGACTACCATAATCTGGTGAGGACTTGCCCTGCCTATGCATAGAAGGATTGATGAAAAAGGAAGAGGAGGAGGAAATGCGTTGGAATGCGCAGAAATTGGAAGTAGGAGGCGGAAAGAAGAAGGAGGAGGTGGTATGTAATGTGATGTTTTATTTACATGTTATGCAAAAACAATCAACATAAAACTAATTAGAAAAGTGGAACAATACAAGAATCGCCAGCGAGAATAAGGAAACTTCTTATTCTACAAACATCATATACAACATGCTTTTGTGTACAGTGAAGCCACTTTGCCTAACATGTGTAGTTGTGTTTTGGTGAGCTACTTTTTTTCGACGTGATTCTTTTTCTTGCGGAATTGTTTGCGCAGTGCAAATTCTCAGAAAGAACAAGGCATAACTACATTGGAGCATGAAAAAAAAAACAAATCAAACAAATATAATCTTAGAGAGAGAGAAGAAACTGAAAGTTCTGTACGGTATGAGCATAGTAATGATGAGACTGGAAGAAATCAAAAATGTACATTCCAGTTTTGTGATTCATCTCCAAATGTTTGCCTACGAAATTTCAGTTTTCAAGAAAATTGTACACAGAAACCAGGCAAACTTTTTGATCGGGATGTTTGTTCAAATCAACAAATGACGCTATCAGTACAACATTACACAAAAGAAGGTAGAGTAGAAATAAAATAATATTCAAAAAAGTAATGAGAATCTGTTCAGTTAATACTTCACACAGAAAAAACATACATATAGAGTGCTATTTTGATAGAGGTTTTCTTGCCCTTGAAAATGTATTTTCTCTCTGAAAAATTACGAAAAATCGAAAAATAAAACGTATCTATCAGTAACCACTTGACCACACAGAGAAAGAAGTAAGATAATGGACACTGTTTTCTTAATCTCTGAGACCAGCCCCCAATGAGAAAGAATGTTCGAGATAAATACTGTGTACAATATAAACATCTTATTTTCTCTTTCTCCTATTTTCCGCCTGACCCTATCTTTTCTCTATTCAATGAATTTGCATACTATTTTGATTGGAAAGATTGAAAAGTAGGCGTCAAGGTGTTGAAAAGGAAAACATGACGAACATCATTAAGATCTTATCGAAACGTTCCTACGCACATCCGCCCTCGAAACTGTCTAAGTGGTGGGCAATTTGTTGCAAATTTGTCGGGAATAATGAGAAAAAACCTTTTTGACATGATTGAATTCTGATGGCGGAAACTATGGTGGGAGGATTTTGAAGTGGTCAAAAAGGGATTGTCGTATTTGCAAGGCAAAAAGGATATAAAAAAGATGTTTGATAGAAGTTAGTGTTCAATAACCACTTGCTTAGCATGACAAGATATCGAGAATAATGATTTGAATTTTAGTTTTTTGACTTTTAGATATTCACTTCCTTGAAAATTTTCAATTTTTCCATTTTTTATTTCAAAGTTTGAATGACCAATTTCTATTATGGGTGTATTAAATTTTTGTAAGTTAGCTTGGTCGGAACAATGCTGCTAACATAAAGAAGGTTTGTTTTTTCTCTATTTGGTTCGACTTTGATACTGACTTTCGGGAGTTTTATTTTTCACCGAGAAGCGAAAAAAAAATGGGAGCAGAAAGAAGGATTGTGGAGCCAAGGTAGAGAATAAGCTTGGTGAGTAGGGGTTTTGGGTGAACTGACAGTCCCGCTCTGTGTTCAAACTCTTCGAATATGAAAAAAAAAACTATCCACAAAGTCTTGAGAAATTCAATTACTGAGTTCCTACTTTTCCGAAATCTAAATCTGAGTGTTTTTGAAAATTTGGAACCAAATCTGAAATTTCGTGAAAACATTTGACTCACCGTTTCAAGTTATTTGCATAAATCGTAAAATGAGTATGAAATTAGACAGTGACAACGACTGCAATGAATTCTTATAGGTTGTAAACGGTTTCTCCCGTGAAGGCATAAATTCGTCACATCATTTTTGTTTTCAACCTTGACCAAGTTTAACATGCGTTAATCTACGTTGAAAGCTGATTATTCTGTCTTGTTTCTCCACCATTGTTCGAATGAGTCAGCGTATTTTTGTTGATTCGACCTTTCTAAATCACACTTCTTTTGTCAGGAAAAAAGAGAACTCTCTTGTACTTCCGGTCACCTTTTGTGCAAGTATTGTCTATTTACTGTCTGTCTCCGTTGAAGTTGGTCTCCAGATCGGAGAGTCCTAATCGTCTGTGTGCAGCCTATTTCGGGATTGACCTCTCTCATAAATGGGCGTATCCCGTAATTTGTCACACCAAACAAGTCTGTACAGAAATGTGCTCCTCCAGCCGCCTCTTGCAGCAACTTGACCCACTCTTTCGATATTGTTCTGTTTGTGTTTTGGGGGCAATGGTATCAATTGAAAACGAAAAGAATGAAGCGTGCGCAAGTCAAGAGACATCGTTAACCGTTCGGCATCCCTATTTGCACTCGTTCCCAAAAATTGTGTTTCATCATTTTCGTCACAACTTGGCCGGTTGTTTTCTTTTGTGTTCTTTCAAAAATGCACTTTTAAAATTCATTCCTGCACAATTACTAAGGCTCGAGCTCTGAATGTTTGCGTGGGCAGAAGTTTATTCGGAGTCCGCTGACCAACAGAATTTCAAAGCTTCTTTCTCTGAATCAAATCGGAAGAACATTCACCAATCTATGCGATCGCTTGACCGAACATTCCAAAGTTACCTCTGAATTTTTTGTGTTCGCCTTTATCTACCTATTCTGAAAATCTCAAAATTTTGAACAAAATCGGCCCCAAAATAGAAGAGGGATTTCTACACCAGAAATTCATAATTCCATTTGGAATTCATTTCAAAGTTGTAATCTACTTGTGATTTTGAAATGTATTTCATGGTTGGATATCTGAGAAAAAAAAATTAAAATGGAGTCGAATAATCTGGAACAAACGTATATTTCTTTTTCGATTTTCATTACCAGATCGTTTTGAAAGAAAAATTCAAAAATTATATATGATTTTCCCTTTTTTTTTCGTTTCAGGCAGGTTTTGCTGGATTTAAAACCTGTATAAAGAAGAATACTCCCAATGTAAATTTTTTTTTGTTTTGAACAACATGATATCAAAACAACAAAAGAACACTTCCCAAAAGACATTGTAACCCATTCCTTCTAACGCCTTCAGCCTTTCCTTTTTCCTGGAAGAAACATTTCTCGACAAAAGAATACATATCACACCACAAAAAGTTCACACCCACTCTAAAAGTCTTCCCTTTTTCTCATTCCTTTTCTTCTCACTCTTCTTCAGTACTCATGTACATGTGAAGTGCTATCTTTGGACTTCTACAAGAAGATGAGTCTTGATTTTTGAGTTTTCGTGACAGAGCGTGCCTGGAAAAGTTCGTGTGCTCTGGACTCTAAGGTCAGGCATCCCCTTCATGTCGAGCAGAAATGTTTATATTTTAGTATCCTCTCTGAATTGTTGATATTTTTCTATCAACAAAAAGCATAGAAAGTGGAATTCCATTTCTTTTCCACCTTCATTTTTCTGTGTCTAGAGTTAAACCCTTTGGTTCTTCATTTCATTTCCTTTCTTTTTTCTGCTTCTTCTGTTCAAATTAATCTAGGTGTTTGCCAATTGAAAGGTTTTATTCGCGGGTTCTATTCCGGAAAAATAATCAATTCCGGTTCTTGACCGATTTGACATCCCGACTGCCCTCCTCCTTCCTCTTTCTCTTTTTTTGCCCGTAAATTTCGAATGCATACAAATTGTTATGGGATATGCTATGAAGTCGCAAGTTTTTTAGGTTCTCAGTCCTTCAACGCCCTTTTCTTCACTTTTCAACAACCTCTTTCTTTCTTTTTCTTCATCCACATTTTCCCTTTTTAATCCTGTCTTTCAATGGTTTCTGTTTTTTACGTGGGTTTATTGAGATTGAATAGAAAACGTGTTACGGTTTGATCTTCTGTGTCAATTGCTACTTTCTCGCCTTGATCGTTCTATGACCCTCATCTTTTTATAAGATGCAAGTCTTTTTTGTCAGATGACGGAGATGAACCTATTATTGTAAAGTTCAATGATAATCTATCAGTCTTTACTTCTTTCACTTCATTTCTCTCTACTAACGAAGAACTGTTATAGAAAAAATGGATAGATTTACTGTGTTATTTTTCGAATTTTATTTTGAAGTTTGACATCCGACAGTTCTATTTTGGGTAACATAATCGATCGTTGGAAAATCGAAGTTCAAAGCCAACCATCAATAGAAACATTCTACTTAAAATGATAAAATTATATATCATCATTTTGGGTAAGTCAGGTACAAAAGTGTTTTTCACTAGTACCAAATGGTTTGAACCTATTTCTATTACCCGTATTTTGATTCCAATGATTCCATTTCTGTTCTTCGTGTTATCAATGTGAAACTTCCTACATTTTCCCCCAAATCTTCTATCTCTCTGACTAGTTCCACCTTTAATATATTCACTGATCCGTTTCACTTTTCGTCATTCCATTTCACAGTTCCTTCTCCATTTTCACTCTATATCCCTATCCTTCACCACTTGTGTTTTTGTTTGCACTGTTCCAGTTGTCCAACCATGTTTGTTAACAAAGTGCTTGCTGCTGTTGGTGCCCTCCCGTTAAATTCAAATATATTCAAATCAGCCGTTTTTCCATATCCCGCCTTGTCTTCACGTATAAAACGTGACGTAAAAGTAAATGGTTGCATCAACAATCGCGTTGGCAGACAAACTGAAATCTCTGATCATTTGCACAGAGTAAAAAAGAAAACAACTTGTTTTCCGGGTGCACTTGAATTCCAGCACCCTTTGTTTTTTATCATCTAATCTTTTCGGGGAACTCTTCTTGGGGAACTTTTGAACCTTCAACCTCCCGTGTCAAATAACTTCATTCTATTTGTTTTTTTGCTTTTTGATGCGATTTTCAGATGTTCCTGCTTCTCCTTTTAACAACACCGGTGTGGGCGGATATAGCCACTTATGGCTATCATCCGAAAGGTGCAAATCCAACATTGTACTCTCCAGAAGACAGGTATTTTGAAAAATATTTGAAAAACTAAACTTTATTAGTATTTTAGTGTCCTCCAACTTGATGAAGTTACATTCAATGATACTATTTTTGGACCACAAACTGGAGACGCAGGATATCTTGTAGAGGTGACTATCACCAAACTCCCTTCTAAGTTCCAATTGTTATTTTTCAGTTCTACTCCGATTGGTGTGGTCACTGCCGAGCATTTGCTCCAACCTACAAAAATCTTGCGAAAGATGTTGATGGATGGCAGAACATTGTCAAGATCGCAGCAATAAACTGTGCAGATCCGGTAAATGAGCACGTGTGCCGATCAAACGGAGTCCGATTCTTCCCATTGATCAAGGTAATTTGATACGGTTGAGAGAACTTCCAACAACAATTTTTGTTTAGTATTTCCCACGTGACTCTATCAATTCCACAGAAGGATCACAAATTAAACCATATTCGACTGTATCTGAAATGAGAGGACAACTCACCAAAGCTGTTATGGATGATTATGCATTGAACCGGTACAAAGAATGGCCAACTTTTGATTTCTTGAAGGAGTGAGTCCGAAGAAACAGTTTTCGTATGATGAATATTGAGTTTAGCGTTGTTACCTACGGAGAACTTTGGAATGAGTCTTCATCTTCAGCTAACCACATTGCTATCATTTTTGAAACGAATCAAGCTAGTCTTACAGGCGCACAGGTAGATTCAACATTCAAAATTTCAATCACTGATCATAATTTTAGCTTCTTCTTGACCTCAGTGGTAATCGTGACCGTCTTGTTGCCCGTAGATGCTTGAAAAGTCATCCACTTGCTGAAGCCTTGAAAATTACCGATTTTCCATCCCTGGCTATTTTCAAAAGAGGAGAACGTAAACCAGTATTGATTGCCGAGTTAGTCTCATTTTCATGTTTTCCAATACTATCATTACTGTTTCCAGGCTCCGTCGTCTTTTGCTCCGTGAAATTGATCAATTCCTTGGAAAACCAAGTGACAACCATCTCCAGACCATTCACTTCAGTAGCCGTAAAAACAAAACCATTGACTGCAACAACAATCCAGAATTGTTAGAAAACGTTTTTGTTATGCAGATTAATAATAAATCTAAAATTCCAGGTGTAAGCCAAATTACTACGTATCTGAAGTTGACATGCTAAAAGCCATGCGTTATGCACTATTCCGAGAATCCGCAAGAACTGGAGCTCCACTTCAAGCTGCTAATCTTTCAGCCCTTTACGAGTTCACTTCTCTTCTGGCAGATAACTTCCCAACTACAACTCTTGAAGGAGCTACTGACAACTCGGTTTGTAAACTTTAAGACACCAATCAGAGAAAAAAAAATCAGAATTTTCCAGACTGTACTCCATCTTGACAGATCCAGCCGTGCCGTTAGAGTGTTTTCAAGACTACGTGACTACATTGCTGAGAAGGGATTGGAAGCTCCTATTAGCGTTGAGGATTGGCAGAAAGAGTTCCTTGCTGCTGAAGAGGAGGCAGGTCATCCATTCCCATTGAACACCAACTGGGATCACTGTGCCGGATCTTCAACTCAATATAGAGGATACACCTGTGGATTGTGGACTACTTTCCATGCTCTTACAGTTTCTGCATTCAAGAATTGGCAATCGAAGACTAATGGTATAAATATGAGATCTAATTTTATTCAATAACAATAATACAGATGTTACTCTTCCACTCCCACCACTTCAATCTATTCGCGATTGGGTTGGATCATTCTTTGGATGCAATCATTGCAGAGACCACTTCTTGAAAATGACTACAGATACTTACAAAATGGAAGCTAATGTACGAAAATTCAAAAATTCATTTCAAACCGGTAATTTTCAGGTTCGTCGCCCCGAAGACGTTTATTTGTACCTCTGGAAGGCACACAACAAAGTCAATGCTAGACTACATGGCAGAGAGACTGAGGATCCAAAATTCCCCAAATATCAATTCCCAGCTAAATTCTTATGCCCAGACTGCAATACCAAAGGATTCTTGAACGAAGATGATACTCAACCTTTCCTCATTGATTATTACTCTAGAATTCGTCCATTCAATAATGCTACTCTTATCAAATCGTAGATTTTATTTACTTTCCTCCATTCCGTTCTCACAATTTGGCTACCTTTCATCTCCAATTTAACATATTCCGGGAGGGTACTCCGCATAGACAAAACACCGTTCTTCAAAACTTTAACTTTGAAAATTTCTAAAATATGCATTTATCATCTTGCCATAACTATTTATTCCAGAATAAACGCATTTCTATCTATTGAATACATTTTTCGTTCTGTGTTTGCTCTTCGAAAAAATGTCGAGAAAAACTTGAAGATAGTGATAAGAAAGGAGCCGGCATCGGGGCGTTTTCACGTCTTTTTTTATATGTACGTACTCACTGAATGTGTCGACACACTTTCTCTCAAAAAAAGGTTTTCATTGTTGAAAAACTGTTAATTGCAGCTTGTTTTTCAAGTTCAAACAAGTGAATACTATATAAGTTGCTGAAGTCGTTGTTAAAATAAGGTTGGAGTCTATAAAATTGATTAGTCAGTATGACTTTGATCTCGATCTTTGTTTTTTTTTTGTCCGATAAGGCTTTCATGTAGGATCAAAATCCAAAATGTCGCATTGTTACCCTGTGAATAACATTTGACTGGTCCGAAATGACAAAATCCCGAACAAATACGTTTTCTCCTGTGGAGGTCGTCATCCATCGAGCTATTTTTGTCATTTCTCCCGGTTGGTTCCTTTCTCTCCGCAATGCCGTCTTGGTTTTTCACAGTGCGCGGTTTTGCGAGCTGTCCGGAAAGCCGTGGATGAGTGAGTGACCAACGCGAAGACGCGCAGACTATCCGCATGATGTCTGTATTGCCCTGACCGGCTTCCGTTTTCGTCCTTGCTCTCAGCAATGCGTTCGATCCGACGAAATTTTTATGGTTTTCAAGAAAATGAAATCTAGATTTGTTAGCAATACGTAGGCGAAATTGATCAATATTAATAATTTTAGTTTGATTCATTTCAATTCTTAAACGCTAATGGTCTGAAATTTCTTGGGGGAATGTATGAAAGAGAGTGAGACCGTATTTTTTTTCTGAATCTTCAGTGTCACTCTTCTTCTCAGGTTAATTTTTCAATGAAGAATCCTTATTCTGATAGAAAGAGAATAATTTCACTCAATTTTCAAACTTGTTATTCTCTTACCTACCTGGGTTTTCAATTCAAAGAAATTCATTTTACGCTAGGTCTTCATAATCCGCAAATACTAATAATAAATAGCCATATCCGATTACCTATCCAATTACTCTTCCGACTACAGCCTATGGCTTCAACTACATTCGCTTCCACCCCCACTTTCTCTTTTCCACTTCATGATCGATCATCTTGTTGCTTTTTGTCAAAATCCAGCGCCAGGCAAGTGCACAAAGCCGCGCACCGGTGTCGAAACAATGGATCGGCTAGCTCTTCCTTCTCCCAATCGTTGTCTTTTGGCCTCCGTAGTGTCCACTTATGGCGCTAAACAACTGTTTTCGCTTCTTCTTCTTGCTAAACAATATTTGTCTCTTCCTCCCACTCTTCATCAATGTTTTCACTTTTTTTTCAAGAACTCAAGTGGAGATAACACGTTTTTTGGAGGATCGTTATGTCATACTCCTTATCCGTCTAGACCTGGAATGCGGAGGAGCGTCATATGTTTTTCTATGGGGTGCTCTAAAAGTTACGCAACATTCTTCTCCATACGTCTCTAAATTAATCTTTTTTCCTTTAATTTTTTTGATTAGTTCTGAAAAACAAAAAAAATATGTTAAAGCACTGGTTATTCAAGACTGTCATGGTTGTAAGATAGCTAGATAGGCAAGTTGGTAAACCCTAAAAATGTTCCGATACCTTTCCTTATTCTATTGCTTGTTTTCCCACTATGGTTACTTTTTTTACTTCTCGCTGAACTTGGGAGATGAATATCTCTGATACGATTGAGATTATTCTTAGCCTCAAACTCTATTCAGTTCAGGTGAACGATCTTGTCTGTCACTTGAATTGTTTTTCGGTCACAACAAATTTCTTCATTAACATCCTTGATCATGACAATCTAAGTTACAAACTGATTCATTAAGTGTCATAAGAGTGCCTCATTTATTCTATTCAATCGCATTCATTCAAGATGATTTTCCCTCATTCACTCTCTTTTTTCTCAGATCACTTTCATTCCATCATCATCTTCTCCATCAAAAACCAATTCCATCATCATTCCATTCCTGATAGCCCGAATGCCTAGAGATGAGAATGAATGTAATTTGCATCGAAACAAGTAGTAGTAGACTGTCGTTTTCTTGTAAGCGACTCATATTGGGATACTACTTGTTATTCGTCACAAGCTTATCTCGTTTCTTTGATTGACCTCAATTTTGGCTGACCATCTACATAAGAAATGCAAATATTTGTTGTTTATTTCATCTCTCGGCCTTTGCTCTCTTTTTTCATCCAATTGTTCAGTTCCCGCAACCGTTCTTTTTCAAAAAAAAAAAACTGGAAGCTCAAAATTCTTGAACTTTTTTTTCCAAATCGTACAATTTATTCTTACCTTGTCCCTTGTGTTTGAAAAGTTTATTTTCAAGTTTCAGTTTCCTGTAGATCCCTAGATTATTATTCTTTGTAGTTCTTCAAAAATGATCTAATTGATAAGAAAGAGAATCTGACTAATTTAAATTTTATTCAATTCAATGTGAAGATGACCTCATTCATTTGGCCGATAGAAACAATGAGAGAAAATAGTAGTGGCTAGTTAATGTGACCGAAAGACAATTGCGGCTGGAGGAGCGGCGGTAAGAAACAGTACGGAAGATGACAGAGAGATAGTCCGCGCATTTCGGATTAACCGTGGTCAAATATCACAGTGTTTCTCTTATTCCTCTCTCGGACTCATCACTTGCAGACCGGGGGCCCCACCAATACATTGGTCAACAAATGAATGTGTAAGAGAGAATGAAAACGAACAGAGACAACCTCCCGGTCTCTATTCGGAAAACCGAACGTTTGCGGGTTTCTGTGTACTTTCGGCTTATTCAACCTATGCATATTTTGTGTTTAAACTCAAGCTCATGACTTTTGACGTTCCGACTCTAGTATTACCCCTTGTAGGACAAGTAGATCGGAAGGTCAATACAAACCCTGATTTTTAAGATACCTTCCTTTTATTCATTCTACCATATGTTACCAGTTCCCACTCGTAATTTTCATTTGTGACTACGTTTATCTACCGTTCAATCTGAAAGATTCAAAATTTATATGTCTTCTCTATTCTTTCTATGAAGACATCTTTGCAATTCCTATCCATTTATTCTATTTTTTTGTTTGCATCAGTTTCTTAAAGTTTTCATTACAACTTCATTGTTTTGAATAAAATACAACTGTTCCGGCTGTATTGTTTATTCAAGCACACTGTTTTTTTCCAGATATCTCTGAATCTCAATGATTGTGCACCTGTAAAATAACAATGGTTTTAGTAAGCAAGGTAATCTATTTGTATTTATACAGCTGCTTGTATTACGTAACGTGTTTTCTCAGGGTGATTTCATCTGGATAGAGCCTGGTAAGGCCGAGGGTTCGATCCCCATTGGAGCCCGAGTTATCGATCAAGATCATGGCCGGTTGAAAGTAATCGACGATCTTGGAAACGTATGTTTTGAATGTTTCGAACATTATTCACTGATACTGTGTTGACCTCAATCCGTTTCTTACTTTCGCTTCACTGCGGGGGCAGCAACATGTTATCACGCGTTTGATAAGTTCCGATATCCTGTTGCAACTTTTGGGAGAAGTCGAATGAAGATACAAAAGTGCATTTCAGGAACAATGGCTTTCGGCGGACCGAAGAGTGAGACTGATGCATCCGACATCAGTTCAGGGAGTGGAAGATATGTGTCAATTGGGAGATTTTCATGAAAGTGCAATTTTGAGAAATTTGTTTATCAGATACAGAGAAAAATTGATTTATGTAAGGAAAAAGGAAAAAAATAAGGAAAACTGAAGAAAACTTTACAGGCTTATACCGGTTCAATATTGATAGCTGTGAACCCATATATGGATATTGCTATTTATACGGCTGACGAAATTCGAATGTACAAAAGAAAACGAATTGGAGAACTTCCACCACACATATTCGCAATTGCTGATAATGCATACACTAATATGCGTAGAGAAAGAAGAAACCAATCTGTTATAATCAGGTAATTTAGACTTCTTTTCTGAATTTGTTCAACCAAAAATTTAAACTTCTGAGAATTCAACAAATAGCTTTCATGTTTTAGTGGTGAATCTGGTGCCGGCAAAACCGAATCCACCAAACTCGTCCTCCAGTTTTTGGCAACAATTAGTGGACAACACAGCTGGATCGAACAACAAGTTCTTGAGGCGAATCCAGTTCTAGAGGCGTTTGGTAATGCAAAGACAATACGCAATGATAACTCGTCCCGGTTCGGAAAGTACATTGATGTACATTTCAATGAAAGTGGATCTATAGAAGGTTTTGTGAATGTTTGGGAATAATGAATTCACATCTTTTATTATTTAGGGGCTAAAATTGAACAATATTTGCTCGAGAAATCAAGGATCGTCACTCAATCTGAAAATGAAAGAAACTATCATATTTTCTATTGCTTGTTGGCCGGTTTGTCGAAAGAAGAAAAGATGGAGCTGGAATTGGGGTCAGCGGCGGATTATTACTACCTTATCCAGGTATAAAGAGATTATCAGCGAAATTCGGCAAAAAAAATTTCCAGGGTAAAACGTTGACAGCCGAGGGCCGTGATGATGCTGCTGATTTGGCTGAAATCCGTTCTGCCATGCGAGTGTTGATGATAAATGAACAAGAAATCGGAAGCATCTTCAAACTTTTGGCAGCACTCCTTCACATTGGAAATATTCGATTCCGTCAAAACACTACTGATAATATGGAATCAGTTGATGTAGCTGACCCATCTACTCTCGTTCGTATTGCCAAACTCCTACATCTTCATGAACAGAACCTCCTTGATGCAATCACCACAAAAAGTTTGGTCACTCGTGAAGAACGTGTAATTTCAAGATTGAATGGTCAACAGGCGATAGATGCAAGAGATGCCCTTGCAAAGGCAATTTATGGGAAATTGTTCATTCACATTGTCAGAAGAGTGAATGATGCTATTTACAAGTGAGATAATATCTAATCTTAAGTACATTATACTCAAATTGACTTTTAAGGCCATCACAGTCCAAACGGACTTCTATTGGGATTCTTGACATTTTCGGTTTCGAGAACTTTGAAAGCAACAGTTTCGAACAGTTATGCATCAATTTCGCCAATGAAACATTGCAACAGTTCTTTGTACAACATGTTTTCAAAATGGAACAGAAAGAATATGACGAGGTATTTTTAGAGAGAAAAAAAAGCGTATCAAATTTCTAATTGCTCATAGGAAAATATCAATTGGCGTCATATAAAGTTTGTGGACAACCAAGCAACTGTTGATCTGATTGCTCAAAGACCTATGAATATTCTGTCGCTGATCGACGAGGAAAGTATTTTCCCGAAAGGAACTGACAAAACCATGCTTCTCAAGTTGCACTCTACTCATGGAAGAAATGAACTGTATCTGCAACCAAAATCAGAATTACAAAGAGCATTCGGGGTTACTCACTTTGCAGGAAATGTGTTTTATAACACTCGTGGATTCCTTGAAAAGAACAGAGATTCGTTTTCTGCAGACCTGTCAGCTCTTATTTCATCTTCAAAAATGCCATTCTTGGCCAGACTTTTTGATGATATTGAATACGACACTAGCTCAAGGTAAGTTGATAAGCACTTGATTGGAATCATTAGATTTATTGCAAACATTTTGGTTTCAGGAAAAAAGTCACAGTTGGTAACCAATTCCGTCGTTCACTGGAGCAATTGATGACTCAACTCACTCAAACCCATCCATTCTTCATCAGATGTATCAAACCAAATGAGTTGAAAAGGGCTCTTGTCATGGACCGTGATCTTGTTTTGAGACAGTTACGATATTCTGGAATGATGGAAACGATTAAAATCAGAAGAAGTGGATATCCAATTCGTCACGATTATTATCCATTTGTTTTCCGATACCGAGTACTTGTCTCGTCAATCCGAGGTCCAGCAAACAGAATTGATCTTCATGACGCTGCCAAGAAAATTTGTCACAAGGTTCTTGGAACTAATGCAGACTACCAACTTGGAAAAACGAAAGTCTTCCTGAAAGACAAACATGACTTGGTTCTAGAACAGGAGTACTACCGTATATTGAAGGATAAGGCTGTTATTATCCAGAAAAATGTTCGAAGATGGTTGGTACGAAAAGATTTTGAGAAGCAGAGACAAGCTGCTGTTACAATTCAAACTGCCTGGAGAGGTTACGATCAAAGAAAACGATACAAACAAATTATCACCGGATTCTCACGGCTTCAAGCTGTTTTACGATCAAGGCAGTTGGTTTCCCACTATCAATCTCTTCGAAAAACTATTATCCAGTTTCAAGTGAGTTTTTTTGTGATCATCAAAAATCTGAACCAACTAAAAATAATACAGGCGGTATGCCGTGGAACACTTCTTCGTCGTCAAGTTGGAGAAATGAGAAGACGTGGAGAGAAAGCACCGCTTACTGAGGTTTCTTCGACTGCCTCGATCATTTCGGATACCCATGAAGAGGAATTGGTGAGTATTCCAACAGAGAAATTTTGTTTCATTGAAAATTGAAATTTCCAAATAAAAATTTAGTTCGAACTTCTGGATGGGAGAAACTCGAAGGTAACGTTTGAAATGTTGTGCTGGTTGTGTGTTTTTCTGTGGGATAGTTTCTATTCTATCTTTGATATTTTCGGGACATTTTCTTTTTTTGGTTTTCAATGTTGAATTTCAGGTTGGTCATTTGTTTGACTTCTTGCCTTCGGATGGCAAAGATTCTGGGAACGAGAATGACAGTACGGACAGTAGCAGACGTGGATCATATTCCAAGTTGCACGTTAGTTATCTATAATGCTAAACAAAACCAAAAGAAAGATTTCAGCCATCCCCTGTTATGCCACCTACCAATATCCCACGTGTGGATTCATTTGTTGATGAGGACCTGAGCAAGTTCCAGTTCGGAAAGTATGCGGCGACATTCTTCCAAGCCCAAGCTACAGCTACTCACATCAAGAAACCGCTGAAAACTGCACTTTTGACTCACACAGAGCCGAGTGCCCAACTGGCAGCGTTGGCTGCTTGGACAACTATTCTTCGATTCATGGGAGATTTGCCGGATACTAAACCAGGCTCCCAGAATGGATCGGAAATTTATGTATGCAACTTGTTATGGTATTTTACCACAAGGTAGTGTTCCAGGATAAAACCCCAGTGATGAGCAGACTGTATGCAACACTTGGTAAGAAGTTCAGTGCTCGAGATGTCGAGGAAGCATTATTGGGAAGTGAATATGGAGGAACAAAAACTTTGAAGAAGGGAATGGGCAAGAAACTGATCAGTATGACTCTGAAAAGGAAAGGAAAAATTAATGGTGGATCAGATACTTCTTCAATATCTTCGGATAGTGCATATTCTGGTTTCAATGCAATGTTGGAGAACAAACCAATGACAAGTTTAGACAAACTTCATTATATCATTGGTCTGGGAATTTTGAGAGAAGATTTGAGGTGACTTCTAAATTTCAAAATCTAATCAAAACTAATCGAAATTTCAGAGATGAGATCTACTGTCAGTTGTGCAAGCAGTTGAGCAACAATCCTTCCAAGCTATCAGCGGCTCGTGGTTGGATTCTTCTTTCGCTTTGTGTTGGATGCTTTGCACCAAGCGAGAGGTTCATCAAATACCTGTTTTGTTTCATCCGAGAAAGAGGACCAGCTGGAACAGGATATTCCACATATATTGAAGACAGGTTGAGAAGAACACAGGTCAATGGAACAAGACATCAACCACCAAGTTATGTGGAGTTGCAAGCCAACAAATCTCAGAAACCAGTAGTACTGGCTGTCACCTTCATGGATGGAAGTGTGAAAACTCTGTGTGCTGATTCTGCCACAACAGCTTCCGAACTGTGCAAGCAACTTGCCGAGAAAGTGGGACTCACCAATTCATTTGGATTCAGCTTGTACATTGCACTGTTTGATAAGGTATTTCATCTAAACTATAAAAAACCTTTGAATTAACCGTTTTTTAGGTATCATCGCTTGGAAGTGGTACTGATCACGTTATGGATGCAATTTCTCAATGTGAACAGTATGCCAAAGAGCAGGGTAGACAGGAGAGAAATGCTCCATGGAGATTGTTCTTCAGAAAGGAAATTTTCAGTCCATGGCATGATCCAAAGTAAAATACTATATGTAGAATGATTCATTAGTTCTAATATTGCAGAGATGACCCAGTTAGTACAAATTTGATCTACCAACAAGTAATTAGAGGAATCAAGTATGGAGAATATAGATGTGATAAGGTAACTGCTTTAGATTGTTTCCAGTTCTGAAAAGTTATTTCTCAGGACGAAGAACTTGCTGCAATTTGTGCACAACAATACTATATCGATGAAGGAACCATGGACGTCAATAAACTGGAAAACAATCTTCCATCCTATCTTCCAGATTTTGAAATGTCAGGAAAAGATATGGCTCTAGAGAAGTGGACTCAAACAATCATGCATCAGTACAGAAAGGTATTTTGTATATCCGAGAATTAATCAAAAGTTTCAATTCATCCAGAAGTTTACTGGTAGACTTCCATCACAAATTGAAGTAAAAGAGGACGTCGTGTCTATCGCCAAGACTAAATGGCCATTGTTATTCTCAAGGTTCTATGAAGCTCTGAAGTTTGCCGGACCGCCATTGCCAAAGAACGAAGTTATAATCGCAGTTAACTGGACCGGTGTATATGTGGTTGATGATAGAGAGCACGTGATGCTTGAATTCAGTTTCCCAGAAATTTCAACAGCGTATTATTCTAAGTGAGTATTTCTTTGTTTTTACGAAACTTCCAGTTTTCATTTCTTTTCGCTTCAGAGGAAAACGAAGTACAACCGATACATGTACTATTCGAACCGTTGTGGGAGATGAATACACTTTCCAGTCGCCAAATGCAGATGATATCACTAATTTGATTGTTCTGTTCCTGGAAGGATTGAAGAAGCGGAGTAGATATTTGGTGGCCATCAAATCTCAGAAAGGAGATGGTAAGAATCAAACCTCACCAACTTATCAAGTTGTTTTTTTTTCAGAGAAAAATAATTTCCTCGAATTCGAGAAAGGTGATCTTCTAATTCTTGTTAACGAATTCACCGGAAACACCTTGCTGACGGAAAGTGTGGTAAAAGGAGAGAATTCTAGAACATGCTTGTTTGGTCTCATTCGTGCTGAAAATGTTTATGTGTTACCAACTTTGGTGAAGCCATCGAAAAACACATTGGTAATATTGTGATTTAATATTCAATGAAATATCTATTTTTAGCAAATATTCCCGAAAGACATGGATATGAGTCTCGATTTATTCAATAACAACAAACAAGTGACGGTTATTGATTATAATGCGGAGCCGTATACGTTGGAAAATTTTGCAGAGGAGAACTTCAAGTAATTAACAAAGAACATAGTAAGGTGCAATATTCTTAGTTTCAGTTCGCAAGTAAAACGTGTTGGATCTCAAATCTCATTGATGACGTTAAGAAAGAAGGAGTCACAGATTGAAAGCTGGAGATTCTCAAGAGACCATATTGAAGGCCCACTGCTCAAGAAACTCAATGGAAGGTAGGTTTCAAATCATATTAATTCAAAAAAACATCTATGAAGTTTTTTCAGAGATGATGCTTGCCGAGGAGCTGTTGAAATCTTCGCTGCTATTATGAAATACATGGGAGATGAACCATCGAAGAGAAGTCGTCTAGGAACCCATCTGACAGACCACATATTCAAACTTCCAATTTCAATGGAAGCATTGAGAGATGAACTTTATTGTCAACTTGTGAAACAGTTGACTTTGAACCCCTCAATAATGTCTGAAGAACGTGGATGGGAACTTTTATGGATGACTACTGGCCTATTCGCACCAAGTGCTGCACTTGCAAAAGAAATAAGTCATTTCTTGAAGTCAAGACCACATCCAATCGCGCTAGATTGTCAAAATCGTATGCAGAAACTTGCAAAGTAAGTGATATAGATTTTTTTTTGTTTCCAAAACAAAAAACATTTTCAGAGGCGGAAGTAGAAAGTATCCTCCACATCTCGTCGAAGTTGAAGCTATCCAGCACAAAACTACACAGATCTTCCATAAAGTGAGCTTCTAAAAATAACCATCATATATAAAATATCAATTTTCAGGTGTTTTTCCCCGACAACACAGACGAGGCAATAGAAGTGGACTCTGCCACTAGAGCCCGCGACTTCTGTCACAAGATCGGCTATCGGCTCGGCTTGAAATCGTCTGATGGATTCAGTCTATTTGTCAAAATCAAGGACAAAGTTCTGGCTGTCCCAGAAACAGAATTCTTCTTTGATTACGTCAGATCACTTTCTGATTGGGTTCACACAAATCACGCAATGCAGAAAGACTCGACAATGATTCCAATCAATTACCAAGTGTACTTTATGAGGAAGCTTTGGTACAATTTTGTTCCGGGTGCGGATCCACAAGCTGATATCATTTTCCATTATCATCAGGTAACTAGTTTCAAAGAGATAAAGTTAACTATGTTATTGTTTCAGGAGTCTCAAAAATATCTTCTCGGTTATCACAAAACAACTAAAAATGATGTGATTGAGTTGGCTGCTCTAATCCTTAGGGCAATGACTAAGGACGGCAAGAATGCACCATTGGCTCAGATTCCTCAATTACTTGACGATATTGTACCGAAAGACTCACTGAAAATGTATTCAGCCAGTGAGTGGAGGAAAACTATCGGAAACGCATATGCAAGAGTGGAACACTTGAAGTCTGATCAAGCGAAAATAGAATTCTTGAACTATATCTGCCGGTGGCCAACATTTGGTTCCGCTTTCTTCCCAGTCTCACAATATTCTGACTTGACTCTTCCGGATCGGTTGTTATTGGCAATTAATCAAACTGGTGTAAATATTTATCATTTGGAAACCAAGAATCTGCTAGTTCAGGTACAGTTTTTCAAAGTTTCCCTAGTTATTCAAGCCATATTTTTCAGTATCCATTCAATGTGATATGCAATTGGACCAGTGGAAATACCTATTTCAACATGACCGTTGGCAACATGTTGAAGGGTAATGAAGGAAAGAAACTACTTCTTGATACTACTGTGGTATGCTAAACTTTTGATCTGAAATTTCAAAAACTTTGATTTTCAGGGTTACAAAATGGACGATTTGCTCACTTCTTATATATCTCTGTTGATTTCTAACCAAAATAATCATCCCTCAAAACATAGGGAAGTGGCATTATAGACTTTGAAAAACTCAAACAAAAAAATACTACCGATTAAAAACGTGTCAATGTCCTAAAGTAATCTTATTGTCTTTTTCCAAAATGCTGGTTTTCTTGCTCATTTGTCCTCTTTCAAAAACCTATTTGACTTCTGTATTTTTAAAACCTCTGTTTGCATTTTTCAAAGTATTTCATTCATGTTCACAAAACAATTCTTTGTATGTACTATTCCTCCTTATTGATGACATTTTTGTGATTAAAGTTATTTATAATACATAAATCATTCATACAAGTATCAAATCAGTGAAAAAATTTTGGAGAAGGGAGGATTCTAACATAGACATCGGAACTAAACGAGAGAAACCGGAGGGAAAGAAAAATCACGAGTTATACAAAAAATGATGGCGCGACTAATAAATTAGGAAGCAAAATATACACAGATGAGCATTTTTGTTGTTGTTTTTTTTTGTTCAAAATCTGGTGCTGATTCAATTCAGGGCTACTCTAATTGATTGAACCAGAAAGCGAAGAAAACAGGTGGCGAAAAATAAAAAAAATGGAATAAATGAGACATAAGAATGTTGACGAACGTGTCACTGTCAAAAATGAATTTTTCAAAAAGTGAGTGGAAGATCGCTTCAGATTAAAGCAAAACATTATTCAGAAATTATATTCCAATGATCATGGAATGCTGCTGGCAAATTTCCTATTAGGAAAAAGTGAAATTTTGTTCAAGAAGATAAACCTTATGTGGCATAGTTAAGATATGTCTTGAATATTCAATTCACAAGTTACTTTGCAGTTTTTGGCATGCTTGATGTGCTTGAGTTGCTAGATGAAGAGCGATCCTCTGTTGGAGTTCTCTCAGCAGTCTGGATATATTGAAGGATGTCACTGTAGGAGACCACAGCGAGAATTCGTTTTCCTTCATCGATGATTGGCTGAAAGCAATCAGTTCGGAACTTTAGAGCAATTTCAAGATAATTTTACCAAGCTACTCTTGTCGGTGGTCATAAGTTTGGCAACAGTTTCAAACACTGTGAAGTTAGTTCGTCCATACACCAGCCGGTTCTGAAGTGATTGAAGGGTTTTGACAGGCTCTTTGAGCATATCATGGAAGTTTCCTCCTTGATGGGCCATGATTTCCAAGATGATGTCCTTTCTGTTGAGCATATTGACGATTTGATTGAAGTCATTGACGACTGGAATTGTCGACATCTTCTTTTCAGCCATCAACTTGATAGTGTCTTCGATGGAAGTGTTCAATCCGACCTGAAATAACATTTTGTTCTTTTTTTTTGTTTTCTATAGTTCGAACTTTGGTCGATTCGAATGTTAGATTTTATTTTTGTACTAATCGTCTCTGCTTTCTGATCTTTCAAAACTTGGTCATAAATTAATCTACAAGTCATTCTATTTGTCTGAAATTCTTATCAATCATGACAAACTGTTTTTTACCCTCTCTCCCCTCTATTCCGGTTGTGTTATTCACATTTTGCTGTATTTGCAGAATCTCCTTGAGTACTGAACTTATTGCAGAGAGGGTAGAAAACTGAAGACCACTACTCCAAAAGAGACGATCGACGCTCCACCACTGAGGCATGTTAATATTGGAAGAGACATCAGTGAGTATGATAACTCCCTTGCCGATATAAACACACAATAACAAAAAGGGCAACTCGTCTTGGAAGAGAGAGATGAGAGACTCATGTGACCTTTGCAAAACTCGGCAGTTAGAGATTATTGTCATTCGAGAGAGCAAGCGGGTATACACCGACAGGCAGACCTTGTTATTGAGGAAAAAAGATCGACGGTCAATTTTTGATATTGTTTGAACCAGAAGGTAAAAGTGATTCTTGGTCGTTCAGAATCCGGATTTTTTCTTTTCACTACACAAACAAACCTTCAAGACGTCGCTATTCCATGTGCCAATTTTCTTCTGGTCCAAGGTAGCCTGACGCACGTGAATAAGAATTGCATCTCCGAAGTCACTCTAAAATATGTGAATACAAAATCATAATACTCTGGTATTTGGTGAATTTGGAATTTGGAACTCAAAGATCCAGATGTATTTCGGGTCTTATTTCCATCAATCAGGAATGTTCAGACGTTGGAAATTTCGAACTAACCAATTTGAGCACTGTTTCTTGCAAGATCATGCGAGTTGTCAAGAAGAACAACGGAGTTCCTGGCTTTGGAATAATCTGAAATGAAAATTCTTTCTTTTCTTTGTTCACTTTCCTTTTTTCAGCTTCATACCGTATCGAAAATTGGAATGAAGCTAACTTTGTTGTGTGAGATGATATTAGCGGCCTCCCAGACGCTGCAAATAAAAAACACATATTTTTCTGGTCCCTTGGTTCAATTACAATTGATGAGTCTCCAAGAGCGAAGGAGGAGAAAAAAAGGAGGGGGGGGGGGGGGTTCTAGTTGTTTATCTGATCTCTGATTTCCTCTCACTTTGTTTCATAATAAACTCTGTCAACGTCCTATGAACAAAGAACCGTATTCTCATATGATTCTTGTTTACCACCTTTTTTTGCGGGTGAAGACAATGTTTTTATCGATACCTCTTTTTTCCTCCTCTTTTTGCATCATTTGACAGCAGAAACATAAACGTAAACATCTCTCAATTATTCACCTCCCTATCTTTTTCAGTGGCATAAACATGCACCCGAAAGGTCGATTTGGGAACTTTCAGACCGGAAACTTTTAAAGAGTCAAATGGAAACAAGAAGACCCTGTCAAATGGAAGACCCCCTGTTTACCTATTTTGGACTCCGCTGCAGATAATGTTTCCGGATCCCACTTGTTTCAAGAAGTCAACCAAAGTCATACTGGCCACCTGTAATAACAGATCGTTATCATTTTCAAAACTGTGAACACTATCTTCTATTCCACCTTGGCCAATAAGAACACTGAAAACTGGTTGCTAACTGACCTCTCTGTTTCCAGCGGCAACACTGAGAATTGCTGTGAGACAGTCTCCCATATTGAAAACGCATTCTGCTGAATATTTGTCAGTGTTGGTAACAACTGCAGCAATATGTCCATGTTGAGATAAAGCGTGAACAGCAGCTTTGACCTGAAAGCGGAAATTGTTGTTGCAGAAAATAGTTGTAATCAAATACCTTTGTTTTTCCGTCAAAAACAACCAATGAGCTGTGGGTTGGTTGCAAATCGTAGCATGTGATCGACTTCATGAATGTGTGGTATGGATCAGCGTGGCGATCTGAGAGTTGGCAATTATAAACAAAAGTTTTTGAAAAAAGTTTATACCGAATGCTGAAAGCACTTCATACGCTCCTTCAGTGTTGAAAACTCTGCATGGTCTCATAATTGCAAAATCCTGAAAACTCAGAAAACTTAACAATAAAACCCCTAATAAAAGAGCATACCGCTTTTCTGAAGACATTCTCTGGAACACTCATCCGTCTGCGAGTCAAAGGCATTGGTTTGAGATCGTCATCATCAGTCTCCATTTGATGGACTGGAGTGTTCATTCCATACTGATACGAAGTCTTTCTGTTTCCAACATCACCATTGGCTCGATTTTGGAGTCGTGACTGCATTGTGTAGCGACGACGCGACGGAAGTGAAATCTCGCGGATGCCAAAAGAACTCCGACGCGAGTGGTCGATGCTGGGCCCCGACTCGTATCTAGAAACCAATTATCGTTGGGTTATAATTTTCAGAAAAAAAGGAGAGAAAAATGGAATTATGCGTACACTCAAAGTGCTCATCGGAGCAAAGAAATGAAGCCATAATAAAACCCGATCAGAAGCAGAGGGCGCATGACAAATTTTCTATGGTAATGTTAACAAAAAAACATATTCCCGTTTCAGTGTGGAAAGTGCGGGCAGCACTAATCCGGCCTTGTCAACTGAATGGAAATCCGCCCGAGGGCAAAATTCGACCATCCCGTTCTCATGATTGTTTAGGTTTAGATTAGCACTCACACATACCCATGATCCATTGAGTTGCCGTATACGTTTACTGGAGTAGTTTCCAACATTCCTCGTTGTCTTGAATGTGAATCAAGCTGAAACAAATGTACGTGTGTTTTGCCAGTTTTCGAAAAAAAAGGAAGATGAACCAAGTTTAGGAAGTTCAAAACTATGCTAATTTTTGAAGTGAGATTTCATTTCAGTCCCTTTTACAATCTCTTGAAAAACATGTCCCAAAAATATAGCCTAATGAGGTCACACTCTTGAATTGCTCAGATTTCCGAAGAGTAAACAAGTTTTGCTCACACAAAATAGAAAAAAATGTACTTTTACTTTCTGGTCACAACAACACAGAATAAAAAGGAGCATGTTGTTTACAAGCTAGACCTAGGATATCCAAAAATAGAAGAAAAAACGAGAGAAGATATTTGGTCCTTGTGCATTTTCCTCCTGCTCTTGTTCCATACCGCTTAGCCTCAGCATAGACAAAATTTGAGCTCTTATGACAGAGTGAATGGGACAAAAACGAAGCAGCACAAAAATGGGAAAGCGATTTTGTTTGGAAATTGAGAAGCGGAAGACCGTATGACAAGTCAATCAGGCTAAGTAATCTGTGAACGCCTAGCAGAAAAAGAAGAAAAAACGAGCATGTCGAGAAGAAGACGACAACGCGTGACTCGAATTTTGCGATTCTCTCAAGACCGGACGGAGAAGCTAGCATTTTAGAAGTGCGACAAATGTGAAAAACATCAACTGGGTTGGGGGTGGTCTCCTAACAGTGGTTCAAAGTACAGGAAGAGAGCAATTACGAGTTAATCCAATCAGGAAATATTTTGAAGATTTATCATACTACGGTAGTTTTTCAATTCGCAAAAAAAACTGGAGATTAAAATGATGTGATAAATACATTTATTTTCACATTTTCCCACTCAAAATCACTAATCCACCTATCCGGCTGACACCAACTGTTACAAATCTGTCTGAAGCATTTCCTATAATCCTTATGTATGAAGCAACATGTTTACCATTCTCTGAAAGACAAATCTACTCTGGGGTCGTCTCGTTTTCAATGACGCCACTTCTTGTTTCAATCTACAATACTATGAATAAATTGCGAGAGACCATGTAGAATTCAGAATGGAATCATTCTAATCGTTTGGTTAGATAGCCTCTCGTAGCTCAAAAAGTAAAAGGTATTCCACCAATTTTCAACTGAAGTCAAAAAACAGAATGATAAAGAGACTGTCCACAAAACACAGTCAGAATAAGGAGAAGAGAAGAGGGTCTTCCCTTGAGAGGTCAACCAATAATAACTGATCAGGAGTCGTATTTTGTTATTGTACGCGTTTGTTATCAACCTTCCTCTGACTGCAATTAAAACACGTTGAGATAGTGGGAGGAGAGAAGGAAAATCCTGATGAAAAAACTGAAATTGATAACAACAAAAATAGGAGGAGAGAAGGTAAGGTAATGGGTGGGTGAAGGGTAGAGACGACATGAAGAGGTATGTGTTTGGGGCGGTAGTGGCAAAGATCAACCGGGGCGGGAACTGGAAGAGTAGATCAAAACACGTGTGTGAGAGATGGCTCGAAGAGTAAGAAAAGAACTTGGAATCATTTGGATTGGAGAAGGAAGTGGTGAATTAATTTTTTGGAAGAATAAGCGTTACAGAGTTCTTAGGAACGTCAAATGCCTAGAAAAGAGAGGCAACATAGTTCATGGAATTTGCATAAATTTTGAGTTTTCAGCTTTTGGATGTCAAAAATAGCATTTTGTTTAGAAGTTGGAAATGTTATTTTTCAAAAAAAGTTCAACGCCTTCACAAGTTTATCAGTAGAAAAGATTCGAAAAAAAAAACACAAAAACCCCTAATACAAGTGCATCTAGTCTCTCACTGCTAGAACTATGTTCTTTTGGATTGCAAAAATGAGAGTTTTGTCAATTGCGGATGGCAAAACAGTGATTTTGAATAAAACCCATTTTCGGAGAAAAAAAACTGAATTCCACCAGTTGAAACGAAAATTTTAGTAATTGTAAAACAGGAAGAAATAATTCACTCACTAATTGGTCAGTTCGTTTTCATAGAACGAGGTCTTGTCATTTTTCTAATTTTGTAGATTTTGTAATTTTTTCTGCTCAAAACGTAACTCTGATTGTAAATTCCACACTCCTCGTTTCTTATGACTCAATTTTTATGTTTTATTTGACAACTGTTTTTCATCAAGTCTTGACAGTTTTTTCATACTGATAACGATATATTTTCGGAAATGTTCAATGACCAAACATTGTGATTTTTTCTAGAATGTTTCATGTTCGACTAGAAATCAGTTTTGTTGTGGTTACCTGATTAATATCTGATTCTCTTTCTCAGAAAGAAGAACTTGTAAATTTTGTAGACGAGACAAAAGAAATGAGCACGTGCCAAACGAAAATAAATATACTGGCACTACCAAACCAGCACTTTTCAATCCAATTGTCTATTCCGAAAAAGAAGACTGCCGAGAATGGCGAATGAGAACAAAAAACCATGACAGCATGCACGTCTTCCTTTTCCGGCTACTACAATCTACCACAATCAACAAAAAAGAGAAGAACATCATAGCACGAAAATGGGAAACTGGTGACAAGTTTCGGAACCAAAAAGAAGAAAGAAAAACAAAATAAAAAATTCTGCATCCCTCATTTCTAGTCCCCCTATTTAATTTTGAGTCAATCAGAAACCAGTTAAAAATAGAATGGTTTTAGATGAAATGAAATGATTCAAGGAAAGTCACCAGTCCGGCAATACAATAACAGAGTGGCAGAGATTGCAAAGTAAGAGGAGGACTGCAAGATGGAACCCAACGCGCCCTCCACGGCCGACCGACCGACACTACTCGCACAAACAACTATTTGTATGGCTGTGTTGCGTTCGTTTCAGTTTCTATGTATGTTTTTCTTCCGACGACACACACGTGGTTCCTTTTTTCTTTTTTGCGAGTATCCATCACATTGCTCTTCTGACGCCGCCCATTCCAAATTGTTACACCAGTTATCGAGGCATGTGGCAATTGAGATGGGAGGTAAGAATGACAGAGAAGAGATGTTTTTCAGAGTAAGAAAAGTTCTCATGAAATTCTCGAAGAACCTACCCTGATGCATCTACTGCTCAGACCGAAAACTATGATCTTTCAGCTGTTTTGTAAATTTTTCAGGATAAAACAATTGTTGGAACACTTATTCCCGTTGAGAAAGATTTAAATGTTTAAGATAAGTGTCAAATACTTCTGTAGAAGGTACTTCAAAAATGGGAAAGCTTCCAAATCTATTCAGACAAAAAGTGGTTCCACTGCATCCCTAAGGTTTTGAAAATGACTAGAATAGAAACTTCATTGAGCATTTCATCTGAAGATTGAAATGTACAGTATTGTAACAAAGCTGATTTCAGAAAATACTTTGAAGGAGATATTGATAGACAAGAAGGAAATTTTTTATACCAGCACCATTTAAAATTAAGTTGCACGCAGTTCTGTAAGCACAGAAAACCTTTTTCGTAGGTCACATACCGTGAAAACTATAATAGAAGAACACCCAGTACGACATGTTCAGAGCTCTATATCTTGGCGGGCTTCAAAAGTTATGAAAATGTGGTCGACTGAAGAAATCTTGAGCAAAACATTTTAAACATTCAATTAGTTGAAACCTTTTTGATATTTCTAAAGATGACCGTAAAATAGCGCTCTGAACATGTCGTACTGGGTGTCCTTCTATTATAGTTATATTATTACATATGCCTAGCACTAGAATATGATGGAATACTTGGATAAACAATGCAACTTGATCAAAATGATATAAGATCGATAATTATCCGTGATCATTCGCTATAATAGTCTTACAAAGGGTTCCTCCAGAAAAAGAGTTTGTACTTTTGTTACAGTCTTTCCAGAACATCAACGTTGATGTTTACTTCACACATTAACCTTATAATTCTCTAGTTTCTTATTCTAAACTTACATCAAAGTGTATTCAGAAATCGAGAAAAACAAAATGAAAAACAATTCAGATTATTATCATCTTATTTGGAAGGATATCCTATCAATCAACAAACTGTTTTCTTTTTTGCTAGACTGTTTATCAAATACATCTATTTAGGTTACCTGTTTAGAGGACACTGGAAAAAATCAGTTTTGAAAAACAACTTTCAAGTGTAACCGAAAACAACAAGAGACATTCAAAACAGTTTTAACCGAAAATAGTCTGATTCTGATAATATATCAGATTATGTGCTTTGTCTGTTCCCCTGAAAATAAAGCCACGGAGACTTACGTTGAATCTTGGCGGAAGGTGGGCAGCTGGTTCGCTGTTACGACGACGGTTCTTTTGGAAGAACTTGAGCATCGTCTGAAAAAATTAGAATATTATGACGAGTATTGATAACATAGACACGTCAAGTGGTAGTAAAGATGAAATATGAGAATGTGTAGAAAGAGTCAATCAGACATCGTTTCCTATTTCAGGCCACGGGTGTGTGACTAGTAAAAGAAAATACAAAAAAGATAATAAAAACGAATACAAAAATATGAATGGACAGAAAAGGATTGGGAAAAAAGACTGATGAAGTTGAAGGACGAGTAGAGAAAGGTTTCACCCGATTTAGAATGGAAAATGACACATTGTTGTTCTTTCTCCGAGGGGCCCGAAGAGTCATTTTTGTTCGGCTTCTTTTGCACTCTCTATCTTTTCTATTGTTTGGGCTTTGCTTTTTTGCATGGAAATGATCACAAAAAACAAGTTTCACATCCTAAGTTTCAACTTTTTTGTGGCGGGTGCCGAGTTTTTTTTTTCTTCTCTTCTAAACGGAAGTCCATGAGTCTTCGTCATGTGGTAGACTTGAAGCTAATGGGAGAAGAGGGAATTATGATGGAGCTCCGAATCAAATTTGTTGTCATTCAAAAATGAAAAAATCTCGATTATGAGATCATCACCGTCTGGCGGAAGAAGACGGCGAAAGGTGGGAGTATATGAAAGAACAGAGCTCGAAATATTGAAAGAATGCAAACATTCAAGGAAAAAGTGCAACAAATGGTATCCAGAACAAGGAGACAAAGTTGTTTGATATTGTCGTTGCCGCCCTCGTGAATGAGAAATAAAAAAGGTGGTAACTTTCAAAAAATAGGTTGTTCATTTCGTTCATTACAATGTTTGATCTTCAAAATTGAGTTGATATAACAGTTCCACAGAATGGAGGCAAAGATGGGGTTGTATAGTAACAGGTATTGAGTTCTACGCCTGTTTCTCAAAGTTGTTATTGTTATTGTCAAGAGAATATACAGAGATTCACTGAGTTGGATGTTTTAGAATCACAGTGCTTTTTTCTGTGGTTATGAGAAAAGAAGAGAGATGGTGTATCTAGTAATGAGATGGAAATTTGATATGAGTTTTGAGTGAGCGACCAGAATAGGAGACCATGATGCACTTTGATTGCCGAGAATAGTCCCATTTTGGTTACTTGAAAGATTGGCAATCAAATTTTATTGTTCTTTTGAATAGTGTTCCCTTGTTGTTTTTGATGATCAAACAACAGTTTTTGTTGTTTTTGGAAGTATTTTAAATCGGATTTTCTATATTCTGGTATTGCTATTGCTATTGGCTTCAGCTAAAAATATATAAATACGTAAAAATTGTACCTCCAGTCGGTCACAGCTTTTAAATTTTAGATAGTATGCCGAAAACGGGATCACATTTTCCTGAGGCTCCCATACCCTGCACTCAATCTCAAAACATTTTCGATGCATTTTTAAGAAGGTACATCTACAGGAAACAATATAAAAACTTCCGGTTATAGTCCTAGACAAGTCTGTTTTTCAAAGCGCCTAATCTTTCTGGTTTATACCGGACACGGAAAAAATTGGAGCCACCAAGTACAAAACAGATTACAGCTGCACAATACGCAAAATATAAAATGACGACGAGAAGCACAAAATTTTCTCACAGATCCTATTTTGAACTGAGGGTTGGTTAGAAGCCAAGCACGTCAAATGGATGTCCTCTTGGAATTTTTAATACCGAATATTTCTATTTATAAAGAAAGACTGGAAGATGAAGAGAACTGAGTGCAGACATACTCAGAAGTGGGGGATAAATGAAGCAACTTATGGTGAGTTCCTCAATCCTTCTCATGCTTTTATACCAAGGCCTGGAAGATCCACCCACACGAGAAACAATACGATGCATCGTACGATCTGGCACAAAGGATGTGGGCGAAGGTTTGGTTTTTTGAAAAAAAAGATGAAACCATCCTAATGGATGGCCAAGAATTGATTTGTCACATGAACCAATGGCCCACGAGAAACGCTTTCTAGACAAAACAAAATGATTTCATGGTTTTTGGAATTTTAGAAAAGAATTTAGAGTTGAATCGAAAGAAGAATTCAGTAGACTGGAACCGTATATAATCAGAGCAAAATATTGAAGCAACATACTTACAGCCAGGTTGCAATAACAGTACTGAACACTGAAACAGCCTTGGACCACTGTTTTAAAGACGGTGTTAAAGAAGACAACTATTGTTTTGGAGAAGACACTTAAGTTAACTCAATTAGAAATGCACTTCTGTTTTCGATGATTTTTCCTCATTTATGACTCTAGTCGTGGGAGAACAAAAATAAATGCATGCTGAATTCTCCTTTTATCTACCTCAAATTTTGTGGGAGCTGCTACTGAACAATGACTCTTACTAAAAAAAACTTTGACAAATTTTGAAAAATAGAGATTTCAATAGGAAACTAATTGCTAATTAAACGCTTTCTTCCAATGCTGTTCTCAATAGTTGCCAAAGGCTCATGATGAAGTTTGATAGTTCTGATACGAACCAAACGTCACTTCTGAAAAGGATTTTTACTTTGATTTTGAGACAAACTAAAATTCTGATATGACTCCTCTTGCTTTTCAATCTGGTTACAAAGTGTCGTCCAAATTGACGTCAGTTTCGAAATGTAATTTTTTCTGAAAAGTCATGTTTTGACCAAGTCTTATTAGGAAGTAGCTTCAAAAAAAAAACAAATTCAAAACTCCAATTAGTTGATAAAAAGAAGGGAGAGAGGGTTAAAAATCCACAATTTTTGTTTCAGCATACTGAATGAATATTAGATTATTTCAAAATGAATAGATCGAATCATGCATTTTCATGAATCACCAAAACTACAGTTGGTTTTTTTTTCGAAAATGTGAAAAACAAACATCCTAATAAATAGAATTGGATGCAATTCTCGATCTCTGTTCTCGAGAAGAACAGAAGTTAATAGTCTGTAATATTACCAGAAACAAGTACTAAACTGCTTTTTTTTTTCATTTTACAACTTGTTTTGATTTTGGTGGCAGGAAACTTACTCTCATGAAAGTAGAAAAAAGCTGTTCACATAATTTTTCCTCACGAACATCGAGTTTAAATACAACAGTTTTTCGTTTCAAACAAAGTCCAACCGGAAACATTCCAATAACCTACCACATGACAATATGAATCAAAAACATGAAGGCGGAAGCGGCCAGCTTTCTAATTGAAAAACTGTTATTTTTCTATGTCTGATCTCAGAACATTTGTTTTCTTAGTTCTAACAGAACAATAGAAAACTTCGGTTGAAACAACAAAAATTGGTCGGTGGACTCAAGAAAGGAAAAAGAAAAAACTCATATTTCTTCAACACGAATGTAAAACGACGAGAATCCCTAGCACCAGGTGCTATGGAGAATAAAGATTGCTAGGATGCCGGAAAAATGGAATGGGGATACATGAACAAAAAACTTAACTGAAAGTGCATGAGTGCGTTTCTCAACAATTTCTCATGCGAGTGAGGTTCATAATAGATGAAAAACCAATCAAGTGATTCGAAAGAGTAACTTTGCACATAGAAGAAGGGAGAAGAGGTTGTGGGCACTGTGAATCATCATTGAGCAATCTAAAGGGCACTGTGGTCATTGTTTTGAGATGGACGAGCCTGTGGGAGACAACTCATAATAAAAGTGTGTTATGTCTGGCAAATCATCTAAGACTAACATGAGAACTATAACATTATTCAATAAGATTTGAAAAGTATTTTGGGAGTCGTCATCCTGCCTACAAAAAGTTTTTCAACTCGAATGTTGTTACTGGTAATTTATTCCGAATAGCTCTTTCAAGCATATACTAGAGCAGGGATTGAAAAATAAAGACCGAAATTTTCAAGACTGAACTCTAATTCAATTTTTACCACAGATATGTATATTTTTCCGATGAGAATCGAATGTAAATTAAATTTAGAGCAAACGGAACAATTCATCAGATTTTTCCATTAACCAATAGTAATTTCAAGATTTATTCCATGATTATTGATGAAGTTGGAACAATTCCTAATTGTAGGCACAGCCTGCTCCCTTGAACATCTTCTAAACTTCTACACGTACACATTTCCTTTTTCTTACATTTTGTATAATTTTTCTTTATTGTACTATTCGTTAGTGGAACGTCTTGGTTTTGACTCATTAGTCCGTGCCGGCCCATTAGCACATCTCATTTCCGAAAAAAAATCACCCCATTTACGAACATGCCAGCTGCTTTTCTATTCAAACACAGTCATGGTCCAGCAGATGTTTTCCGTTTTTAACTCACCGCCTACTATATATATGTTCCTCAATAAATACACGTGTTCCATGTCTACGAATCACCTGTTACTATATAACATTACAAACTTGTTTTGGATGAGATGTCCTCCAACACCCAAAATGAATGATGCATAATCTGGTGCAAGAGTCCCGTATCTTCCATCTGTTGCAGATGAATATTGCATCAACACCTGCCGTATTCTCTTGCTAATTACCTTATGGAAGCCGTTCCCTTTCCAATTTCCTTTATTTCCTAGACTCTAAGGTGAACGGTGACTGATCCGGTTGGCAGGTGCAAATGAAATATTGACCTTCTTTGTGTCTTATGCCATTTTCAATAAAAACCTTTTCACGAATTTTTAGAAATGTACTAAAAGGTAAGTAGTTGGTTGGTTGTTTGGAATCTAACTTCCATTTTTATTCTTTTGTAACAACCTCATTACCAGGTCAATTGGCCGTTTAACAAAGTACTTCGGAACAAGAAACGCCTTATAAAAATCAAGGTTTGACCGAAGTCTTCATCATCTCCTTCATCTTCCGAAGGAACAGTGTGTGAACCCTCTTGAAACCGGCACACTCAACTTGTGCATATTCATATTTGTCTACTTTTGGTTCAGTGTTCACGCGTGAATGCTACTTTCAAATAAAGTGCGATTCTCCCCTCCCTCTTCCTCCTTTTCCCCGGGAGCAGAGATCGTGTGTTTTCGCGCATTTGAAAACAATAACACTTGTGCACGACACTGTTGTGTCCATGTTCAACTCTGGACATTCAATGTTACGGATGCTTCACTTTTTTTGGAGAGTCTATATATGTACATTTTTAGGTTTTCTCTCTTTTCTTTTGGATTTTCCGATTTTGTCTCATTTTTGAGTGGTTCCAAGCGCATTTTCTCTTGAAGCTAAACCGGATTCAAAGACCCGTGTTCACAGTCCATGTGTTGATTGTTTCCTGAGTGTGTGTGGCCTCTACACCCCCATCGCAGATGTATCAGATATCTTGTGACTCTAATTGACCTTTTCTCCAGAAACCGTTCCCTCATCCTAATCTCTTTCTCCTCTCTTTTTCATCTCTGTTCTCACCGACGTGTTGAGATATCCCATCACATTCATCACCATTAGAACGTCATCTGGTTAGCATCCAGTCCAATTTCTCCTTTCCATCGCAGCATTTCTTTCATGAAATAACGGTTTTGCTGTAATTTATCACCTCCTTTTTTTCGACATTTGAATAGATCATCCACCTCATACTGTGAATTAGGAAAAAGAGAGAAAATGGGGGAAGAATTTGTACACGACGACGATAAAGATATGTATAACTGACACATATGAGAGGGAAGAGATCAACATGTTTGATATGTAAGTTGGCCATCTCCGGCAATTGTATTATGTTCTTCACACTTTTGTTATGTGTTGCAATCCAAATGTAAATTGCTTCTCCGCAAGACAACTGTTTTTTTTTCTGAGTGTATTTAATATGCCTAGGTACATGAGACGCTGGACTGTGGGCGGATAAACGTAGTTCAGTACGTATGATCTACGTCCTAGATACTGTATTTTTTCAAAGATAAACTTCAGGTTAGAACCATTTGAATATAAATTCTGGCATATTTAGAAAAATGAGAATGGGAAAATTAGATCGCGTTATAGAAAATTGACATGCTTGTGTGACTTGTGTGAAAAACATTTGATAGTTAAGGATATTTTTGTCAGTTGAACTTTTATAAGAGGGTTACCTAAAAACCTCATTCAGTTGTAACTTAATATATCTGTATTTTCTACCATTGCCACGTTTTGTGCAACATCATCTGTCAACTTTACCGGATTGCATCGAGTTTCAGAAAACTACTGACCCAATAATACTACATGTCTCCACCCTCTTTCTTCCCTTAATAGAAAAATGGAAACAATACCCCGCAAAGGGAAAAAGAAAAGAGATAGTGAGGGAAATGAGTCTTTTAAGTAGAGATTAATAAAACGGTTAGCGCTGAACCTCTCATTTTATTTATTTATGCTTCCTATATGGCGCATCACTCATTCCAACATAATTGTCAATACCACTTCTTCCAACGCTTACTATTAGAATATGTTTATGAAGATTACCCCTCTTTCTTAGTTTCTTCTCCATCAGATTTCACACAACTTCTAAACATTCAGTTGTTGTCCTACCAGTTTCTAATCCCGTCAGCTTAATCCAAACCGTTATTGTTGGAGAAAGTGTCAGTTCAGGCAGTTCCGTGAGAAAGAAAAAACCTGAATGAATTTTTATTATATTCGCAATTTACTGTCGCGCTATTGTGGACAATATTTAGTGGTTGCGCCAGAGATCGACACCAATTGAAAAGTCTAAAGAAACATTTTATGGTGTCATTGATGTTGTATTCTTAAGAGGATTTCGGTTTTATTCCTCTTTGTTGTGTCTAGGAAACCAAGTTTTCAAAAAAAGGATGAAAACTGTTTCTTGGGGTTTTAAGTGTATTTTTCAAAGATTTTTTTAGGGGTGAAACATTGAAACTGAGATTTCGGTATATGTGAAAAAAAAACATAGAATCATCCGATTTTTTTTCTAATTATTCAGTGAAAAACAATTTACATTTTCTGAGCGCCTAGAGTTTTGATTATATGAAACTCCGTTGGCTCCCATTTTCAATTAATTTCACTCGTAAACAATCTCAATGTTACCTATTCTCAAAACCTCATTTATAATTCATATCAATCCCATTTCTCCCAAATTGCAACAATTTTCTACACTCCCTTACTTTCGTGCGTTAAATATCTTTAATATGCGATACACTCATATCGAATTCCGATTATTTTACTTATTCCAAAATCTATTATTTTTCTTCTCACTATTCTCCATTTCTTCATTTGCGACGGCACGCGAGATCATTAACCCGATTCATTTCGCTTACTGATTTCGATGTTCGAATTCGACTTCTCGATTTTATGTTCCTTTTACGGATATATTGTTTCAAATCGCTCTGTCTTATTAATGCGTCATTGATATGGAAATTGATAATGCGTGATAACATTCACGTTTCGTTTTCAAACGGATTGATTCTACGGTTTTCATAGTTTTCTCGGAAGTTATAGAAAGTTCCATTGCCACTAATTCGATGTTCCAAAAACTGGGTCATTTATCCCGGGAAGTCTTCTAATCAAGCATTTTCTTCGTTATCAGTGCATGATAGTGCGTGCGAAGCTTGCTTTTCTTTTTCAATTCAAATCACCGAGTATTTGCTTTCACACCCCTATCACTATATTTTTCCTTTTGCACTCTATACTCACGCAAAACACCGTACCTATGACATAATATAGTTTTTTCTCAGCCCACTTTCTTTCTACTTTCTTTTTACCTTCTTCTATTATAACAACTATGGAAAGTGAAAAAAAAAAGATTTTGTTTCTCATGCATACGTCTAGGAATTAATTAAAAACCGCCAAAATAACGCAACGGGCATATGAACAACCAAAAGTAGACGACTTTAGAAGCAGGGAGAGGTAAGAAAACCGGAAGGAGGAGTACTGTTTTTATGTTTTTTGAGTGTACGCGCGGCACCGACGCTGGCACACATAGCCCCTGCTTACGGACATAACGGACAATATTTTCTCTATGAGCCAGCAAGCCGGCTGTCCGTTACTATTGTATTTGCACACTGGTTTAGTCATTGTACACCGTTCTCCCGTCCTTTTTCCCTTTTATGCTCTTTTTATTTATTCGGCTTTCGTTTTATCTGCCAGAGATTGGCAATCCATCCATTTTCCGAAAATAGTCATAATGACTCACAATTATCCTGAAAAGGGTCCAGCTCTATTTGTTTATGATACTTAACCTATTATGATGCCAAAATGTTTCTCTCTAAAAAGTTTGAATAATTCTCTCATAACAATTATTTTCTGTGGTCTACCATTTCCTCCAATCTATTCCTTATATCCTCCATTAGCAACCTTTTTCATCATTCTCAAAAAACTGTCTAAAACGATCAAAATTCAGAGTTTCAATGTAATTGACCCATAAACTGCGCTCCTTTTTTTTTAAACTTGGGACGCCGAAACAAGTTGACGTCCAATAACAGGGTAAGTGAGGTAGATGTGAGTTCAATGACCTTCATGTCTTCCCGACTCGGAATACCGTTATTACTCCATCATTTCAAAACATAGCTTCCATTCCAATTTCGGAACGGTTTGCGCATTCCAATCCGTGCCAAACCAGTGTTCTTCGATTCTCGGATTTTTTTGTGATTTTTGAAGCTTCAACTTCAGATTTATTGAGAACCATATCCAGATTTCTGTGAGCACTGTCTTTGTTGTTTGCCGCAATTTTTTGTTTTGTTATTGTTTGGAATTGAAATTCGTGTTTGTTCAAGTGGACAGTACAAGATGGAAAGATGAATGTACTCATGTATTCAATTTCATTTCGGTCTTCTTTTATTGTTCCTCTGATTTCTTCTATTTGACCGTTGCAAAGTTTATTATTTCCTGTTTGAGTTGAGCAAAAAACAGTGTTACTTATGATATTTTTGAAGATAGTTCAAACAAGTAATTACGCACCATATTAACTCAAAATGTCACTTTCTTATCACTGTTTCCAATGTTCTCCCCCGCAAACTAGGTGTCTAACACTTTGTCAAAAAAGCCCTCCGACCGTTTCTATCAGTTTTTTGAAATTATCTGCTCTTCGATCTTTTCACCTTCTATTTTTTTTTGGTTTTTCTTTTTTCAATACTTTCAAATTATTATTTTTTTCAGTGCCAACTCTTTCCACTGCTCAAAATCATACGACTGTATATACCGAAAAAGAGAGAATGAGGTAAGCCATTGATGCCACTCAGAAAATATCAAGGATTGTTTTTACCGGGGTGTCTTGTCTCTTCGGAAGATGTCAAATTGAAGAGATCACATTTTCTTGTCAAATTAAGCATTCGGTATAAGCACTGCTTGATATAAAATAAGCATATTGTGAAATTGGATGACGAATTTTCTAGAAATAGAATTCAGAGAAACGAAAACCAGGGAAAAAAAATCCCTATTAAAGGAGCACTCATACAATTATTCTGTATAAACATAAAAAACGTTCATGAAACTCTATTAAAAAAATTTGGTTTTTCCAAAAGCATCTATCAGTTCTTAATTTCAGAGATATGCAGCCCCCTTCAATGGGTGTCAATGGATTCGGACGCCGAAGTCATAATTTTTCAACACCTTCTCTCGTCGATTACAGATCTCAGCCGCATCATTACGGATCCCAGCCAAGCGTGAGGAATTTTCCAATTAACGGAATCCCTTTTTGCGTTACTTCACACCTATCCGGTTGAGTGGCGCATCGGAAGTAAATTAGACCGTAGAATGGCATCTCCATAATTTTGAAGATATAAGTTTTTCTTATAGAACCACAGGCAAATAGTTTCCCTAGTCTACTTTAACAAACACAAATAGTGAATCACAAAGTAGGATTACTATTCATCTGGTATACTAGTTTACAAGATGAATCACATGTTGTTTAGCTAATGTGTGAAAGACAACATTCGTTCACAAATTAGATTTCAGATTGTACAGAACGGAGGAAGCCAGTCCCCTCCTGACTACGCCTTACTATTCGACCAGCCAGTTGTTGTACTCAGATCCAAGAAAGTGAGTTTTCGGTCTGAAATTTATTTCTGAAACTTGAAAAATTGAAAAAAATAGATCCAAAACACAATTTGTCATTCACTTTTATGTTGCATGAAAAATTTAAAATTCGGCAACATAAAAAGGATTTCGGGATTTTATGCATCACGGGGTTTTTGTTTTATTGTTCATGTGCGGACCATCCTTGAATATTCTAAAATTAGAAAAGAAAACTCCACGTTTTTTATCTTCCGTGTTTGAGAATGCTTTATGCGCTTAAGAGAAACAAAGCACTTGAAGAATAAAGAACTAGATACGATGAAATGTATGAAAAATGAATTGAAAGCTATGGTGAAAGAAAACATGAACCGATGGAGGTTAACAAATAACCAGTTGCTCGAAATCCAGAGAAGACTCATCTACTTTTGATGTAATACCAACACGTGTTGCCAGAACACGTGAAAAACAAAACCCTAATGGAACGTAGTTTGATGATTATGTAGTAATAATGTTTCGTAACACTGTAGTCATTTGCTCAGTGTTCAAAAAGTAAAAATTGTTTCCAGCCAAGCACAGTCAGATCAGCGAAAGAAGAGTCAAGGCTACGATCGCAACAACCACCCAGTAATATACAACGAGTCCAAGTAAATCTCTTCCCACTATGAAACAACTCAAAACCTATGTTTTATTTCAGGCCATTCGCAGTCGCCCACAATCCACAGCATCCTACAACAGTTTAGGTGAGAGTGCCATCCTGGAAGCTTCATCCAATTGTTTTATTCCAGCGTCGTCAGGAATGGAGAACCTTCAATGGAGAAACTCTGTCATGTCATCTGTAACCCCAGACAATCGTCGACACACTCTATATGATGATGAAGACAATCCCCGAGTTGTGAGTTTTTGTTCGACTTTCATAAAAGTACACTGTGGTTATTAACACACTCATTTATTGATGAGATTTTTGGGGTCGGCGACTGAAGGAATAATGTAGAAATAAAGTCAATGTCTCAAATTCTTGCTCTCTCAGAATGGTTACTAAATATATAATGCGGACAGGTTGATTATAAAATGAAAAGGTGGTTTTGTTGGAAGGAGGCTCTCAGCAATCACTGAATGAAGTCTCCCCATGGATTCTCTGGACTGATGGTAACTTGTTCCGGTTCGGATGAATCTTCGGCAACAAGATCTTGATAGTCGCGCTCACTGTAAGAATTGAACATCAGTTATATTCCTAAACTCTTTTCAATGTATGACTTACGTGAGGTCTTCTGGCTCCTCGGATCGTTTTCCAATGCGGAATCCGTAACGTCCAACGAGAAGATTGCGTCTCTTTTCAAGATCAATTTGAGCATTGGCCGCGTCAATTGCGGCAGCCCTCTTCTCCTTCTCCAATTGATCAACGTACCGCTTGGACTTGATGAGGAAATCCTTGTTGTATCCATGAGAATTCTGGGATGCTCCTGGCAACTTCATCCAGCCTGAATGAGTTGGCTTTGCCTCCAAAATATCGCGTCTCCATTGATCTGGAGCTTTAGTTGGCACATAGGATGCCGCCGAAAAGACGAGACACCCGAGAAGGAGTAAAAAAATTGGTTTCATGATCGTCGTCAACCTCGAGGGGTTCTGTTTGGGACGAATAGAGTTCTCGAATGAAAGAATGGAAGAGGGGAGCTCAAAAGGGGCGGAGTCCTGCGCCAGCACTCTTCATGTCTGGGGAGGCCGTAATTCTTGTGATGAATCTTGACAGCCACGATGTTTGGCCTTGTCATCTGACGTTCCCTCCATTTTCCGTTTTTCCTCTCCTTCTTTTTGCCCTAAAAAAGAGGAAAAGCACATCACGATAATGTTTGAAGACGTGCCCAGAACACACATACTCTTCTTTTCTGATTTCCGCAATTCAGAAGGAGAAAATGGATTACTTATCGAAGGACCTCGTGTTGAAAGCAATCATGCGAAAAGCATGAGATTATTTTGAACGAGAGGAGAACAACTTTTTTTATTCTTCTTGGTTCACGAAAGCAATCAAAAACAGGAAGAGAAAGAGAATAACGGAGCAATCGGAACATCAAAAAAAAGAAGAAGAAGAAATAAAAAAAAAGAGAAGGATCAACTGGGAGAGAAGAGAGATAGAAGAAAAGATTTGACACTGATTTATTGTCCTTTGAGGGACACTACATGTTTCGAAGAGTCATTGATGGAGTTCCTCGTCGGAAGTGATGCTTGGTATGTGCCGGTGTTTTTTTGGCTACCGTAGTTCTCTTCGGCCAGGCTCTTGCGTCATCGTTTTTTTCTCTTAAAAAGCGGGGACTCGAGATGTTGTTGATTGATAGATAGGCTTACCCAAGTGTATTCCAGAAAAAACCTGGTTGCCTGATCTCCTCCGTCAGATTTTCTTGCAAAGAGTCACTTCTTTTTCCTGGTCGGCCACGAGTGTAGTGTTTGGTTAGGTATTCCTTGTTAATGTTCCGTCTGGAATTAGGATGAAAAACTTCAAAAGGAATTTTTCAAAGTACGGAAAGTTCGCCGGATGGATAGGAATGGGAAACTGATTTTTGTTCATTCTTTGAGACCAATATAAAACTGACGAAAGAATAATTTTCTGGATTATTGCTCAAAAAAATATGTCTGTGGGATAATTTCAAAAAAATCGAAATTCAAGTTCAAAAGGTATTTTTCTCAACGATGAGAAAAGGATTGTGGAGATTTACAAAACAAACTCACAGAGGGGCAGTGTTCTGTTGGTTCTCCATAACCTCGGCGATGCCAAGAAGTTGGTCCAAATAGATCTTCTGTTCTTCTTCTGCATCGGTGCATTCAATCAAATCGAGTTTCTTTCTGAACATGACTAGTTTTCAATCCAAAACAAGATTCAATTGTATCACCTGTAACGGAATAAATCAGTCATAACTGCGAAGCTGTGCCCATCGAATCCAAGAATCGAAGGAAGTGAAGCTGTACGAGATTTTTCAGTGTAATAAAAATGGCTATAGCCATTTGGGAAAAATGGTTGACGAGTGATTCCGTTGTATGTAGGAAGAACACCAGCACTATACTCAACTTGATCAGACATTGCATCATCCGAATATTGAATTGGAATTGATCGTTTTCCGTATCGAGACGGTGTCTTTTGAGCTTCTTTTATTTTCCGAGCAACGTCTCTGCATATAAACAGTTGTAAATAAAGTTCATAAAGTTTCATGGTTTTCATACTTGAATCTTTCGTCATCAGTCGGGATGTTCACAATCTTTGGTGATGGCTTAATAAAAACAGGGAGACTAATGGTGAAAGAAGCGCGAACATCCTAAAAGTTGAAAATAGGTCACTGTGTGAGGTTTTTGTCACAAACCGCAATTGGAAGTGTAGAAACACTACCAAGGTAGAGTGTTAGAAGTATTGAGATGGTGAGGATCCTCAACACCATCTGTAACATGACTTTACATAACAATCTTCAATTTTTTGAGAAAAAAGAACGAACAAAAATATCTTCAAATTGAACGTTCATAAAAGACGCAAATAAACTATAACAACAGTGATGAATGTGCCGCTAGGTTTTATAAATTCCCAAATAGAAGTGTACACATCCTGTTTTTTTCAACTGTAGGTTTGTCTTTGTTTTTAACTGTTATTTGATTTCTAAAAGCGTTAACCTTGAATAAGTTACGTTCTCCAGATAAATACTTTGAATCCTGTGATTCAGGCACACTTATTGATATATATTTAGAGCAGCATGTTTCGGTTGTTCAACAAAGCTGAAATACACTTTCCTGGACACACAGTACTAGGTGCATTTAAATTACAGGATTCACAGTAGATGCCTTGCGGTTAAAACTCCATAAAATCTATAAAAAAACGTTTTCAAGTGGTTCACAATTATGCAGAGATATATATTCACATCGTTTTCATTAAATTTTTTTACGTTGAAATAGTTGAAAATGTACTGTGACAAGATTCTCGACTAAATGAAAATTTGGGGAACTCACTGTGAATTGGTTTTTATTTTCAAGCTACTTTCTTATGGACTACTCGAGAACACAGCTTAAGGTACCTAGAAAACGAGAACTGTTGATTAAAAATCTGAGCTGCCGAAGAGCGAAAGGTTGAGAAAATCTAGACTGAAACGTCAACTGAAAGACAGACTAATTTTCTCGGTTTTTCAACTCCGTTTCACTTTCTCATGCCATATTTAGAGCGTTTAATTGTTATCTAAGTTGTCTAGCGGGGCGGGATTCAAAGATGTGTGGGCTCAGCCAAACTATTTTTATTGCTTCAGTCCATTAGCGACACCCACAGACCTTTTTTGAGAGCTACAGTATTCTTGCTGTTCTAAATATAGAAAATGTGAGCGAGTTAACAGGACTTTATTTGAGAAGATGAGTCGGAGCAAAATGGAAATGACGAATAGAAAATTGGGTAAAACGAAGGCGGATTGAAAAAAGGGGAAGATTTTTTAAATGGGAAGAGCCAGACAGAATCATCGTCAAAGTCGTGGGCGATCAGAAGTCGGAGATGTCGATGACAGCGCGTTTTCCAGGACGGAAGCCAGCACGGCCGATTGCGATGGACTTTTTCATCATCGGAAGAACCTGAAGGTCCGTGAAGTGTAGGAGGTCCTTCTGGTCCGACTCGGCATCAAATACACGATGGTCATTGTAGAATTCGAACTCCCCTTGAACAGAAGGGGTGCCAGTCTATAAGATAATGAATAGAAACTTGGCAATTTAAGAGTTCACGTCAACCACTATATTTTTAATTTGAACATGTTTCTACATTGAAGCAAAAGCAATGCGCTCGAGAGGACTATCAACGCCGAATCGAAAAATATAGAAACCTACTCAACATTTTTCAAAGTTTCTAATTTCGCCTAGTCGTGCAAAAATAGTTTTCTTAATGTAGCCTCTGTATCTCTAATCAGATTCAAGCCTTTCAACTCGAATCCAACTTGGCTTCTGCTTTGATTCTCATCAAGACAGCACATCTGAAATAACTATACAGCTACCAGGAAAGCACCTTCAATGAAAAAGCAGACTCAGCCTCTTTAACCAATAAGACTCACATCTTCTCCGGAGATTTGTTCCCGGATTGGTACCGCTTTCACTGCCAAAATAGCAACGCAGAGAAAAAGGAGAAGAAGACTGTTCATATCAGAACTGGATGAGCTGAGCCACACCGGAGGCTTTAGTGAATTGTACTGGGACAACAAAGCTTTTATATCTTTGTCGTCAAGTGAAATATTGTAGGATTATAAGAGTTCTCTGTGGGCGGAGCAAAACGGTCCTGGCATCAGCACCGCCTCTCCGTTTCTGGAGAACCTAATCACAGCCTACGGAAAACCGGAGCAACACGCGAGAAACACATTAGAATGGTTGTTACAAAACCGCCCCTTTTTTAGAATCGGGGGTGTTGTTTTGTAAGATCAGAATCAGAGCTATTTTGAGCCATGGGCCCAGATTTTCAGCATAAGAAACCGATTGCTTGCTCGGAAGTTTTATTCATTTTTCAGATAGAAAATAATGTGACAGAAAAGTGGGTCCAGATTCATGGTCAAAATAGTAGAGTTCATGTTAAAAATGCAAAGTTAGAAATACAAAGAATTGAAGAAGGAATAGATGGGAGGAAGAACACTTCCTAATCGTAGAAGTTGGCGAAGCGGTCGAGAGTCGGGGCGTTGTCTGCGAACCATCCCATTCTTCTTCCTCCAGCCGACATTGAACCGAAGGCGCGCTTTCCGGGACGCATTCCAGCTCTGCCGATAGCCATTGAGCGTTTGGCCGGGCGGAATCCATCACGGTTGATGTAGAGGCGTTTCTCCATGATGGCGGCGTCCTCGCTGGGTGATGGCAGTTCCATTGCCAGCCACTCGTCTTCGAGGATTTCCTTGCCGGGCTCCTCGGAGACATCCAGCCCTTTCATGGAGCTGAGTTGAGCGGCTCTCTTGTGACGGAAAGCCGACTGAGCGGCGATACCGTCGAAGCCCTTTCCTGGCTTGATGAATCCCTGAAAGTTGTAGATCATTGTGGGTTCTAAATTACCAAATCGTCTGAAATGTGTTGGCTCTAAAATGGTTCCGAAGAGAATTAATGCACGTTGGAATCATTAACCCCAATAGTCTGCCCCAGTTTCTCGAAACTTAATTGTTCGCGAGAGATATTATAATTCCTAGAGCTCACCTTGTTGAAGTCCGGGTTGAAGACGAATGGAGAAGCTCCAAAAACGACCAACAAGAACACAAAAGGTGTGAGCATCTTGTTTTCGTAGCCTGCACAAAGGCACTGGTTGCTACGAGAAGTGGTGGTGATAACACCTTGTGCGCTTCCCCCTTTTTATACGCCTGCTTTGTGGGCGTGGCACTGGAAGCCACGAAAAAGAGTACTCAAATTTTTAGAAGCCCAGAATATTTACGACCTAGGCGGAGCCGATGTATCTTGTCTTTGGGAAGCTGGTACCATCTATTTTTTTGTGAGAGAAAAAAAATCAAAACACGGTGGTATATTTATTGAACAGTTCATCTGCGAATATATCTGGCTAAATAGAGCGTTTTGAACAGAAACGAGATTGCTGCAATTATTCGAATACTGACGGAAATCAGGAACCTTGCGCTGTCCGAGATGTGGAAACTACTGGCATTTAGAAGTTCTTCCTCAGATACACCGTAACATGGAGCGGAATATTCGAAAATTGTTTCGAATCTTACATCGTAGTGGCCAGTCGAGCATGTGGAACGATCGAAGATGATGGTGTTGAAATACTCTGTTAAATGAGATACGTCTTGTCCAATCTTTCCTTCTGGCACATCCTCCCGAATTTCAAATACATCTCCTTTACCATGGGAATTTGATTCTGAAGGACGGTGTTCAGTGATCTGAATTTGCATAACATTATTCTCAGGTTAAAACAAAGGACGATAACTTACTTCCGGGTTGTGGTAGTACTGGTTATGATGTTGTAGTGCCACATGAATCAAGAAGGACGCAACCATTCGGAAGATCAAAGTTTTCATTCTTCTGAAAAAAGGATGATGAAAAATGTCTTTATTACCTGAGAACAGGCCGAAAAAAATGGTAACAACAAAAACTAAGCTTTTAATAGCTAAGAAACTCAAACCTGACAAACTCACGAGAAGTTTCAACTGATGTTTATTAGGGCCAATCCGTTGCAAAATTAGACAATCAATAAGAAGAAGCGGGTGGGGTTTACGATGTCATGTGAGTGGCAGGCATAGCAACGCTTACCTTCTAATTGGCACATGACTAGGTTTATCATCATTTGGACTTTTGATTATAGAAATCAGGTGGAATTATAACATCTTCCTAAGCGGTGTCTGCTTGTCCGAGTTTTGGTTATTGCCAAGTACGAATGTTTGAGTATTGGGGGCTCCGTAAAAGGTTGGTTTCTCTGACTACCTAAACAGTTAGCGACCATCAAGAGCCCGTTCGCAATTATAAAAAAGATCTTATTCCCACCGTTGGCTGTTAACAAAACAACGATTTCTGAAAGTAACCCCCTGCTCTCCGAATTTTAATCATTCCGTGACACTGGATTTGACGTTGGATGAAATCTACGCAGTTAGTGCATACAGCAGAACTTTTATTGTCTGAAAAGAACTATACTCTCCCACCATGGATATGATCGTTTTCATTCCTTCTTCAGTTCTGAATCTAACAGAAGACAAGGTATTGATCATCCCTGAAAAGTTCCAGTATCGACATCTCTCTTCAGAAAATTTACTGTTTTTGGCAAATTTCTAGCTTGCCCAGTTTTTCCCGAGAACCGCGCAACCCTCTGCTTTCACGGCTCTGTTTCCCAACCGAGTCTGGCGTCCGACGTTGAACCGATACCATCCTTTAACCCTCAAGTTCCCTTGATTTCTTTTGTCCTCCTACGATTTCTCGGTTGAAATCACCATCTACCCTAACCCTAGCCATCTGAAAAAGAACAACAGTGCACGATTTATTCGGAAATAATGACGGAGTGGAAGAGCAAGTAATGGTCGAAGAGAAAAGTGGTCGGAGAGAAACGGACAGTAAAAATACAAAGCAATTAGGGATGGTTGTTGGAGAAGGCTTAGAGGACGAAGATTTCCGGAACGTTCTTTGGCATGACTTCCATCGTGTCGGCGCTTCTCTTTCCTGGACGGAATCCTTGACGTCCGTAGGCCATGGAACGCTTTCCTGGGCGGAATCCCTGACGTCCGTAGGCCATGGATCTCTTTCCTGGGCGGAATCCTTGGCGACCATAAGCCATGGAGCGCTTTCCTGGACGGAGTCCCAGTCTTCCCATTGCCATTGAGCGTTTCATGATGAGACCACTGAAAAGTTCATATTGAATTCCTCAGCTGAAGCTTCTTAGTCTGAATCTCACCTGACGTCGATGGTGTTGGCGGTGTCCATTCCTCCTGGGCTGCTGCGCTTTCCAGGGCGGAATCCGCTTCTTCCGAGTGCAATACTGCGCTTGCCCATGGCGCCTTCGGTAAATTCCTCCTCGGCCTTCCAGTCCTCGTCCTCATTGGAGTTGAGAACTTCCTGGGATGGTTCTCCCTCGAAGACCACAAGGTCCAGTGACTGAAATAGGAACACTGTCTAACTCAAAAACTTCTAAGCCTATTAAGAAAAAAGTAGAAAAAAAGCTTACCGGAGTCTCCTCGGAGTTGATGGACTGGAGTGGTACGGCTCCGACGTAGATAGCGCAGAGTAGCGCAAGAAGGACGAGAGTAGCTCTCATGTCTTGGCAAAAATGAGAAGTGAAAACCGAAGAGAGAGCTCGGAACGAGAGCTGAAAACAATGAGAATTACAATGAATTCCGATCCTTATATATGCGGCTCTAGGAACGCAAATTGGGCGGAGTTCCGTAAAATAGAGTCCCTTCGGGGGTATTGATAACAAGAAAAGCGGGAGGAGCTTGAGAGATAACGGACAGAAACGCGCGGGCGGGCCTTGATTGATTCTGTATTAGATATGACGTTGGTCAGAAACGAAGGAAGAGGGAAAAGTAGAGGATGGACATGGGAAATATTGAAAAGAGTTTCTCATTTGGAACGAAACGAAATTAGGAGGAAGAGTACATGTATGGGGAGAGTGTGAACATTATACAGTTTTGAAACTGAAACTAGTTATTCTGCTGTGCAAGACAAATTCTAGCAGCTCAACTTTCTCTAGTTTGGAAAAAATACAAATGTCCAGAAAATATTACACGGTGGGTATGAATTTATCGAGGCTGTCAACGGCCATAACATGTTTTGATTAGATTCGACCGGCCCATTAGTAGTATAGCAGACAATGTTAGTGCCTGTCGCTGGCCCCATCATTAGGTTAGCTCCCACGGGAGAATCGTACGAGTAAGGTTACCTAGGTACGGATGTGCATAACATGTTTTTCCCAATAGCTGTCTATTATTTGTGGGGGCCAGACAAGCATTTTCTTAGTGGGGGTCTAATGGATGATAATAAAATATATATTGTTTTCAGGCACGATTGGAATACTTTCAAGGCGAGGAAAGCGAAATGCTGAAACGTGGACAAGACCAAGCATCGAAACTTCTAGAATGGTATAAAGAGCGTCTCGTTTCAGTACAAAAGAAAGCGAGGCTATTGCAACAGGGGAGTGTCTCACTGGTAAGTATAGAAAAGTACAATCTCCGGATGGCGTGGATTACTAGCCAACAACATTTTGTTTGCTTCTTCGACCCATTTGATGAGGGCGCCCCACCAAAAAGTACTCTGACCTCTGAATCTCTGGTGACTTGGATCTAACCAGTAAACTGAATATTATAGACATTTTTCCCAAGAAAATGGTTTTCAAATTATGATGTCATTTTTATATCGGATGATTTCATGTATCTCTATCTAAAGTTTTGTGGCGTCAATACTTTCTTAGACACCCACTTATAATAGATACAAGTGTCTTTTGATACAATGTGTCAGTTTCGAAACTAAATGTTCAACTCTCTTCCAACGTGGAAATAAGTTAGCTGAAAAGTCCCTTAAAAGGCAACGAGTATTTTTTGATTGATTTTGGCTCAAATTTCAGGTGAGAGCTCAAACTCATGAAAAATTATTGTTTCTTTTCTGGAGAGGAAAACCTTTCCGGATCTCTATTACCTGTCACAATTTTTCATGACATCCTCGGGCACAAACACATATAAGAAATGGGGTTTTCTACAGTGTGCCGCCCCAATTCCCAATCTCCGATTATGAGAAACGAGTTCTGTGACTAAAGGCACAAACACATAAAGAAATATGGGATTTCGCCCACAGTATACCTTTTCCTATTCCAATTCTCCAATTATCTTCCCCACGGCAAGGCGTGGGCTTTATGGGTTTTCGAAAAAGAAATGTGTCATGTATACTAGATCCGGCTCAGTTTTGCTTTGGGGCACAAACCCATAAAAATTATCTTTTTTGGAGCTTTTCGAAAAGAAACAAAACAATTATTCCAATTATATCCCGCGAAAAGTGACACCAGGTTTCTTCAAATGAAAAAGGAAATAAATTGATGTTTCCGGCATCAAGAACAGAGCTAGGCTTGGGTTTAGAAAAGAAATGAATTCAGGGGTTAGGAGAAATATCAAAGGTATGGAAAACGAAATGTCTTTCTGAGAATTCAAAAAAAGTAGGAAAAAGCTATGGATTCCATCATTAAATACTGGAGTAAGCTAGAAATTGTACCAGCAGACAATAAGTAATAACAAAACTGAAAAATAATGAATCACAGCCATCCCACCCCACACCGCACCTCTGACCTCACCAGAAGCTAGACTGAAATTTCATCAAGTAACTAAGATTCCGAAAAACAAAGTGATTATAAAGTCAAAACGCAACTACATATGATTTTTATTCCGAAAATCACGTTTTCATTATTGGTCAGTATCAAAAGAAGTGGGAGTAACTTAGAGTACTCATAAGTACAATGTCCGGGTATAATCTGTCGAACTGATCAGAAAAACAAGTAATTCTTTCAGGATCCCGCTGTCCATGAACAGAAGCTTAATTTTCTTCGTGCTCACATCACAGAACTCAATCGTCGCATACTTGCTGTTATGGAAACCAGTGATAAAGGATTTCCAGCTCATCACAACCGTACTGTAAGTTTTCTGCCTGATGTACGATATCTGTGTGTCATTCTGACCTGCCGTAGTTTTCTGACTGATTGACATATACGAAATACATTTGATTCGCGAAAAATGTATATTATCATGCGCTTCATACAATTTTCCTTACTATACAGCTATATTTTTTAAACAAGATCGGTGAGTTCTCGTGATAGACTGCACGACTATAATACATTCGGTGTTCTGGAGTTTGGAGAAATAAGAAAACGAAAAATAATGAGGTCCGACAATTTTCGGTTTGAAGATATTCTATAATAGTTCCATGTGAGTCCAAACAGATCTTGTTTGGAAGCATTTTTGATCAAAAATCAGGAAACGGAAGATTTGAAACCGGGAAGTGAAAATGTTAAATTATTTGAAATAATTCAACATGCAAAAGTAATTTAAAATTGAAAACTGCTTTGTACTGTGCGCCCACACATGAACCGGCAAAAAACCTGAAAAAAAATTGAGACGGAGCCATAAAATTAGTTAGAAACAAAGAAAAAGTTCGAAGATCCGTGCACATTACAAAATGTGTATAATTCATTGAACGATTACAAGTAATATTCGCCTCGGATACCTGAAACCCTGGAAACTCTAAACGCAGGATCTTACCCAAGCGACAGTGTTGTTTTCTCGCCAATGTAGTAATTCCAGCTTTGCTCAAGAACTCTATACATTATTAGTACTTTGCTGAAAAAACTGAGCACTTATGAAGAGTATATTTGCTTCCTGGTAGCTGACAGAGTTCAAATGAAAACGCATTTGCAATGCTGGAATGAGAAGAACTAAGACTCAATGTTTCGATTACGTTTGAATCTGCTTGTTCCGATCTGACCAATTGAACAAGCAATAATAAGAAGTTTTAGAGTTGTGTATAGTGATGTGAAGGGGTCATCCGGCAAATATAGTATAGGAATTTTCTGCAAATTGGAGAACACTTTGAATTAATAATTGTGGAGCAGGAAAGCTACAGGGTCTCTTTCGGGGACTTCGAGAATGTTGTTGTGAGGGTGCTGTAGCGTGATGTAGTTGCAAACTTAGAAATACAGTAATACAAGGTCCGCAAACACCGTGAGACGCAAGAATGCTGAAGCGAAAATGCATCTGAAATCCCCGGAACGGTCCCCGTAGCTTCCATGTTCTACTACCTTCAAAGCTTTCTTCTTTTCCAAGGTTCAGACGGTTTTTTGCAATAATGTTACCATTTTGATTTAAAAATCTGTTTCTGCTTAGAAAGGACTAATAACTATGTTTTTTGTGAAGCTCATATTATTTCTTTCAGACATCAAATGGTCCGTCGAACGGAGCTAACGACGATCAGTTGGTTTGGCTGCACCGCCAGAATCAACGTCTGAACCAGGTGAGAAACAATGAGTTGTGACGTCAAGAGTAACTCCTTTGTCTTCTCCATCTTTCTTCCGCTTCCTATCCCTTTTGAAATTTAAAAAGAAACATTGCCCCACGGGTCAAGTGTGGAATGAGTGCAGAAACAGAAACAATTTATCAGGAGCTGTCAGCAATGTAGATCCAACTTGACACATTGCAATGATAAATCATTGTTGTTTTATCTCCTCATTGTTATCTCTTTCGATTTCCAGGAGCTTGCCGAGAAAACTCAAATGATCGATCAGCTGAAGAGAGAAAACGAGTTGGTCAAGAAAAGCCAAATTCAAAGAGTAGAAAGGTAGGTCATCGAGAGTGGCAATATAATAAAATTGATATAAATTATTTGAATTTCAGAAGTGTTCCGATTCTTCGACCATCTGCTTTTGTTCGTCCCGCTTATCAGGTCCCAACCATCATCAATAACAACAATCATCCAAAAAACCCATCACCGCATAAGATTTATGATACTTTGATGTAACTTTCAACTTCTCTCAATTTTTCAATTTCACACCCGTCTCCGAAGAAAATCCCTTATTGCAATTATAATCCTAATCTTTTCCCCGCACGATATGAATTCAATCCGGAGCTTGTTCATAATAAAATGTGTGTTACCTCATGGTTAATTTTTTATATCTCTTTTTCTATTCATTTTCATCTTCAAACATCTGTTCTTGCAACGATGAGAAATGAGAGTTCACGCTGAGAATCAAATGTTTTGTATGTTGAAAAAAGAAATTTGAACGCTTCCAAATGGCATTACAACTACATTAAATACGCGTTGTAGTTGATCAGAAGCAACGATTAGGAAGAGAAAATTGTTCTCGGTAGCAGGCCCGCTAATAAAACTTTTTGTGGGGAGGAATCAAAAAACATGAACCTCAATGAAAACGAGGAGTTTATTAACGTGGGTTGGATTTTGAATAAGTATAGTATGCTAAGTTAACTCAAACGAACGACGAATGCGGAAGAACTACCAAATGGATAAAGAGGTTTTGCAAAATATGATAAGTATGATAACTCCATGCGAGAGAATATTGATTTGTCGAAAATCATCCAAAGGGCTTCTACGAATCATGTTCCTGTTTCCATTTCAAACACTTATATTTAGTGTAATGTGAGGAAGATTCTCAGAGTTTAGGAACAAACATTCAGATTGAAATGCGTTGTCCCTAAATGTACAAATTATTTCAAGCTCCGTATCATTTGCAAATAACTATTTTCAATTGCTTCCTCAGCTCTATTTCATAACATATTTGATATTTTGATTAAAAAGTATAAAGATGTAAATAATCAAAAAAGTAGGAAATCAAAACAATGGGATTGTTTGAAAAACAGATCACAAAATTTATTTTGTCTCGTTCTTATGACACCAATTCAATGACTTGTTTTTCCATTTGATTTTATACGGAGGAAGGAGGCTACGGTAAAAAAGCCAAGTACTCAAAAGTGTTATTGGAGAAAGCAATCAAAAGCAATCAAAAGCAACAGCGACATGATAAAGCAGCTCTTCATGATGAAGAGGTAATTTCATCGTTTTGTTTTGTCTCTCACCCAATCGTTTGGAAGCAAATTTATGAGTTCGTGAGACCCTGGGTCCCCTTCAGATTCTCACTTTTGATTCTTTTTTCTCACCAACTGTTTATTCTGTGATTACGCAATGATATCAGCCGGGAGCCTCGATCCCATTGTTTCAAAATCTTAGTTTTTCTTTTCTTTTCTTCTCAAAACAGTTGTCATTGTGAGATGGATTAACCCGCAATCGGTTTTATAAACATTATCTGTCTGTCTGTCAGACAACTTGAGAACCCTTGAAACCTTCCTAAGAGGGAGGTAAAGAGCGTTTTGTCTTCCGAATGATCTACACCTTCCGGGAGTTCTCTAAATCATTCTACGTTTTTTGTTACTTTTTTTTTAGGTAAACACGTGCGTTTATTCGTTTTTCATTACTGCACCAGTTGTTCCTTTGCAGTTTTAAGAATAGGGACCCAAATCTTCTTCGAATTAATATTTCATTAAAACATAGATGTTTCTCGGAACCCTGTCTACTATTTTTCTAACTTTTACGTTGTTTCTCTCTTTTATTCGGTTTTATTGTCCAGTGTCATCCGAAACCCAACCTTTTTTGCATCAAAATTTACAACGATCCCAACCCATCCGGCGCAGAGGTCATACATAGTGTGAGCGCAACCTGAGATCTTGCTACTCATTTCCTGCCCACCTGCATCAAAAAATGAATTCCAATATGTTTTCTATTGTCTTCCATTTGTCAACTTCAGAATGACATACGTAGTCAGTCAATAAGTGAGGAGCAAAATGTGATCCCTCTCAAATTACACCCTAAATGGCGTGATATATCGAGGTGTCCCCCAGTTATGGTTTCAATATCAATCTCTAATTTTTAGGATCTTTGATTTCATACTGACTATTGAAACATTAAAGTCATAGTGCACTTGTTGATGGTTTGCTTGAAAACAGCATTTTTCGAATTTCTTTCTGAGGAAACAAGTCGTAAATTTTTGAAGAATTTAGTCCAAAATAAGAAAAAAGCTGTAAAGAACTGTCTGAAAAAATTCGATGATTTCATTACTTTACTTATTACTGGACCCCGTACAAGAAGCAGGAAAATAGTGAATTCCAATTTTTTCCGCGTTCTCCTCTTGTCTTCCTTTTGCTTCGATTCAAAACCGTTTTGATACAAGTCCGTTGGCAACATCTTGCTCTCATTTCTCTCCAGACTAGACCAAAAGTACAAGTAGGCCCTTATTGCTAATTCGTTCCTTCCTTTCCAGCAACTGCAAATCAAGGATGTGCATAAAGAAGATCTTTTATACATGCTTCAAAAATTTCCAAAGGAGTACATAGGTCATGATGACGACTATGGCCAACCTTTCAACTTACTTTTTTTCACTCCCACAAAAGTAAACCTGACACGTCATTGTTTTTTAATTTTGAGGAAGAAAAAAATGTTTCAAAAGAAGTACGAAAAAAGGTGACACTACTTGAACATCCTATTAGTTATTCAAAAAGATCAGGTTTTTGAGGATATCACGTTTTCCCTTACTGACCAGCGAGAACTTTTTTCCCAGTTTTTTAAGTACCCTCAGACGTAACGTCATATTTGGTGCCGGTCAGTCTCATGTTGCAGATTTCTCACAAAGTTTTAAACATTTTGTTTGCACTCTTTTTGAAATTCATTCCTTTTCATCTAAATCTTTTGTTAAGTCTACCCTATTATCCGTTTTCAATTCTGCAAAAAAAACATCAAAAAAGATCATTAGATGGATACGAACCTCAATATCCTTAGGATTTCGGTGCAGAATAAATGAAAGGATGTCCTTAAATTAATCCATGTTCCAAAATTAAGATCACGATTTTCGATAAGATGTAAGCATTCAAAAAAAAAAAAAAAAATTCACAAAAAAATTATCAATTTACAAACTGCAATAGAACTTTGATCCTTTTGAAGCAAAATCCTTGTCTAAAGCACTTGGTGTTGCAGAGAATAACTTGAAACGTATGAAATACGATCACAGTTCTGAATACGACACCGTGTAGCAATGAAGATGTGCATAATAGTGTCTTGCAGAGTACCTCAGATTTGTTTTTCTGGAGCAGGATGGTTATTAGGTCGATGAAACAAAACACAAAATTATTCTTGAGAATTATTTTATAGTAAGGTTTTTAGTAAAAGATCATAAACTTGCCTTTTTCATAATTTCAAGTGTCTATTTTACAAAAAACTGACAGGGATTGGCATTATTCATGAAACAATGTGACGATGGCAATCTTAGGTTCCGGCTATTTCTCTTCCTTTAGTACTCCGAAATAGGAATTGCTGGATATATTGAAGGGACTCTCGTACACTTTTGACATTGTCTAGGCGGACGAGAGACTACTCAATTTTAATGCATTCATGAAAGAAACCAACACACACACATTCTTTGTTCCTATCACAAACAAAGCAATTTCAGCCTAGTTTGTCTCTTCGTTTTGTCTTATCTTCTTACTACATTGCTTTTTGTCTTTTTCCCGTCAAGTTTCTCAAAATCTTGACGCCATCTTCTACCTGCTCCTGCATATTTCACAAACTCACACTATTGTCTTCCATTTTGTCCCACGCAAAAATATTTCAGGTGTATTGTCTTTTCTTTCGTAGATCATCATTCTTTAAAAAACGGAAGAAAGTCAACAGTTAACATGCAAGAAACCCTTTGGTTCCTTTTCAAAGAGAAGTCTCTCTCAACCAGGATCTTGTACATTTTTCAATCCTTTTTTTGCTGTTTCTGAGCACTTGGGCATGCATCCATTTGTCAAATTGAACCTAAAGGAATTCTACGTTAGTTTAACCCTGAACTCCTGTTTCACTGAACCTTTTGTGAAAATTCATAGTGTGCACGCATTTTTTTATGCGGACCCGTCTAAATTCACTCGGTCACGGAATTTTGCTCTTCTGACCTGTCTTGACCTCATACCTCATACCAATTGTTTACTCTGAAATAGGACCCTACAAGCGGAGCTTCCTTTCTCACTCAAAGAATGAAAAACAAAAAGTTGAAGAATTGATAATTAGTAATCCCATTCGATTTTCCCAGACGTGATTAGCCGGAAGGAGTCATAAAATTAAGATTTCGTCACATTTTCACATTTGTGCTTAACTTCCTTTTACGACGCATTTCCTTTTTTATTCCAAAGATGAATTGGAAAACCGCTGGGTAGGTTCAAACGCATATTTTATTCATCATCAATGGTAAATTGTGAAAAGGTGAAATGTTTTTCAAAAATTCATTCAAGAATCAAAAGAGTATAACTATACTTTAAACGGAAGGATTCTTTACATAAAATTTGCAAAATAGGGATTAATATATTCGGAGTCTCCCGAAAGTAGTACATCTATGTAGCTATATTAGCAAACATTTAGGAATACATTTTGGGAAACTAAATCAAGATTTAAACAAGTTGTAAGCAACTTCAGTTCTCTTTTCACGTTTTCCATGCCGCAAAACCATGTTATCTTTGAACCTTTCGCGTCAAAATAGAAAAATACAAAGGAATAGAAAAAACGCTTGACATTCGTTTTTGTGTGTACATCTAAATTTGTGAACTCCACAATTGTCCGTTATTCCTCACACATTCACAACAGACGTGTCACCGTAGTGTGCAAATTTTTTGTCTACAATTTCTTCTTCTCCACCCCTAACCACATTTATCGTCGACCTTACTCAATCTTGACCTTGTTGGTCACACACTTTTTGCTCATTCTTTCCATTTCGCACTTCTCAATTCAGAGTTTTTTTCACATCAGAAACCGCCAGACATTCTGTTTCTAAAAAAGGACTTTTTGTGCGGGGGGACCAACAATTGTAGAAGGTCTCTTTCTCTCACTCCAGTTTAGCCTGCTTAATTATCGTCACGGATTTTGAATTGACTGCAGAGTGCAATTTTTGTTTCCGAAATTGTCTTTTTTGTGTGTTTTGACCATGACGACATATGCTCAAAGGTCTACCTACTTGGTGGTCTTTCACCTAAGATAGTCTTTTTTGAGAAGTTTTCGATTAAGTCTCAATAATATTTGACCAGTACGCGGACCTTTATGAGTGGCACTTGTAGAAAACTTTTTTTGAAGATTGTTGAGCAAAATTCATCATTTTTCCTACTCATCTTTTTGTTCTCGAGATTATTGTTCAGGCTATTTTTGTAGCCAGAACAATTGATATCAAAAGTTCTACCAAAAACTGGTTAAGCGCAGAAATCGCTGATTATAAATCTGTTAGATGTAAGAAATTGAATTAATCGCAGGAAATCATTTTTGAGAGATTACTGTCTCTTGAGATATGACGTTACCAGTTTCTTAGTACTAATCGGCAGTTTTGATTAAGTGAATGATAACGAAATAGCAAAAAACAAAATGAGGTGTTGTCTAGAAATCTAGGAACATCCAACAAGACCTTTCTAAAAAATCCCCAAAAATGTTTTGAGCAGAACCTAAAAAATCTTAAAGACCTTTCCAAAGATGTGAATAGTAAGATTTTCATTCCTAAGAAGTTAGGAAAAATGTTAGTTTTTTGATTGACTTGGTTCATTTCGGGAAGAAAAATTACTTCTTTTTTGAAACAAAAACAACTTGCGGAGAACTGTCTATTTGAGATTTGTCCCCTTGAAACTCTTCAGAATTTCAATCCTTCTAGCATGATCCCAAACACCATTTTCCATTCGACCTGTCTCATTTGTTTCAGGGATCGGTTTCTGGTCATTTCACATTCGCTTGTAACTCACGCCTCAAATTATGCTTGACATTTACTCTCCGAAATCCCAATTGCCTTCAATTTCTTTGTAATTTATGTTTAACCCATACATCTAAAATCTCAATTTCAAAACGGAAGTGGGCACCTGATGTATGATGCCATCTTTACACTTCCCTACAATTCCAATATTTCAAAGAATGGATGTGGTAAGACACATCCTTTGCATATATTGCGCATCAACCTAGATGACGAATTTCGCAAAAAGGCAGCTAAAGAACATAAAACTGAGATTGAACTACTGCACAAGTACTTGTTTGATATTAACCATTTCTCTTCCATCCATCACCAACTTCTTCTTCGTCTTCTTCTTCGAATGCTTCTTCTATTCTTTTCGTCTTCTTCATTCCTTTTCCTTGTTCTACATCTTCGTTTCTCATCCTACTTTTCTGCTTTGCTCTTGTTTTTTCATGTTTCCAGTGCACAAGGAGGGGAACTTTTATATCGGATCGAAATGACTGCCGACATTGTGATCGGACATGGGGCAATAAACTGATGATTACTCATTCGAAGAAGCCCTCATGGAGTTTTTTCCTGGTTCCACCAAAATTTTTATTATTCTTATTTTATTGGGTTGTTTTAGAATGTCTATTCTTTTCCATCGTTCTTTAGCGTAGCCTCCATTCTTGATGTAAGTTGGTGTATTCTGTGCTCAGAAGTTGTTGACATCAACACCATTTCACACCTTTCCACTCTACACTTTACTAAAACATGTTTTGGCCAGCCAGTATATGTCAAAAATGCATAAAACGGTGACCGTGGCTAAAGGCAACGTCTAGTAACATGGTTACCAGAACCAAGTTGGCAAACTGGAAGAGCCAGTCGGAGGACAACAACACCACCGAAAGTGCTTACTCTCCGATTCTTGCTCGTTGACGGTAACTCTCTTTCGATTTTTAAATAGGATCCTTTTAAATCTCTGCACATAAATTCTCGTGATGAGATCCCTTTTTTGCATACTGATTGAGAAGAATAGTGGAAGGGCCCGTGGACTCGCCGACTGCCGACATTTCCGGCTTCTCACTTCATTATCATACGTATAAACTTTGCTTTCAACGACGCAGGTCTTTTTTTTTTTCTTTTTTCTTTTTTTCCACGTTTATTCTTCTCTCCTCCCACAATTTGATAGACATTTCAATTGATTTTCAAGTCAACGAAAAAGAAAAAAGGAGGCGCTTCTTCCTGCTGCCGGTGACGTTCCCTGGTCCCGCCTCCATTGGAGGGTGCTGGCTCATCCGGCTTTCTACGACGCCTTCTGACCTCAGTCTTTCCGTCGAATTCACATGATTTTATTACTGTAACAAGAAAAATAAGTTGTCCGTTATTCTGTTTTCCAGCAAAGGATTTCGTGGTATGTATAAAATTAATCTATCAATTATTAAGGCGTTGACACTTCTCAACTGAAATTTCATGAATATTATGGAAAATTTTGATGACTTCACAACATAGGTCATTAGCACTTTTGATTGGAACCAAGCCGAATTAACTCGTGCAATAAAGCTTACTAAAATATACAAGATCCCTGGCTCAATTTCCAGGAACCAATCTTAAAATTGTTCTTCATTCTGAATTTCATCTATATAAATGCCGATTCCTCTCAAGACGAGCGCTTCTTCTTTTCAGTCTTCAAAATTAAATAAATTAGATGAGCCATAGCTCTTCTGCAATGAATGATTCGACTCAATCCCTATCGTCGACTCATCTTTCCATGTACTTTTTTGTTTTTTTTCTGTTTTTATGGTTTTTCTTTTTAAGTGAAAGCAAGCTCACGTGGTGGTAGCACAACCAACACTTTGTTTTTGAATTCAAAATTATAGGGTACGGAAGATTTTGGTCCTTTCCTTTCCTCTCAATTTCATTCTGAATGGAAAACGAAACTACTGTAGAAAGGAAAGAAACCAGGAAGAATAGCATTTCCTTATTATTTTTTATTCCCAATTTTTTTGGGAGCTTCCTTATTGTTAGTTTCGATTTCTTCATATTTCCAAACATCAAAATACAAGAATGTAAGTTTTTGAAAGAAATGTTTATGGAATTGAGGAACAGGCGCTTCCCACATTTGCAAGATTTTGACCAGGACGGGTCAGTTTTGCCCTCGATTTTTGTGCTACGTCACAAACATTTCGATTTTCGCTCAGTGCTCTTTTTGAAGTTGGAAAAAGCCTTTAAAGACAATTTAGCAAGACTTTCCTACATATTCTTTAGACTTTCTTTATGACAGTTTGAGGAAAATGTGTTTTCACTTTCTTTTCTCTCGAGCACTAAGGACCATATGTTTCTGATTCCCTCCCTCAACTAGTTCTTTCTCTTTTATTCCATTTTTCTCTCACGCCACGTATTCATTTCATTTCTTCGGAGTCATTATCAGTTTTTTGAATTGCCTGAGCACATCCCACACTTTTGAGGAACAAGACAAAAATTCAATCACTCTGAGAGTGGCTTCACTTTGAAGACATTCGTAATGCATTGCTAAATTGTTTGAGGAGAGAATAAGTGATGCAACATTCTTTTCAAGATTAATTACTCAGAATTATCTGAGACTAGACTGAATCTATATCCGGAAGTTATTTTTTCTTTGCTTTTCTTTTTCACTTCAACCGATCCTTCCTTACTGAACTGACCATCAAAGCAAACTAGGAAGGTGAATTGGACAGGGAAAGAGTGAGCTGATCGCACGTGAAGCGGAATGAAATTTAAAGTGTTGGACTCCTTTTTTCAACTCACTTCTTCACAAAGCTTCCATTGAAATCTCGAACAAATGTTCAACTACTTTAAGGGTCCATTTACATCTCCTTCTCATCTTTTCATTTTCTCATCAAACTCTTTTACAAACGACCTTCAGTCGATTTTTGACTCTGGATTGCAGATGAAATTTGAATACCTTGAGAACACAGCTAGTGCAGCGAAAAACTAGAAAAATATGAAAAACATTGAGAATAGTGTAGACGTCGCAACCTTCACATTTCCGATGGATTTCCCTTACAACTCTGATTTTTTGTACTTGTACTGCCCTTCTCATCTCTTTTTTTTTTCTTTTTTTATTTGACTTCTTACTCCAGTTTCTAGTTTGACCCATACCTACTATTTTTACACTATACTTGTATATTCTCACCTCGAAACTTTGCTTTTCTTTTGTTTTTTCTCCACAACTCATCCCTATTTTTCAGGTAGAACAAAACAAAAAACGTACTACTTGATTTAGTTTTCACGTCGGCTCTTTTTCTCAACAATAGGGAGTCACAAGATTTCCTTAATTGATATAATTCAGAAATCATATTTGGAAACTGAAAAATATTATTCATACTTGTTATGAGTTCCAAAATTGATGATGAGATTAGACTAATTTGTCTGTTGAGAACAGTTTGATCTTCTCTCATTCTGATTTTATGCTCTTATTGCTCAGTTTATAATTTTCTAATAGATACCAAATATATTTCATGATTCAGATTGGAACTATGAGTTAACAAAGCTACACCTTCAGTACAACAATGATACGATTTCTGCTCTCAGCACTTTGTATCATCAACTCGTTCGAATCTGGCGACTTGGCGTTCATTCCACTCACGAAGAAGTTTCTCGACAAACTGAAAAATGAGACATTGTACAACAAATTTGCAACTCCAACTCAGTATGACGGTAAGCCTCATTTTTCGATAACATGGGTTGGGTTGGGGTGTACTGAAAATAACGATACCCACAGCACATTTGACTCAAAATGGTTTTATCATCGTTTTTAGAGTATATACGCGCTCACGGTCCAGGTATGAACGAGTGTTGCAGGCTTTTCTTCTTACTTAACTGTTGCTTTTTCTTGAGAGATTTTTTCTGACACCGCTATACACACTAAACACTGATCAACGTTTTTCGCTCACAAACTCACTTGAAAAGCTTTTCGCACTAATTCGTGTCGATTGTCCTTAGGAGTCACATAGCTAATATTTTTGGTTTTCTGATTCCTGATTTTACATTACAGGTGTTCCGACAAACGTCACACTATCCATGTTCATTGAAGGAATGAGCTCGTTCAGTAAGTTTTGATTTGATATTGATTAGTTTCGATTTTCGGGCTCAACTTTCATACTCTTCTTATTTTCCCAATTTCAGGTGCTCAAACTATGGACTATCACCTCGACGTGTATTTTCAAGAAGAATGGTACGACCATAGACTTGCTCACAATGCATCCGCTCCAATTCTCGTCCGAGACTTGGAAGTTTTCAAAATGATGTGGCACCCGGATGTTTATTTTGCAAATGCAAGATCGGCGGCTTTCCAGGTCAGTTAACACCTAGTAAAGAAAGCTTTACTTCCATTTGTGTTTTGACTTCTGGCGTCAAAAAAAAGAAGAAGTGAAAACGATTTACTCTTCAACCTACACACTCAAGACCTCCAGCGTTTCTGACGAAAAAGAGGCTTAATAACATGTAAATTCTATTTCAGGACATCACGGACGACAACTTTCTTGTATGGGTCTATCCGAATGGAAGAGTTTGGTATGACGCGAGAATCTCAATTGTAAGAGACAAAAAGTCATAAAAAACAAAAAGTCACGTGACTTCCTTATTCAGGTCAGCTCTTGCAACATGGATCTTTGGAAGTATCCACTGGATTCTCAAGAATGTGCTCTTCGGATACTTTCCTATGCCTATCCTATGACAGTTCTGCGTCTTCTCTGGTCTGAGAAAGAAGACGTTCCTGCCATTGACCGAAATCCAGACATTACAATGCCTGATATGTCACTGAAACATATCAGGACAGGATACTGTAACGGAACTTATGCGACGGGAGAATGGAGTTGCATGACGGCAATATTTTATGTGGAAAGGGAAATGATGCATCACGTAATGCAGACCTATGTTCCAACCGCATTGATAGTTGTCATTTCCTGGTTCAATTTCTGGCTTGAAATTGATTCAGCTCCAGCAAGAGTGTCTTTGAGTATCACCACACTTCTCACTATTTCTACTCAAGCTAATGCGGTGAAACTGGCTTTACCGGAAGGTATAATGTCAACTTTGATTTGAACACATCATCATGAATAATATTTTTCAGTAAGCTACATGAAAGCAATCGATGTGTGGATGGGATCTTGCATGGTATTGAAATAATATGAATGATATTGAGAAAAATCTGATTTCAGGCATTCGTATTCGGAGTCATGATAGAATTCACAATTTGCCATTACGCCAAGAATTTAGAGTTGGGTCGTGAACCAGGAGGACCACAATCACTCATCGTCGACACTGCCCTTTCGACACTGTTCGGAGCAGCTCGCGATATTGACGACTTGGTGCGAAAAGTGGCCACGCTTGTATGTTGCTTGCACTGCTTTCACACGCTAAGCTCATTTTCAGACTGAATTTCGATTCAAATTTAGTAGTCTCAAAACTGCAAGAGAAACCAGACTTTCATTTGTTTAACCTTGGCTAACTTTTGATTTCTATCACTTCCAAAAACTGTTATGGAGAGGATATATACTGAATGAGTTTAAGCGCTTTCACTCTTACCTTTTACTCACACACTCACATTTGTACTCACAACGTTTCACTTTTAAGTTCACTTCCAGCCGTTACGTTTTTCAGGTTGAAGAAACTGATTGGGTTTGTTTGATGCTATAACTGCCAGCTATTACTTATTTCTCTAATTTCAAACTCCTAAAGCATGTTGACTTTTCTCAGTTTATGCAACTAATCTGTTGAAGATCAGAAAAACATTTTTCTTAATGTTTTTCCTAATTCTATCTGAATGAAACAGCTTGACGACCTCTGTTTCCCAACCTATTTTTCATTTTCTTCTAACTTTTAGTCATCATATAAAAACAATTTCATTTTTCAGAATGAAGAAGAGGGAGTACGTGGAGATGGAGAGCAGCATATTGCATTGAATATGCTAAATCCTGAGGAGCCTCGGCTTCGCTCGTTAAACCCAAACAATGATGTTACTGCAAACGGAACCAGGTGACTTTTTGCCTCAGGCAAACCTAAAAAAATAACAATTTCTACTGTAGGTACTTTGTCGGAGCCGAACGAATGAAGCGAAAACGGTCAAAGGCGTCGTTATCACGACTTCGTCAGCAGGTAGCAAGCATGCGTCACGCAGTGAGTTTTGCTTTATTGGCTACAGTATTCTGCTTCAATTTTATTTTTTATTTGCTCAGAAGCTGGCGTTTGAACTGATTTGTTTGAGAGTGTTCACAAAAACACACAAAAAAGTATATGGATGAGTTTCTAATGAATAATTCCAGACCGTTGATGTTTCCCGTCGTGCTTTCAACTGGACTCGTGCTCTCCGCAATCTTCGTGGTCGTCGTGTCGCTCAACGAATTGATGAACGGTGTCGTATTGTGTTCCCAATGATTTTCTTCCTCTTCAACATCGCCTACTGGAGCTTCTACCTTGTTTTCAACTAACATTCTCTTATTCACTGTGATTGATCTCGTACGTTGTGCATGTCCCTTCTCGAATCTTCTTCATGTTTCAATTCTCACATTCGCTAACTTTTTCATTGTGTTTCTTATGAAAAACTGATGTATAATACTCATTTGAACTTCTCGGAAATAAATTATTTAATTTGGTCCCTCTCGAAGAAGAACTTACGTGGAGAGTAGTGATTAATTTTTCTTTCAAATCTAAGTGAATCCTTTCAATCCTTGGAAAACAGCTGCAAAGCTATCGGTTTCACAGCATGATTCAGTCCAGATGGACATTTATTGTCTCACATCTAAGGAAAAAGAACAAGAAAAGGAAACTGACATAGTTAATTGCTACCAATGCACGAGATGTACCAGCTGCGTTTTCTAAATCCGCTCAAGGTGCTTCCTTAGGTCCCCATTACGCCTTTCACACGACATATTTCTTTCAATTCGTCCTATTGAAAAACGTTCGTTGTTCTCCTTCATTTTGATTTTCGGGTGAGTGATGGACAACCTAATCGTTTTCATTTGTCCTGTGTTTCTCTAACCCCACCCTATTCTTCGATCTCACACAAACCATTCTCGATTTTGGATGTGATGTTCTGAAGTCACACATTAAAAAAACAAACATATTAGATTTAGTCAAACAAACACCCTGGGAACTTTTTTCGACATTTAACCAGAATTTCCTTTTAAAATGAACAAAAAATTTGAATTTGGCCACGAAGGTCAACTATTTCGATGGCTATCTTTCTCATTCGGAACACGAGTGAACTCGGAAAATGGTAGTAGACTTTCGGAATTTATTTGAGGACAGGTTGGACTTTTGAAAAAAGTTTCGAAAATCGCAACTTTCAAAGTTTATACATATACACTATCAAAACTATCAAACAGACCCCGTTTGCAAAAAAAGACGAATAAGCTCCTGTGTCTGAAATAAATCTCAACTTTTTTGCTGTTTTGTGAGATTATGTGCTTTGTCTCGAAATTCATATATTCTTATAAATATTGCTCATTAAAAGATTTTTGGTTAAAAGAGCTAATCTCATTTTCTGTTCTGATTGTGAAATTTTTTTTCCTCACAAGTATTGTGAAATGTTTATTATTCTCCAACCATATTACGAATACACAGCGTTAGTATTATATTCCACCTGTGATTTCAGTGCTGTTTATACGGTACCTCGAATATGTATACAAACTGAACATTTGGCTCATATGATAAACAAAAACTTTCATTTCACTCAATCTTTTTCCTTGATCTACTGTTCATTTTTTTTCGTTTTGTTGTAAGTTTCCCAGAAATTCATTTATTTGTTTTGCTCTAATTATTCATAAGACATCACTATAGTCAGTTTCGACCGTTTTTTTTACCGCAGCTCCCCGTCGAATAGATTTCTTTCCCCATACAAAATGAGTCATCGTCAAAGCAACTTTTGTTTCTGCTACTATAAAAGTTTTGTTGGTTGAGGCTTCTGTTGGTCAACTGCGCACGCCACTTTATATTGAAGTTTCATTTTTAAAAAAGTTAGAAATGAATTAAGTTTTTTTGCCAGCTGAAAAAATTTTAATTAACTTTCGACCAGTATTCTCTCTTTTTCTTCTCATAGTATTGCCATTTCATACGTTTCTATTCCTATAGTGGCGCCTCGGACGAGGTGATACACATATCAATACTTTTTAATCAAGTATATTCAGGTGCCCCGTTTTTTTCTTTGAGAATATAGAAAGCTAATTTTCGTAATGCCCGGCTGAGACTCTGACACTTTTTTTTCTTCTTACATCATCAGGTTTTTTTTGTCCGAACTTCGCCCACTCCCTTTCCAACTTCCATCTTTTTTTCGAAAAAAAAGGCATGTCGCGCGAAGAAGAAAAAACTCGCACGACAAGTGCTCTCAAGATGTTCGACAAGAAGACGAATAATGTGCAACTGAATTTCTTCCCTTCCTACTTTTTGTCTTTTCGAATGGGGAGTCCTTTGCGTTAAGTTCTGGGAAAAAACCCCCCTTCCAATTTCCGATTCTGAGTTGGCGAGTTCCGGCTTCTTTTTTTTTCTGAAACTTCCTTTCTGCGATATACTGTAGCTAGTCCTAAACTGTGAGAGCAATTATCTAGTTTCGCAAATGACTTCACTTCGAGCTCTACAGAACGTTATTTTATTTTCAGATCAACATTTCGCAGCTCACTCCTGATCTTATTCGTTTTTGAACAATTCTCTTTTTAGAACTGATATAATCCGTGCTACGTCCCCAGTGCGTGCTCGAAAATTACGTGCAAAAAATATTATTTTGCAATTAGCTGCATTTTTTGTCATAAGACATGTTTCGTTGGCCTCATCTTTCACAAAAGAGCCACTCAGAATCTCCAAAAAGAGCCTTGGCGCCCTTCTCCGTCATTCGTCGCTCATCCAGAGTCCGTCATCTCACTATTTCGACACTCTTGTTTTCTCGAGTAGTCCTCGCATTCATATTGAATAATCCCTTCTCTTCCCGTCCGTTGTGTTTTCTCCGAAGCCAAAAATAGGCGGTGAGTTATTCTTTTTGCCGGGTTAAGATACGTATTCCAATAGAGATTTGAGATGGCCAAGGGCCCGCTATTTTTCCGCTCGTGTAACTTGACACATGTGCTCAATGAAACGAGCGAATTTTTTTTTTCGACAGGGTCTGGAGCGTCGACTTTTGATTCCGAAGTGAAAGAAACTCTCCCAATAAATCTTGAACAGCCTACCGAGCAGTGTCTCTGTGGACTCAAGTGCCGATAGAAAAAAGTTTCTCTGACCTTTATTTCCCTCCGATCAAGATGTCCTCTGTTTAATGAGAAAATGTTTCTCGGCAAAATGCTCTGGGAGGGCAAAACAGCTCGAAGGGAGAGGTGCAAAAAAAAACTCCTCGTTGCTTCTCCGAGCACTTCTTACTTCCTCTCTTTTTGTAACTCACAATATGTTATCTCTAACTGACTTGTTGCCGGACAGAAGGACACTGGACGTGAGACCAGTAGCAAGAAGGGGAAAATAAACGTTTCGTTCTACTCGCTTTCTTTTGTCCTCTCATTTTCGCGTTTCAACTGTTTGTTGCATCGCCACCCATCCCCAGTTTTGGGCCCTCGTTCATCTTTTTTATGGGTTCCGGAAATGAATGCTCTGGAGAAGAAAAGAGAGGAGCCAGATAGAGAAGGCTTGGATAGAAAATTTTGGGTACGCGCCTCGACCATTTTTATTCATCTCTGAACGCCTTTTCACTTCAGTTGGATTGCCTCAATGAATACGTATTCTAACTTCACATTTACGTTTTTGAAATTCCATGTTTCTTTTTTTGCAAAATGACTTGAGGTTTTCTGGAAGCGTTGATTAGATGAGATAAAAAGAGATTGGCAGCTGGAATACAGTAAGCCCACAATGTGAAGTCAAAGACTGCAACCTCCGGTTTCGTTTTTCTGAAACGAGAAGAATTGCATCAGGTGATTTTCCAATGGTTGGAAAAAAAAACTTTTCAGCCGTGTTTTGATAGGGAAATAAACCTTCGTTTTGATTTTCTGATAATGTCTTATCAGAATTTCTCTTGGTTGAAAGCACTTATTTTCGGTTTTCTGAAAATTCGATCGCGTGTTTTTCTCTGTCCAAATTATTTTTCTTCAATTTTTATATCTTCAATTATTTTCCAGCTAAAAATTCGAATAATATTCATTCCATTTTCTGGGTTTTGTTTATCACGCGCCCGATATTATTCAGCCGGAGAATTCGTAGGGCGCTGCAAATTCTTCTATTTTCCTTTTCCGATATTTTTCTTCTTCTTCTTCTTCATCAAAAAAGCCTGTCACAAAACATGAGCACAAAGGAAAACGCATTCTGAAAGAAAAGGAAAGGGATGAGCATGTAATCTTCGATCACAACGTTTTTTTCTGTCTATCTTCTGCCTCCGGCTCTTCTAGAAAATTCTTCGTCAACCTAAAGTCTCAAGAAAAAACGAGATAAATAATGACTAGTGCATCCGCTTCTTTTTGTCATACACGTACACAGAAAGAATGAGTCCGGAAAAAAACGGAGGGAATCTTGATATTGAGATCCAGTGGTGGACGTCCTTCCAATTCAACGAACTTCTGTGATAAACCTTTCTCTTTCTCTTTTCTCCGATAATCTTCGCAAATCTTCACCTTTCGCACTATCTATCTCCTTTCTGTTTTTTCTATTCTTGTGATAATTCTTGTTTTAAACAAGTTTAATTTGAAAGAGAAAACGAAGATGCTGCCGATCAAACACAGTGAAACGCCAGCGGATTTCTCATTGGGAACGTATGAGTTATCAGATCATAATGGAGTGATTCTATCAACGGAGAAGGATAGAGGTGAGACGTTTAGTCCTTTTTTGTCTTCTTCTTTCATTTTCATCATTTTATCAACTGCAGTGTCAAATAACTTAGTTTCTGATTGATTAGTCTTTACCGACTTGCGATTGTTTTTAAAAACCGAAAGTTCTTCTCATCTTTCATTTCACTTTAGATGTAAGATCCGTTTCTCCAATTGAATTAGGAATGAAAATGTTTCAAAATATTTCTATCAGCAATAATTTCCAACATGTCTATGATACTAAAAAACGTAATTTCCCTTCCTATTCCCCATCCGATTTCGCCAAAAGATTCAGAAAATTTCACTTGAAATTTTCTTTTTTTTTTCGAATTTTCAAACCAGTTTTATTGTTCTCCGAAGGTACTATTGGAACATTTCCCAGTATAATAGAGTACCTTGATTAATGACCTGAACATCTCTATAGTCATTCATTCAGAGACGGTATCACTGTCTTCTTCCGGATTGCTATCGCCATCGCTTGATTCAAGAATCGTTGTCACAGAATTTTCCGAGAGGGTCGAGGATGGAAAGTCAATAGCCATGTCTATGCAACAGCCACGTCTTACCGTCAACGTTAGTCTATTTCCTTTCTTATTTTTCATAAAAGCAATTGATTTCTAACATCCAACTACAATAAACTTCCGTTTCAGGGAAAACGCGTTGGAAGACCACCAGGAACTTTCAGAAACCAAACGTAAGTTATTAACTGTTTTTGTTTTTTCAAGTTCGATTTTTAGAGCTATGAAAAGCCCGATTCCAAAAAAGCAGAAGCTTCCAAAATGTCTCATCAGTCCAGCCAAGGTAGGTTTTCTTTTAGATTTTTCTTCCTGGGATTTTGTTCACTGTATTTTCAATTCCTAATCGGGACTTTCATAATATGAAAATTTTCAATTAGAATAAATTGACCCTCTCTAGTTACTCATATTACATCGGGAAAAAAACTATGCATTTTGTAGTAGGTATCATCTAGCTCTACTTTCTCTGGCGATACTTTTACAGAATCTGTAAGGAATTTAGCATGAACATAGACTTTTTAATGTTCTATATCAATTTTTAAAGCTGTTTTCTTATGTGAGTGAGTTGGAGGCTAAAAGGTTTTGTGAAAAACGTTTAAGAATTATTTTTTTCCAACGCAGGTGGAAACTTTGTTACCGATGTTATGTGATCTTAGAATAGCAACAAAATACAAGTGAAGAAGGGGGTTCATTGGTTTATTCTATGGAAGCAAGCATTATTAATTGCCAGGAACTGTACAACTGTGTGAAAAACACTGTATCTGAGAGGGAAAGGGAATTTGTCTGAATATGATGAAGTGTCGGTTCGAGCGATGATGTTTAACCAGAATCGTCGGAATGTAATGGTGGAAATAAATAAAAATTATTTCATGCAATTCTTGTTTCTATGGATTATCTTCATCCAAAAAATAAACAATAGGTACCCGATCCAATTATTCAATTCCAGAGACAAGTTTTCGGGATACGAAACACAACAGCATTTGAAAAAAAAAACAGCTTCAAGTAATTTGTAGATGATTAAAATATTCAATTCCAAAAAAAATTTTCGTTTGCAAAAAACGAAACCCTATTCAATAATTGTTACGGTTCAAAACACTTTCCCCAACTTAGAAGCGCGATGGGGTTGTTCCGCCTCACAATAAGTTTCTTACAATTGTAAAGGATCTTTTTAGGTTGACAAATGCTTGAAAGCGTGTCAAGCACTCGGCGATATGAATCTGCCTCCCAAAAAATACCAAGCCAAAATAAAACCGTTCAAGTGTCGCCTTGAGGGTTGTGACAAAACGTTCAGAAGTATACCAGATTTGGAAAAGCACGAAAACCGTACCCATTCAAATGTGAGATTTGTTATTTCGTGTCGATAAATATAGTATTGTTTTGTGTTAGTTTTAGTGGGTTGTGGTGTGTTATTACAATTTTAGGTATCATCTGAAAGCAATTTTTGATTTCAGAAAAGGAATTTCGTGTGCGACGTTGCTTACTGCAAAAAAGCGTATACTGATCCATCGTCGCTGAGAAAGCACATTCTTCAAATCCATGGCCGCGAAGCTTTGGAAATCAGAAAGAAATCTAGAGTAAGTGTTGTACAGAGTGTCACTGCAAGTTTAATCATCTATTCTATTTTGAAGTCACATGTTATTTTATTTTACAGACTCCAGTTGCCAAGTCACCAGCACTAGGAGACCCGATGCTGATGTATCCAATACCGCAGTTCAAAGAAACAACAACAGTTCATATTCCTCCTCCAATCGTTCTTGATTCAGCATTCTCTGTAGTCATTCCTCTAAGAATTCAACATGTTCTGAAGTTAATGGGTCTCATGAACATTGAACAGCAACAAATTGTTGCTGCTGAGTACATGGGTACACAAGAATTTGTCCGATTCAGCCATGATTACCTCAGCAAAGTTCTTCCAAGAGGCGTTACCTATCGCCCATGTGAATGCATCAGCTGTTTGTATCGTTACATCGTCACGGAAGTTCATAAGTACTATGCCACCGATGAAACAGTCCAAGAATAAAAATTCAAGCAATACGTTTTCGAGCTCCCACTTTTTCTTTTTCACCTGTCCCGTTTCTTTTTTTGTTGTCCTCTCTGGTCAAACCTTTCCCACCTAGTCATATTAGTTGCCGGTTGTCGTCCTTTTCATGCTTAAACTTGCTTTTCCAGTGCTTAGAACTGTCGAGCTTCATTTTTCATATAATTTTTCTAACTTCCCTTTTTCTACTTTTTTAAAAACTCACACTTCAATCTTTTCATTTCCAAACTCCAAACCACTTTTTCATTTTGACCGTCATTACGACGTCGATACAGTACCCTATAATATTTTGTCATGCTTTTTCTGTTCTAATAAAGCTGTGCTTGAATCGTATTTACTGATAATAAAGTTGTCGAAAACGTACTGTACTCTTGATAAAAAAGATGTTGGAACAGATTGTGTTTAGACCATTCAAAAAATTTGAGGCAATGAAAACTTTTCAAAGATCTAGGATGGTGGATCGCCTAACGTTTCTAAACCCAGATACGAAACAAAGCGAGACCTCAGATTATTATCTATATTCTACAAACCGGAGTGTGAAACGTACATGAAAAAGTGCATTCTCTCTAGATCATCGCGCCACTTCTTTCTTCCTCAATAACCTTTGTTCGGAAAAAGCATTGAATACTTCAGACTAATTCAAACACACCAGAGTACTAGTGATAACAAAAAGTTTGATTGATAGAGTTTTTCTGTTTTATGATGAATGTTTGACTTTTCAAACTCGATAACATATTTTGATGAGTGAACAATGTGAATTCAAAACCAGTTGCATCATATAACTTGCACAGTTGTTAGTTCTATGCTCTATTGTTGATGAGAATCAGAACCGCAATCATTTTTAACAGAACACACAGTTTGATTTCCAGAGATGTTTTTTTTTGTATTTGGATGAGTTATACTTCAGGAAGTGTCTGATGAATGCTCTGAATAATAGTCAACAGTTCATCAGCATATGGAAGAGTTAAAGCCGACAGTAGAATTATATGTGAGAAAGTACATTGAACTCTTGTAGAGTATAGATTATGATTGCCAGCCAAAGAAAGGAAACGCAACCGGAAATTCGGCTGAAAAATGGATAACTAACTTTCAAAACCAAGTAGGGCTCTGAAAAAAAAAGTCGCTTGTTGTTAAGTTTGAATAATTCATGCTCAAAATATGTTGTAAGCAAGCTGCTGCTACAGGAAACATTGTGTCTTGAAGATCTGCGAATATAGCTCGCGGAATCCTAATAATGAGCAAATCTCGGATGTTGTTTGTTGGAAACTATCTTTCCTAAATACACATTTGAAAGTTGGATTTGCAACACTATATCTTGCAACTGCTAGTTTCGTCCCTAGATTTTCTCATCATCCGGTTCGATTTTTCATCTTCGACTTGAAAGGTTTTCTCCCTCACTTAGGAAGTTTTTGCAAATCCTCAAAAATTTCCAGTCTTCCAGCAGCCCTTGTATATATCTATTGTATCCTGGCTATACATTAATCCGTAATACATGTATAATAAGGTCCAATTGTACTCGTACTGATCACAGCTCTATCCCACTATACTCACCCAACTATACGAACCTTCTCTTTCAATACATTTTTTTCCGGTTCCACTTTTTTTTCTCGAAGGCAACTTTGTTTCGCAAAAAGTAATGAATAGAACTCATCGAAAACATTCCCGCCTCCCACTATATACTTTTTTGTGACAGCGAGGCGCCGAGTGTCCAAAGCGAGGGGAGCCGAGCACGCCGAAATAGTATAGGCGCCAGCGCGCGGCAGAGAAAAATGGAACACACGCGCCGCGGAGCGGGTCACTGCGGAAGCGTCCACCCTGTGCTGGCCACGCGTCAAACATTACAGAGTTATTCGCATATCGGCAATCATACTAGTCACTTGCGTCTCGAAATTCATTTCTGTACTATTTTCCGTTGGCTTGTGGTGGCTGATCGGCAAAAACTGCAGGCAGCAGGCTATACGACTAGCTCCCTGAGTTCCTTGCCGGCCAGATACTACAAAGCCACTTGCCTGCATTCAGTAAGTTGTATAATACGGAATACAAAACACGCTTTTTCGAAGACAGAGCAAAATGCTTGAAGTCTGTAATACAACTTTCACTTAGATTAGCTAGCCTAGTATTTCGTGAGAATCAAAATCACTAATGAGTTTACAGAACTGAAAATTTGCTCAATTATATGAACCTCAACAATTTAGGATCAGCTAGACTCTAGGCTACTAGTAGGCTGCTACATAGCACCTTGAATCGATATCCATTCATATTACGAAATAAGTGAACTTTCAGAAAAATGAACGTAAGCTTTGATTAACCTAAATCTGATCAGAATTGTTGTGAATCAAATATTATGAAGCCTGAACAGCTGGAAACCTCCACCTTGATTTGTATTCAAGCTTCTTTGCTGGCGTTTTGTACGAAAAACAACGAAGCAGATGGTATTTGAGTGTGATGATGATGATGTCAAACTTTTCTTATTAATTTTCAAATCCACTAAAAGTCTTACTAATGAAAAAACCCAATTCTTATAATTTTAAGACTTCGTAAATTGGATCTCCCAGAATGGGGCTAAAAAGTTTCTTGTTAATGGATGATGCCATGTAAAGATCATATATGTCTTCGCAATCATTGTTTCGAGTTTTTAAATGTTGATTTGATGTCACTTTTGACTCATGAAGTTTCCCCTGCTGTTTTTTTTTCAAGATGAACCAATTCAAAAGATAATAAAAAAGTTGCATTCTTTGCTGCTGAGCCTAGTGAAGACAATTTTCTTCCTGATACAAAACGTATGTTCACTGGCATCGTGTTCAGAAACGGAGCAGTATGTAACAAATGAAGTAATTCGTTTTTCCCACGAGTTTATGGGTCTGTTTCTAATCGAACAAATAGCTTCTTGAAAAAGTAGCGTTTCTAATTATGAATACCCAACTATTTTGATGATCAAGTTAGAAAAATTCCAAATATGGAAACCATTCCGAAAAAGCTTTCTGATTATTTTTCTAAAGTTGATGAACGTTCAGAAATAGCATTTAATGATGTTAGAACATTCGAAACTTCACTGTATATTTTACTCCTTTTTTTTCTTGAAGATCAACTTTTTTCTCATATTCATTAAAGAGAATTCATGTATACATAATGTGTTCTTAGGTTGAACTTGTTATGGGGTTGACCCTACGTCCGATCTAGATGCATGAAGGAAAAAACGAGGTCGACATGAACTTTGAACCATTTTTCTAAAATTCCACACACAACACTTCTGAATTTTAAACTGGAGTAGTTTAACTTACATGTTGAGATATATGTACTTTTTTGGAAATCTTTTGTTCTGGAAATTTTCGGTTAGTTGTTTCATAATCATTGTCTGAACAAACGTCATGATGATTGATTCCCATGAAAACTCTGACAGTCAGAGTAACGTTTAATTACTTGGTTAATCTTTATCTCCTTCAATAAGGTAAGATTAAACAAGGGGGTTTGGACAAATAGACGAATGTGACCTGGCCTCTTGTTGGGAAGTCCACACTGAGAACCTGCCAATGTGAAAACCGAATCTCAAATTTCATGAATAATGCTACCTTTATGTGGTTCATACCCTTCTTATTTGCAATTTGTGTATTGGTCTATTTGAATCACGGTGTGACCAATTAAGACTACCAAGTTTCCCATGAGAAAACTTTCGAGAGAATTCTTCTTGCAGCACTTCTCACGTCGGGTGTGGGTGAATTTGAAATATCATCCTTCTCCGAAGTGTGTCGCAAAACCATTTTGATAAAATCTGCTGCTGTCTGCGTAAAATGAGGAAAGGAGACAAAGACAGTTTCGAGGTGGCTGCCTTGATTTCGATTTCGAATGTTGCGACCCCGTTCAAGGTAACCCTCTTTTTGGCGGGGCGCCTCATGTACTTTTGTGTCATTTTCTACCGGTTCTCAGTACACGGTGAGGTCCACTTTTCGTTTTCTTTCTTCTGCTTTGCAATTCCTTTTGCGTTGCCCCAAGCACCTCTCGTTTGAATTAGTGCAAGTCATCGGAAAGAACACGAAGACGCAGGAGGGCAGACATTTTTGTTTGCCCACGTCATCATCGCTCATTTACGACGACGACGACTATGACCACGCCTGTCGTTTTGCCCATTTCCTTCGTTATTTGGTAGGAAAGGTACTATTTGCTTGCCTTCTTATGCCCAGCAAAGGTCCATCGGACCGTTTGCACTTGTTGCCACGGTGTACTTGCCCCACTGCGATTTCGAGAGAGCGATATAGAAAAAAGGGTTAGAGCGCGCACACAAGAGAAACAGAGACCCGTCCACGCCATCTATCCATCTTTGACTCCGCCCCTCATGCCAACACAGTCGGGTCGACAGTTGTCCTGTCTCATTCGCCATTCCTTCATATTCCCTACGAAGCGGTCCTTAATACGACTGAGCTTCCACATCAGACCACAGCTATTCACAAAAAAAATGCTGGCAAGATGTAGGCAGTTCAGTTGTATGCGGTGACCAATTTCCTGATTAATCCTAATATTCTTAGACTTCACAAGAGCTTATATTCCCTATCAGCCCCGTCACACAAATGGGCTTCCTTTTCGTTCCCAGCTGAATTTCTAATCATGCTGGCAAGACAAGGCAGTCTACTTGTGTGACGGGGCAAACTATTTGAAGTAAGTTTCGTGACTCGGAGCGAAAGGATAGCACGTTTGGGCTTCCATTATCTTTCCCAGCAGGTTCACGAACGTATGCTGGCAAGAAATGGCAGTCCACATGTGTAAATCCTCGAAGCTCTCGTCAGTTTCATTTCTCCAGGTCAGCAACAGCTATTGGTGTTGACTCTATTACAAGGGCATCCGCGCGATTGGGCTTCCAAGTCTACCCAGCACTTAAAAAAGTGGCTGGCAAGACTATGGCAGTCCACTTGCTCTCATGTCTCTCATTTTTCAGTGGGAGGACCAATCAATGTTCAGGTTTTTCAGATATCAAAAGTGAACTTGCTTGTCACTCTTCAGGATTGTGGCAGAAGGAACGATACAGGATGGGTTCCAACGTCCCCGTCAATTACTAGAAGTTTGGAACAGATCTGAACTCTTGTTACAACCAAATAGTAACACTATCCAAATGTTTTAGATATGGTTAACTCACAAATGGAGTCATTTCCACAGTTATATTCAACATAAATCGATCGTACTCTCGAAAAACGAAAAGTGATTGCAGTTATTCTTAATTTCCGGTTACACTTTTCGATGGATGTTCTGCGTGTCTAGATGGCGTAAAACTCATTCACGTTGGAAACTGATATTATTCACAGAAATGTGATGATGTCTGGGGCTGGGAATTCCATTAGAGAGTACTTTCTCATCACTCAAGTGCAAAATTACGTGTTGACTTCTTAGCACCTTTTTAGTATTGACAAACACGGTCTGTTTTGTATTATATCGAATGTCATTTCGCTACAGAAGTTAATCAAAAGCATCATACGGGAGGATAACAGCGGTGTCTTTATCAGCAAAGTATTTTGATTTGTTTACCAAAAAACTCTTTTGAGTCAATAAACTACCGCCAAAGAAAAAAGAGGACAGTAAATTGCCGCTCCCTACGTTCAACAAAGCGACATTACCACAGTTTGAACGTTTGCGATGCATTTCTCTTTCTGTACTACTCTTTTTTTTCGTGATATGATAACAATATCAATCACGAATCATTCCATGTTGTCACAATGATCGATGTTCAGGAGAATCTTTACAGCAGCAGTGCAACTTTGTTAGAGGCAAAAAACTATACATTCCAAGAAAGATGACTTAAGCTGGGAAAGGTTCTGGGAAGAAACACTGCTGCTGTGCTGTTGAGAATGTGAAGGTGTCAACGAAGTACATGTAGAAAGTGCAAATATCCACTAAGAAGTACTCTTAACTCTGCGGGGTGGTGAGAAAAGCGATCTCAGTTGTACTTGACACCAAGAGAGTGACAGAAGATTGATGGATGTCTGATCTAAGACAAAGGAATGACAGAACAAAGAGACAAAATGGAATTAATGTCTTTCAGGTTGTTCTCTTGATGTGGGGTCTGTTTTGGTTTTTGAGAAAGATAGTACACAGTTCCATTCAAATTCATTCTTCAAAATGTATTGACCCCCCGTTTTTGAGAAACGTGGGGAATTAATTTTATAATCTCAAATTAGGTTTTGCCGACAGTCTGTCCGATCTCAATCTGGATTGAAGCGCTAATTATCAAGGTGAGCAGGTGCAAACCATATGCAAAGAGATTAATAATGGGGACAAGATGCACCTTGATTCTCATCTTTCTCTGGCCATCTACTCAATTTGTCCTTTTCATCTCCTAATCTGCTGAAAATAGAATTCACGCTGTCGAAACAAGAATTTCCTTCAACAAGGACTTGACCGTCGCTGTCAAAGAATACGACCCAACCCAGGCGCAGCGGCATTTTTCGTGCTGCTAGACAATACCATAGATAGGCAATGTGAAAAATGAGACACATTTCTTTTCTCAAATCATTTTTCACTGGTTGCCGCCAGTAAAATGATTGACGCAAAGATTCAAGAAATTTCGAGATACCGCATCCCGACAAAGGATGAAATGTACCGTAAATCTTTAAGTATGCGCAAAGAAGACAAGGGTGGAAATTTCAAAATTGATCATAAAATAGCCGTAAAACGATCATTACACAAAGTGCACACAAAAAAGAGCAATTAGAAGAATAGCCCGAAAATTGAGCCGGTTTAGTATAGAAGTCTATTAAGTTTTACTATGAATCCATTTCATTTCAAAATTTGTTAAAGGATAATGGGTCAATTCCCAACTAAGAGCACTGAGCGAAAAGGTATACTTATAACCTTTGTGATTTCAAAAAAAAAACCATAAATGCGAAATCGGTTGAAATGCAGTGGAACCGGAAAACGAGTGAACATTGTTTTAGAGCGCACTTGAATTTCAGAACGTTTAAAGTGCAGTATTTCATATCGATATTGCAGCAAATATGGTAAAACCAGTTTCGACTACGTTTCAAAATACTTTAACTTTTGCCAGATTATCGGGAAAGATATGAGAAACACGGTTTAGTAACTTGAATAAAAGGTCATCATATCAAAATGTTTATTCAGCGAAAAAAATATGAGAAGATGAACAAAAAAAAAGCATTTTAATTCGAAACAACAGAACTGTTGTTAGATAAGAAATAGATTTTTCGTGTAATCGGAAGCGTGAATTTTTCAGAAATCATGGCATTTAGAACTATTCACTTTTGAGAGTCTTTTAGTCAAAGTATTGATATCACAGATAGTTGTCCCAAACTTGTCCAGAGCTTTTTGAATCTTTTCGAATTATGCGTTTTATGATGCTCAGTCCCCCATTCTTCAAATCTTAACAATCTGATTTCAATTATTATCGACTGCCATATCGGAGCATATATTTTCTTCAAAACGCACAATTTTGAACTATTGCCCAAATATCATAAACCTAACAGAACTTTCTTCTTTGTAGTCACATGAAACTCGGTTTTTATCATTTGCTATCTCAACTCTTTTTCCATTTTTGCGATGGAATGAAACGTGGTGGAACCGTTTCGTCGCAGCGGCTTTTATCAGTCGATTTTATATTTCAAATTGATAGTTGTGATCACGGCTTTCAGTGAAAAACCAGCGAACAGTTGTTATCAAATTTCTAGTGGGTCATGCGCTTAGGTTCATTTTGACCAAGTATTAGGGTTTGTATTAGACCACCAGAAGCGAAACACAGACATTGTTTTAATGTCTGATGCTTTATTTAGAAGACGAACTGTTACAGAACATTGTTCTCCATGTACACTTCCTTGTGTCGAGAAACCCGTATCGACGAATTTCTAACCCATAAAACTAATTGTCTCTAACTAGTGTTGGCTGTTTTTGTTTTTCAAAATATGGCTACAAACATCACAATTGAAGCACGAGGAATTCACTTAGCATCGATACTGTTCGGCTAAGCGAATGAGTCCTGCTCCAATTGTTCCGTGAGCACAGAAGCACTAGTATGTTGAATAAGAATGAAAGATTATGAATGAAAAGGCTCTCCGGCTATATGAAATGGGCGGAGCTTGAACACCGCATGCAACCGACCTTTGGAGGAAAACAGAATGTAATCCGGATCATGAAAATGTGAATGTGCATTGAGATTGGAAAGGAGAACAGACGGATGGCAATGTCCATTAGTACATCCGACGGATACGAATCTAGAGATATGAATTTGAAACCGGGATTTGGTTCTGTCAAAATTTCCGAGAACCCACTAATTACTAGTTAAAACTGGCAATTTTGAAATCTCACTATACGAATTTGCTATTTGAGAAGTGAAATACGAATCCAATGAAGTTCAAGAAAATAAGATGTACAGAAATGAGCGAGCTTGTATTAGTTGTTGAGTACAGATATCAAGTCAACTTGTACTTCCTCGGCTTAGGGAAGACATCTGACATCAAGGTTCTGCGGGTTGGGAATTAGAGAATTGAACTGCCTCTCTGTACAACATAAGTTCTGGAGTACAAACCGGACAATGGTCAACATCAACGAAGAGTTATTCCGTCACCATGAGCAAATGTTTTAGCAATATTTCAGTTTCAGAAAAACACAATAGAAACTTGGTGTTACAGTACCAAAAAAGCTGACAGCCAAACTGAGAAATAACCCTCAGAAAGTCCTGTATTTACAAAATAGATATTATAAAAAAAAATTGCCGGTTTCAGATTATTCTATGTAGATATTGCCTGCTATGATTTCGCCATTTTTCAATCTTGTGGTGACTTGATATGTAAATTTTCATGCTTCAAAACTTCCGAAATTCAATGAATATTTTTCAAACCCCCATTTTTGACATTTCTGCCCACCCATTGTTCTGATTGATTTTCTGGTCTCCTTCTCTAACTTCCAAGCAAATTAATGCAGCCCAATCCAGAAGTTTCGCCGTTTCAAGCCGAGTTACTGTGGTCACGCCCTCTATGAGTATAAAATAGCTGTTTGAGACAACAGAGAATCATTTTCGATATGTCGGCCTCCTCCTCTATTTGCACCGTCCCTCGCTACGCTGCTCCTTCTCTATCTCTACTGATAATGAAGTCGCAGCGGCGGCGGTGGTGGCAGCCTATCTTATCAATCTGTCAGTCCCTGCTCTTCATTTTAGAGCACGCTGTCTCTTTCCATATGCACCACTCCGTTTGGTCGTCGTTATTGTTCGGCTCTGCTATTTTTGTTAATCCTGCCTCGACGAGTTGAGGTCGGTTGCAAGCTTCAATACATTTATGAAATTGATATTAAAGCTACCAACCGGCTTCAAATCGAAAAGTGCGTGTTTGTTCAAAGAAGTGAGTTTTTTTTTCTAACAGATATGGAACACGGGAAAAAGTTCAAGATTTGTGCTACAATGTTTCGGGATGTGATTTCTAATAAGTTGTGGTAATCAAGTTCAAAAAGCCAGTTTAGTTTCCGAGAATTGTGTTTCTAATCAAAATGTTCTGTTCTATGATCATCAATTTGTTGACACGTGTTCCGATTTTATTTGATAACAACGAGACAAAAGTTTATCAGTTTTTAGAAGCAAAATATTTTCGACAAAAACTGCTTTGAAGCCATGACCAACGGACATTCAATAAGTAGTGAAATTGTTACAGATGCCAATGTCACAAACATGTTTCATCGAGTTCCCCCGAAGTTCAGTTATTTTGTTTCAGAGCACTTTCTCAGCAGGATATTTTCAACTCTATCAGTTCGGAGTTTCTGCGATGTTGGAACAACGCCTGAAGTTTTTTTTAGAAGTGGCATGCGTCGTTCTGTTTTAATTTGTGTTTCTTCTTACGATTTTGGTATTAATTTGATCACATAAACTTACACAGAAGCTTAAATACAAAATAAAAACTCCACGTGCTGAAAAAAACCAAAATATCGGATTAACGAGTTTAGATGTCTTCATGAACCCGATAAGTCTTCTTTAACAGTCGATTTATTGTATCCGATGTTGATGTGTGAGGCTGGATAGAATGAATTCCAGGACTATGTAGATTTTGAAAAGACAGTAAAAATATTCAACATCAAAGTTCTTAAAAACCTGATCAAATTGAAGTGATGGTCAACATGTTCTAATCCACTATTGTTTAACGATAACAGAGGAAAAATACTCTGAATGATCAGATCGTTGATTAGATAGGAATGCATACTAGAACTTCTATGAAAAGTACATTAGATAAGATTGAGAGCCAAACGATAAGTGAAGAAATCGAACTAAACGTCTTCGAAACTGGAGAGGGAGCTTCACGGTCGAAAACGAAATCTTCAGTTCTGTTAGTGTTGGAAACGTAACAAATGGTTTCAAAAATTTCAAAGACACTTCGAAAAAGGAAACACCGGTAGCGTTTCTTATGAGTTCTGCACTCTACAACTAGAACTTTACGAAACTCTTCAGAGTCCATATTTTCAGATTCTTTCTTATATTAGGTTCAGCGAATTCATACATTTTCCATGATCGTGAAGTTTTATTTTTTCTTTGGAGAACGGGGTTTGAACGAAACACATAAGCTCTTGAACGGGTGATAGCTATAATTATCACAATATAATCAGCGCAGATTCACTGTTTACAAATTCGAAAAATGACACTCTGGATCATTCAATACCTTCATAGCTTTAGTTTATTTAATTTCCGAATGGAATAAACATTCATTGTGATTTGGTAGAAGTTTGCAGTCCAACGGCTCAAAGTTTTCAGAATAATTATTCATTTCAAACATTCAATGGTCTCTTGCGGAAAATTTTGGAATTGTAATAAAAGATTCTGCTTTCTCGCAAAGAAAGTGCAAACTACAACAGAATGAAACGGTCTTCTCACTTACCATCAAGAAAATTCCGGATTTTCAGGAGATTCCAGACAATTTAGAAGCCTCGAATTTCATGGCAATGTCTTATTTAGGAGTTCGTTCATCGAAATCAACGCGCTTTTGCTCTCTCGCTGCTAATGTTTTTGGACCTCCCTAAATTGTTCACTTTCAATTTTTCTCTTATGAATTTCTTATGAATTTCATGATTTATTATTTTAAATGCATGTAAACATATGTTCATATTTCAAAATCTCTTTTCGTATATTCCATTTTCATCCACTTGTCTCGTTACCCAGAACGTATGTCTTTCTGTCTGCTGTCTAAAGCATCGTGAGCGAGACTTCCACTCATTCAGCGTCTAGACTGATCAATGCGTTGTTGGGTTCTTTTCCTTTCTTATTTTATTCTCTTCCTCTCAAAAAAGCCAAAAAAGTGCGAGCCACGAGGACAATGCTCTTCTGTCGAAGTCTCTCACAGAGCCGTGCATCTATCGCTGCTTCTCAACACGTTTCTGCTTTTCTTTTCTATCTCTTTTCCGTCTAACCCCTCTTCTTCTTATAGCCAACACCGAACACCCCAGTTGTTTATTCATTCTCAAATTTGCATGTAGCCGATCGGTGTGAGCTGTGAATCATCGTGGATAAAAGTATCATCAATAGTACTGTATTTCTGCACCTACTTAACATCAGGACAGAGGAAAGACCAGTGGAACGGTGTCTAAAGCGGTGCCATCGGAACATCGGAAGTCGGAAGGTGAGTTCTTGTCAAAACTTGACTTGAGAGCTCTCAATCTCATTTAGCTCTTTCTCCAGTGCAATACTCTGCCAGTTTTGAATTCCATGAATTGACTTAGAATGACGTTCTAACATTTTGGGGGTTACGGTAGCTCCTGGTTTTTCTTATCCAAGATAACTGATCCAATAGTTTGAAACATATCCTCGTTCGAAATATATCCTTGCCATTCATTAGAAATGTTCCGAACTCCCAAACAATTATCGAGTTCAAAACTAACTGTTCTCCCACACCAAAGTCAATTTGTAACAAACCACTCCTTATATTCATCGTCTCTTTTCAAACTCCGCTCTCTTTTTCTCCTCTTTCGGAACCAATACTACCCAAAAAACCTCTCACTCCTAAACACTCTCTCGCTTTTGTTCTCTTTCTGTTGCTTTGCGTTGTTCTTGGCCTTAGGGCAGCAGCCCATCGTCCTCTCAGTACACACGCACACAGCAGGCATCCGTCGGACGGCAGTGAGCGCAGTGAGTTTTGTGAGGAATAGTGTGGTGAGTGTAGAAGCACCAGCTCACATAAACAATACAGCGTATCCACCAAAGAAAATGTCTCGCTTCTTTCTTTCCTCTGTCGATTGTGTGTAGAAGAGAGTGTAGAGAAACAGAAGTTACGTGGAATATACGTCCGACGTGTTTGAAGGCGAAAAATAGTGAGAGAACATAGAGAAAATTCAAACGGAGAAAAAGAGAGGAGAATGAGAGAAAAGGAAATTGCGCTCCATAGCGAACAGAATATGTGTGGATGGATATAACTCCCTGGGTTGAGAACGTTTTCAAGACTGGAACAAAATAGAGAAAATATATATTGCAGATTGCTTCAGAAAATTACAGTAGTCGTGAACAGTTTCGATTCATAAATATACCAAACGTTTCTTCATATCGCTCTCTTGCTGTTTGCAATTATTTTGAAAAATATTGACAACAAAAAAGAGTTGGAAAAAGGAAAGAAACAAAAATTCATTTCAGGCAGAATGAACATCGATGAACCTCCCATCTCGGGAGCAGGAGAACATCTGATCTTTCCAAATCCAGATGATCAATTGTTTTCTGATCAACGACCAAGAGTCATTCTAACTGACGAAGAACTCGCACAAAATTATGGGCCGATTCAATCATTTGATGAGAATCTACCAAATGGACATGCCGAGGAAGCTGTTGATGATGTTATCAATCAACAACCAGAAGTTCGCCAGGAGTACAATATGGAACATGATTTGGATTTTGAAGATCATCAAGCTGAACATCGTCATGAAATGGAAGAGCACTTAAATCCGGTTGAAGTGAATGGACATGCCGAGGAAGCTGTTGATGATGTTATTAATCGACAACCAGAAGCTCGCCAGGAGTACAATATGGAACATGATTTCGATTTTGAAGATCATCAAGCGGAACATCGTCATGAAATGGAAGAGCAATTGAATCAGGTTGAAGTGAATGGTTTCGAGAGAGCAAGTGATGGAAGAGCGGAAGATGTTCCGAACGGAGAGGCCAGAGACCTCCAGCCTGTCGAAAATGGAAATAATGCAAACCACGCACCTGAAATCAAACAAGAAGTCAGAGACAATGAACCGGAGAATAATGCCGTTCAAAATGTCAATCGGGAAATCAAAGTTGAACCAGATCAAGATGCCGACAATGACCATACAGAAGATCACCCCCAAGACATGGGAGAGCAACATAACCATTCTCGGGTGATCGACAACGAAAGAGCTCAGGGAGTAAATCAAACTGATTTAAACGGAGAGGATATGAACCTTCAACCTGCCGAAACTTTCGATATTCATGGTGTAGCTGTAAAGATTTGGCCAAAACCAGCTTGGAAAGTATCAGACAGTCCTGAAGACATTGCACAAGCAGAAGCTAAGCCTTTAGCTACAACAGATGAAGTAGAACCGTTCCTTAGGGAAATTCATGAGGTTAGCCATCAATCAAAGTGAAAGAATCTAGTGTTATTCGTATATCCGGTCGACCAAAACTTTCTGAACCAATTTCAAAATATTAGGTATGAGTGAATAAAATAATGTTCTAGTATTTCCAGGGTTTGAACAGAGGAGAGCTTCTTGTGAATAGAGGTTTCATAGCTCTTTTGCGTTCCAAAAAGTTTGACGAAGTGGCTTTGGTCAAGATTTACAAACTGTTGTTTTGGACAGCTAATGTAATTCAGGAACGAATTGAACAAGTGAAATTGTTTAATGACGAGGACTCTCTGTCTGCATTGAAAGGAGCGTGTTTGATAATACTTGACAGTTATACGGTCAGTGAGATTCTTTCTCCTTAAAGCATTAGTACGTTATTGTGTTTCCTAAGATTCTTCTTTGCAGTCCGTGACAGTCACATGCATCAACGACGAATTAAGAGACACCTATAGAAAGTTCATTATGGTGTTAGACACAATTACAAGAAATAAAGTAATTGAAGCAAAATATGAGGCTTCTACAAGTGGAGAAAGGAATGAAGGGAATGGTGAACCCTCTACAAGCAATGGAGTAAATCAAAACAATTCTGAGACCTCTACAGAAATGAATAAACGAAATGGTGAGCAATAGTTAGAAATATTCAACATTCATTATGATTTTCAGAGACCTTCAAAAAATATGCTGATGAAGTCGCCAGAAAGTTTCGTTCAGTCGTATGGGATTCATCTTATTCCGAGATGTGCTGTTTCTATCTAGTTTATCGTCATCTCCAAGAGATCAATGACACCTATGAAGATGATGTGGATGTTGTAAGTTGAGTGTTGGAAGAAATGGTTAAATTCATCTTTGTTGCAGTTTGATCATCTACCATTACTTCAAAAATTCGACGATATGGATGCTAGATTCGTTTATCTTAGAACTCTCTTCTCATACAACTATGTATATTGCCGGAAGCTAGAAACCAGTGCAACAGAAGCAAAAAATAGCCGTAGAACTGAGAAATACAAAAAATATGAAGCATTTCTCATATGTCTTTTGCTTGATAATGAGCCGATTGCAGCCAGCACGTGGAAAGCGCTCCTCAGAATATATCACACTGAAATAGGTAAAACTGCGAGACATCTTGATCCTAAAAGTAAAGCCGACAAAGAATTAACACGCAGAACGTATGATAAATTTGCATCCGATTTTAAGGTAACTTACTCAAAATTACTCAACACCTCTGAAAAAAAGCTTTCAGATCTTCAAAGGATTAAAAACTAATCAAATCAATCATATAAAGAATTTCAACGGGAAGAGTTACGACATAGATTTTTTGTATTTGTCACTCATCAGAATTGATATTTTCCGCTTCCGTTACAATCTCACTAATGATGATGCTGAACCAAACAACGGTGAGTTTAGGATTGTTGTGAATAACTCTTATTTCGCACATTTCAGATAGGCACGAAATAATAACAGATGGAATGAACGCACTCTGCCACGTGGAACATTATTTGGAGTTCCCCGACTATGTCAAAGATGCAATCGCTAGATTCGAATTTGTTTTTGACGCTGGTCACCCATACACCACGAACATGTTTCATCAAATGGTGAGTTATTCTGTTAGAACTGAACGTGATTGCCTATATTACAGTTGCCGAAGTTGCCGAAAGCAACTGTAGTTGCGGTGCGTAAAGGTAAAACTAATGCCTTCTTGAGTGTGCTTGGCAAGTACAAAGCTCTTCGAAACCAACAACAGCAACCAATGATTGGTGATGGTGGTGAACCCGAAAGAAACGACGAGCAAGGAGGAGTTGAGAGGATGGAAGATGATTTTGAATATGATAATGCAGTTGAAGATGCACCAGGTGTCCATCCAATAAGCGCTGTTCCCAATGATCCTGAGCGCCCTGAGTTAATTGATCCTTCCATGGACGAAGACATTGATATGGCTCCAGTAGCTGATCGTGCTACACGCAATCAAAATAGGAATCATAGAGTGGCATTCAATAAGACGATGGAAATTTACTCGGTGTTCGCAGCGGACCGAACATTCCGATTTGAAGTCGATGCGGCCCCAATCCAACCCAATCGTCTTCAAAATGATGATCAAGATGAGCATGCTATGGAAGTAGACGAATAATGTTAATTTATTTCCAATGATTGCTATACTCGCTGATTTATCTTTTTTTAGATATTGATCTTTCTATAACTATTTTTCATCAAATAACAAAACAACGTATTTTTAGAGGGGATCAGATCAAATATGATCAATTTCTGGTTCTTCTGTGAAAACGACGTAGTATCATTTTGAAAGTATTCTAAATTCCAGCCAAAACCATTATTCAATTTTCTGAAATATTCCAAATTGATAATCACAACTCTTTCAAAACGGGGAGTTCTTCAAAATCAATCACTCTTTTTCATTGGACCTACTAATATATCTACAATCGTTACTTTAAACTTTTTCCATTCTCTTTTCTGTATTTTTCCCCGATTTTTTTCAAACCTCGGTTTCGCATGGTTTCCCAATGCTTTAAAAACTGTTTACCCTGATTTCAATTGATTGAAAACATACTCCGCAACTTCGAATTTTGTCTGTGTATGAACAATTATTTTGGAGGTAAAATTTATTATTTGGAATTACGTGTCTGACACAACAATTTTTGTTGATTATTGTTGCTTTTTTTCAGGATCTTTTTGTTTTTGTAAGTTGTTCAGAAAATCAGCCAAAAAGTTATGGAAACGATAATAATTTGTTCAACCAGAAAAAGCTAGGTAGTTCCAAAGTTCACGAAGCTCTCATTTGCATTGGCAACGTTTGAAACCCTGTACCAATCTTTTCGGATCGCTCAAACTTTGTGAAATTTTACCAAATAATGGATCTCCAAGAAAACAAAACAATAACATACAGATTTGGAATTTTGGGATTAATTTCAAATTTCTTCTAGAACTACAAAAAAAGTAGATTTCGATTGATAAAGAATAGACCTTGACAAAAAGACACAAGATTCAGAAGAGTTTGTCGGAAAAATGAGATTAAACATTCTGGATCCCCTCACTGCTCTACTGACTGTCATAATTCATTTTACAACATTCTATACTTTGGCTCTCTCACTTCTTTGCTGTTCATAGCTGTAAGTTCTAATGTTCTTTTTAGCACCGGATGAATTTACTGTTCATTTGTCGCTCTATACATCACAAATACAACAAATACCCACCTCTTTTTCTTTACATCCTTTTACTGGAAGTGTGTCTTGCATAAAGTTTAAAGACACTACACTGAAAGGATGGGATATTGTTTTCATATTACAACAAACGAATACTATATTACATCATTCTTAGTTATAGCCGTCGGGTCCCGGGCCAGGCCCGTGCTCTCAATTATATAACGAGCCATATATTCATTTGTATGTTCTCCTCTGGTGGTTCAGGTCGTGAGCAAAACATCCCAGGGCAGAGCTAAAACAAAGCTAAAGCAGAGTCAGGGCAGAGCTGAAACGTGACCATCGGTTGAGTAAGATCCGTTCGGGATCCAAATATCAGTGCGATTGGGAGTTGAACGTGCATGTTTTCTTTGACATCTTACATAAAAATGGATTTTGCAAAAAACTTCTAGAAAGTTTTCCAATGCGCTCTTCATTTGCCTGCAACTTCATGCCTAAGAAAAAGGGTTTGGAGTATTACACAGATGCTATCAGTGGTATTATGTTCGATTGGTAATCCACCGTTCTGTAAACAGAGGTCATACCATAAATATTGATCTGTTGTCGTTTCATGTTCTTTCTACATGTTGTGTTTGTCCGTCTCTGAAGGGCAAGGAATCGATGCAGTGCAAGGCAAGGGCCGCGGTCGTTTCATGTTTTACGTCTCTCATGTGGCCAACAATCTCTAACGTTTTGTCGCTTTCTTTTGCCCTCTTCTTCGCATTCACTCTCTTTCTGCACTCCCTCTCTATTCTGGAGGGCCCAGAACGTTTGTTCATTCAACCCATATTTGTGTATCGACTACTCCCGCAAAAACTGGTAATCGCTTGAGCGGTAATCGCTTATAATGGAATCTTCTGGCATCGGTGAGTTAAAGCATGCAATTTTCCCAGTGAATCCCCTTGTAGTACATGTAGATTTGTTTCTATCGTTTTGACTTTTTTCTTGAAGTTTTGAAAATCCTTCCTTACTTTTTAAAATCATACTCTTTCAATCCTCTCCCTCACTTCACCTTATTTCTTGAACGCTCATCTAGTCTACATCAGAACAACTTAGTGTTTTCATGACCTTTCTTCAATTTAGTTTGATCGTCTTATCGGTTTTGGCAGTTTTTGTCATTATTCAATTTATTCAAAAAAAATTGTGGCCAGCTGCCCGCCATTGCTAGTGTTACACACTCACATACACCCAATCGAAATATTGACCGACGTGTGTGCAGTAAGAGGGAGTGCATAGAAAGTGGATGAGTTCTTCTCTATTTCCCCCACACATACACATACGAGACGTGTGAAGAAAAGCAAGATGAAGAGATGTTTCTCTGCTGACCTTCGTGTGTGAGTAGAAGAAAGAAAGAGCCAATGACGCTTGCTGTTAGTGTGTTGAGGAAGAAAACTTCTTCAAGTTGAAATAGAGAGAAACTGTTTTCAAAGAGCAATCTTTCTATGCTCAAACAAGTTCCAGCAAATAGCAACTGTTTTAATCGAGATGAGAAAGGGCAAAACAACGACACTAGAGCTGGATTTCCATCATTCTCACTTATTGGAGAGAGTTTGAAGAAAATTATCTTTGTAAACTAGCAGTATTGAATTGGAATAATTAAAATTACATTTTGTACATTTTTTGCGTAAGGAAGCTGAAGTCTAGTCAGTAGTCATGCCTTCCGATGAGCTCAACTTCAAAGAGGTATTCTGCTGTTATAATACAAGCTCTATTACGGGCATCTAACACCTAGTTCTTGCGCACGCGAAAAATTAGGAAATCGTTGAGAAAGCCAAGACTATCTCAAAATGTTATTAAAATATTCATCAATATTCATAGTCAGACAATGAATTTGGTGCCAGAAAAGTTCAAAACTTATCTAAACTAAACTTCTGAAAGAAGGAAATTTTAGCGAAGAGCAACAGTTTTGCTGATTGACTAAAATTTCTAGGCTTTCAACATTCGAAGATATAGTATATTGTTTTGACAGTTTATAGACTTTTGAATAAAGTCAAGCACACCTTACTTTTATTTATTTTGTTTGTTTCAGGTGAAATGGACCACCGTTTCGATAATCCGCCAGGTGTTCAACCACCGATTGAAAATTTTTGGCGCCAGGACCCTGATGTTTCTCGAATGGCATCTAAGTTTTTCAATAAGATCATGAATGAGATGAAGAATCTCCAACCGCTCCAAGGCTCAGAAGAATATACGTTGAAAAATGCTTTTCTAGCTTTTTTCGAGGCAAGTTACTCTCCTGATTCATTTGGAATGTGTCCTCACGCACATTTTTTGTAGCAAAATAGACATTGATACGAGCCGCTTTGTAATTGAAAGCGTGCTTCACAGCATGAAAAATTGATATACCTTACTAAAAAATTAATAACTATAATTCATATAATCATAATAGAAAACAATAATATGTTGATCTTTCAGGTAGACCTTCGTGAAGACATAGAAGAGCTGAAGAGATTATGCGCAGTTGTTCGAGAAATTGAGGGCAATGTAAAGAATACTGAATTCGTTCAGTATTTTTTGGTTGAAGCACTTCGCCTTCGTTTGTTGAGCAATGCTGAAGCTGTAAAATATCCCGAAAGAAGTAACACCGAAGAAGGTTTTAGGATTATAGAGATATTCAAAAGTACTTTCGGATATCTCGAGGTTGGTTGAAAACTTAATTCGAACGAATGTTATGTAGGAAAAACATATGATGGTTTTTTTCAATAAGAAATACCACAATGCAACTAGTTGATACAAATATTGGAAAACCGAAGCTTTCTAGCAAATACTAAGCTCTCAAAATCATGTTTCCTGCGCTCCTTCTACTAGTTATCTACATTCTCAGGCATCAAAATGTATGACATTAACTGTCGCATGTGCCCATCATAAATTGATGGAACCGTCTAACGCTTTCAGGTTTAAATTCATTTACATGAAAATTTTAGTAGAGCGCGTTTATCAATAGTAATAATATCGTTAATATTTATTTTCAGGAACATCTCAAATTCAAGTTTTATTCAAATGAAGAGATCAAAATGGACCACGAAAAGTACTTGGCTGTTTTCACCGCTATCATCGGTCTTGAATTGCGAGGCACAGTCTGTAAGTGAGCAAGAAAATAATAATTTCATAAAACCTGATGTTCAGTTTATGATTCCAACCCGTTATCACAACACATGTTACTGAGAGTTCGAGATTTCATCCGCAGAAATTTTGTTGGCAGGGACACGTTTATGAGGAATGTGCAATCTAATTATGCTCGAATGCGAACATTCACAATGATCATTAAAGTCCTACACGATCCAGGAGCAGTTGTGATATTTAAAGCAAATGTAAAGAATTATGTGAGCTATTGTTTTTTAATCCCTAAAATTGCAGCCGTTTGAACTCGTGGACAACAACATAATATGCAGAAATCGTTTCGCCATTTCTGAATTCACGAAGTGCAAGGAACTTTTTTCAGTTGCCCCGGAAAACCTCTCATGGTTCCACATTGATTTAAATAGAAACGTAGCGCATTCTAATGGACATCTTCCCGCTATGAATTCGGAAACCAATTTTCATCAAGGAGCCAATCAAAATCATTGCGCATGCAATCCGCTTGCCGCAGTTGGCAATAACGTGATGATACCAGATGAAAGAGTTGAAAAATCAAGAAAACGCGGACAATCCAGTTGTGTTCCTGAAAGTTCAATGAAAAAGATAAAAACTCATCCAACGGATCAGCAAAGCACATCTCAACCACTTAATGGGGCTCCACCAAATGAACATGATTATTTTGAACAGCCAAATGAAAATACTGCCAATCAGCAAGTCGAAGTTCTTCGAGAAGTCAAAGTTGAACCAGGCCTACATTTGAACAACCAACAAGCGGAGAACCCCGATGAAATGCAAGAGCAACGGAATAATCTTGAAGAGAATGTAATTCAGGGAGCTGCTCAAGTCGGAAACGAACTTAATGCAATTCGAGCAGCGGCCGGGAACAACGAGAATATTCATGAACTACTTGCCAAAGTTGGAATGGAAAGAGCTTGGACTCCTCCAAACAGTCATGAAGAATACCAACAAGCAAACGCTAAACCTCCAGTTGACAGAGACGAACTGGATGAACGAGTCACACGTTTTTTTGAGGTGAGGTATTTAGCTCAAGAAAAGTCTTTTTATTCTAATTTTTCAGGAAATGAACGAGGATAAATTACCTTCAACAGGTCCAATCACCGAACTCTTGGGTTCAAAGAAATTTAAGGAAGAGGATCTGCTCGTGATTTATAAACTTGTGTGGGAGATAGCTAGGGAGCTACACGACCGTATCGCGACGAAGATCGACGAATTGGATGAAGACGCGATGTCTGCATACAGAGCAGCGTGTTTGCTTATGGTGAACAGTTTTGCGGTGAGTACATACCTTCAAATGCCATTTTCAACGTTTCGAGATATCTGTTTTTTTAATCTTCTAAAACTTTTTGTTATAGTCAGTGTCTGTCACATGTGTCAACGAAGAAATTGGAAAAATGTACAGGAATTTTATCCGGGTGGCAGTTACAATGACAAGATACAGAGTGAGCGGAAACGGTAGGTATTAGTAAGAATCTTTTAAAAATGATCACGAATTTCAGATGAAGGAGAGAAAGCGGAGGCTATTGCCAGATATTTTCGTCTTGTCAATATGGGCCCAAGTTACCCTGAGGTGTGCTGTTTCAATTTAATTTATCGTTATCTGTGTGAAAAAGAAATGACGTTCCTTCCTGGTGTAAGTTTCAAACCAACAAATCCGTGAAGCTTTTCCTACTTTACAGGTTGATCAAAGACAGGATGTATTCCAAATGGACCACAAAACTAGATGGGTTTATGGTCTTTCATGGGCCGATCATAACCGAGTCAACAACATCCCGGTATAAATGCTTTCAATTCCGTTTTTTCCTAGAAGGCGTCCTTTCCGTTATGCACAATATTCTCAATCATTTCTATCATTCTTTCTGGAGTGTTCCAAGCTTACCAACTTTTTAGCCGTAATTTTCAAATTTTGAATACATTTTCCCATTTCTTTTCTCCCAGTTTCTTCTTAACTCTGAACGAGCACGATTTCACAATGCTTCGATAACTTTCCGCTCTCAATCCGCGTAATTGTTTTTGTCTAGTTACAATTATTGCTTACAACACTGTCAATTCTACTGTGTGAATAAAGTTCAATAGAGATTGAATATCATTATATGCTGAATTTTTGATTATCGATTGTTTTGTACTGTTGTAGTAAGGTTTCACTCCGGTAAGTTGTTTCGATTTCAAAAATCATCACACACATCTACTCAACAAATCTGGGCGTCAGTTTTAGCACTGTTAAAAAATCAGGTTCAGGCTAAGGGCAACAATACTTTTGGGGTACTTCATATCTGCTTCGACGTCAACACTAATCGCAGAATCGTTCAAAAGGACTAACCCTCAACACGAAAAAATTCGACTATTCAATATTTTCTCACTTCAGCATTATCTAGTGTTAATCTGAAGAGAACGGGCTTGGAAAATCCTCAAAGCCCTGAAACTAATATAATCTCTTCTCATGATTGTTGAACATTTATTAAAAATGTTGACATGTGAACGGACAGCTGAATGACAAAGGTCAAACAACAGTCAAATAGTAAAATCTTGACGATTAGCTACGAGATTCAATCAGAAATGATTGCACTAAGTTCTATCACGACAGTGTGTTGAAGTATTCTGAATTCTAAACAAATGATCAATTTTTCACAAAAAAAAAAAGTTTTTTGGGAAGTATTTCATTTCAAACTTAAGAACATTCTCTAATTCTGGGAAGCTCATTTTGGATGTTTTCAGAAAAAACAACTTTGTTTTCACAAAGGATGTGCAACACTTTGCAATTTAAGAATCGATTCAAAACTTCATGAGCGGTTTATTTCAGACAAACATTTGCTTTGGCTGAAACTTTCGGGGTATGTTTTTCGAGTTCTAAAAACACCTTCAACAAACTCTCCAAAAAATAGCCTGGAAAGTCGGAAAAAAGTGCCAGAAATGGGCGAAGAGGGGCGAAAAAATCAACTGATTCTTACTCCCAAGCGTTTTAACCCGGCTGAACCCTATGCGCACACCTCAAAAATTATTGAGATAGCTATTTAGACTAGTATGAACCTCTCATAAATTTCTGAACCAATCCTGAGGTTGCCAGGTGTTGCAGATCCTCTGATAGCACATAAGTGTTAGATTATTTGTAAAGACTCTGGCAGCAGTATTTTTATTCCATTATAATGTTATCACAAGAAATATGCTAGTGTTAGCATAACTAGAGAGGGATTTCACTGTTCCCGGGAACCAATGATTGAAACCATGAGAAACTTGAATTTTATCCACGAGGATGATTGATTAAAAATGATTAGAACTTATTGTTAAAAGCAGCGAGAGGCCCAAAAACATTAAAGTGAATAGATGAGTAATGAGTAATGGTTGTTCTTTCCCGCCCCAGTATTTCGCTTCTCTCATTTCTGCCTGTCCGACGTTTTCTCCCGCTGTCGCTGTCGCCGTCACCGTCTAACCACACATTTTGACAAAGGCGCCGAGTGTATCAGCAGCCGGATCGCGGCTGATAATATGTATAGTGTCATTGCCTATTCTAAGAAATTCATTAACCCCTCTTTATGCATTATCCTGTTATTCACTTATGTTCAATGTGTACCCATATCTACCTCCTCATATAGAACACTTCTATATGGGGAGAAGCTGAAAGGCTTTCTCACGGTTAGTCGACTTTTTGGTGTCCATTTTGCGGGAGGAGGAAGTTTTCTTATCTTCTGGGGGTGATAGTGCGAGTTAATTTGATTCAGTGGGGTCGAATCAAAGAGAAAAAGCGGTTGAAGTGTAAATCATCCCTTCTTACTTCAGTGTTTCTACTATCTTCCCAAGGTTGTTTCTCTTTTCTCATAGGAAACATGAAAAACAAAACTTTTTATCAAAAATTTACCCAAAACCATATCATGTTTTTCTTGAAAAACAAAGTCATATTCCAAATGAAGAACAACATCGTTTATGCATGTTTTATTGCAAAACTCGTTTTGTTCTCCAAAATAACAGTAGGTTGAATTAGTGTGTCCTGTAAGTACTCCTTTGTTAAAATGAATGACCTAAATTGAAATGATCATAACTTATCTCTCCCTCAGATAGACTAACAACCGTGAAGTTTTTCTTCAGTTCCATCAATCAAACCCATCAGTGATTCACTAAATGAGATCAAAAAGATAAAAACACACGTGATTGGGATAAGAATAAAAATTGAGACCAAGAGAAACATTTACTCCCAATGTTTTGAAGATTTGATTTCATTTTAACGAGTTTTTCGTTACATTCCAGATTTCGCCAGCAGACGAGAATGGCGATACCTATATAGTTAGTTTCGACATAAAAGAGAAACCAAATGATACTTTGGTATGGGCAGTACACACCTCATCCGCTCCTTACGACATGGCTGTAATGACTGATAATTGTCGAAGAGTGAAGAAGAGTCCGCCGGTCGTGAAGAACATGCCAGTCATCGATTCCACCATCAATGGAGATGGACTGGCAGGAAACACGTTGGTGATTTCCGGTGATAACAGTGAGGTGGGGGTCACAGATTTATATATGATTGGACACGTTTTGCAAGACATTGGTTGCAGGTTCTTGCTTGCGCGACAGTTATCATACCTGGGAAAGAGTTGATGCACGCTTCGTTTCATCAGGAACCAATTGAAGGACATGTTCATATAATACCAATTAAAAACAATGCGGTACATGATAGTAGTGAGGGAAGGAAGATCATAAAGTTTTGTGTTTTCAGGTTCGCCTGGTACCTGACCTTAAGTATATGACCAAGTATGATTATGTTGAACCGGAGAAAAAGATAATGACCTGGGCATTCGTGGATTCCTGCTCAAACCCAAATGAAACGACAAAGCAAACTGACTATAGTGAAGTTGGTGTGGATTCCAGGGCAACTTTTGCATTCAGTAAGCGGTTTTTTTTCAAACCTGATCTTTTTTCGTGAAAAAAAAATGCAAATTTTTTGAGACACAAGCAATCAAAATCACAGATTCTGGAGAATCCGTCTCTTGATACTTTTTCTTACTTCAAAAAAATTTACTACTGTCTTTTCAAGTCCCTTGTGTCTTCTGTCAGCAATTTCTCAAATGTTCTGAATTAATATGATACTAGAAGAGCGTAGATCACTTTTTATTTTTTAGCACTTCCGGAAAATTACACATTGGAAGCATTGGCATTGTACCGAGAAGATAAACTATTTGCATGCGCAGACATCGTTAATGTGGAACCAAGAACTTTGAAGTCTCTTGGTGTCACTCTTCGACAGAATCACTACTTTGAACCGGTTATTGGGTTGAAATCACCTCCAAAAGAACTTCACATTCGAGATGATTGTCTTGATATTTCAACAGAAATTGTGCACAAAAACTATAAGAGCTACTATCCATCAGTTAATATTTTTGGATCAGAATCAATCATGTTGAAAGTATGCTAAGGTCTTTGGTATTCTGAAAATGACAGATTTGCAGAGTTTGGTGTTGAATGGGTCTTGTAGTGCTTTAAGACCTCAATTTGCACGTCCGGCAGCTATTGCCAATTTCCTTCACCCAATCATTGGTAGAATTGCTCTTGTGGATACCGATGACAAAATTTTGCTAACTGGAGAGATTCGAAATATTTTTGATGAAATGTCGACGAGAGCAACTGTATTGGTGAGACTTCCTTAATTTGGAAATATTCTGATCTTCATCTAAAACTATCAGGTTTCCAACAAAACTGCTGAATCTACATCTTGTACTCATACAACGTGCGATACATGTCATAGAGTGGAAAACGCGGCGGTGGTAGTTGGAAAAAACGAGAAAGCTGTCACATTAACAGGAGTTTTCAACTGGTTCAACATTTCTGATATGCGATCAGCAATAATTGACCTCGAGTGGATGAAAGTCTGTGCTAATCTGACTGTACTGCCATCAGGAGCACTCACAATGCATGCAATGGTCAAACGAGTTGCTCCATTCTCATCAGCCACCGTTGCCTCTGTTGTTGCACTCGAATATCCGGCAAACAATTATACTGAGGTTCTTGTTTAAATGAATTTGATTTTTTTCTCAAGTTCAATTTACAGATCTTGATAAACAAAAAGCACAAGTTTACTGATGTACAAGCTCATTTCCGACCACTTGATAGAAGTATTACAAGTGGTCCACCATGCGGAGATCAAAATCTTGGAGGTATCACAAAAGTGACTTGGATAAGCGGTCTCAAAAGAAATCTGATGAGCCACGAGAATGATTCCAGTGTAATTTTTGATGAGAATTTTGTGACTGGAGCAACAAGTATGCTTGGAACTTCCATTCTTCTCAAAGAAGGAAAAGATGTATTCTGTGGTCATTTTGAACCGCCTAGTGACAGAACAGTTGCATTCGCTGAGTTTGGACATCCATTCGATGGATATATCAAAATGGTAAGTTTTGTTCTGAGAACTTCGCTGTATAATGTTTTCAGACTCAATATGTGAACTCGAACTGGGAGTCAGGGTTCCCGACTGAAATCTATTACTCTTTGAAGTATAGCAATCAAACTGACCCGACTATCAATCCAGTAAGAATTCCTAATCACAATTATAAAATTTTTGATTTTTTTTTTTAGGAATCCGTTCTATGGGAAATTGTGAGTGACCAAAACCTGACATGCAGCACTGCGTTAATTTTCAATCCCTTACAAGTCGATGTGAGTTTTTACGTTTCCTGCAAATAATTCTCATTATCTCATTTCCTTGTTTCTAGGAATCCGAATGCACTAACCAACGATATGAATTTTGCCCAATCGGAAGTGCTGCAAACCGCTCAAAACCTCTTTTAATGCATGCTCGCTGGCATTTAACTGCTCAAAGTTTCCCACTTTCCGGTCCATACTCTGGTGTGTATCATTAAAGACGAGTTTCAAACTTTTGAAATATTCATGCTGTATTTAAATGCATACAACTTCTTTCAGTTGTTGGAAAGACGTTGAGGCTACGCTCGGTTAAGAATCAAAGTCAAATTGGATGTTACCCGGTGAAAAAAGTTTCCGAAGTAAGAACTGAACAATAGACTATGATTTAATGCATTCGATTGAAAACGAATAAAGAAACTGAAAGCAATTGAAAACAGAAAAAAAAACAAAAGTTTCGTTTTCAGGCAACATTCCGCTGGGTGGTTTACACTAATACTTCTCTGTCGACTGTACAGAAACGAATTTCGGACAAAACGGGGATTCCGACGTTTAAGGTGACACGAATGAAATTATGAAACAAAAATAGTTAACAATTCGTGTTCCAGATAGAAGTGGACTACACAAGAGAGCTCTATCAAACAAGATGTACGATTTTCAGGATTACCATATTGGGTGAGTAAGATACCGTTTCCAGTGATTGTTCGAAAGATATTTGTTCGAGTTGAGCGTTACATCGTCGTGTTTTTAGTTCTGAAATAAGAACCACTACTTTGAACCGAGATTCTGAAAATGTTGGTTTTGCATAACCGACAGACACAGTAAACTACAATCAATTGGAATAACTCGAAGTTGATATTGATCCCCTTCACCAATTTTTCTAGAGTTCTTCATCCAAAAACATTTCATGTTTTCTAATGAATGAAGCAGATTGAATTAATGTCTTTGATTTCCAGAAGAAGATGAGAAGCTAGAACAAGTTTTGGATTCGTTCGATGTGGAAGCTCGGAAGTTCATCAACGACACCGAACTGATATGCAGTGGTACACAACCCCTCTCAGCTGAAGCTAACAATGCAATATCTCAAAATATTATCACCTCATCCTCATCATTCTCTCATTTCTTGCCCCAAGTGTTACTCGCGTTGGCACTCACTCTTCGTTTTCTCTAATTGTTTTTGACAAATGTGTGGTTCATCGAATACGTGTATAGCTACGTTTTTAATAATGATATATATTTTGATGCTCATGATAAATCTGTAAATATTGAGGAAAATAAGCGAGCGTTCGTATAACACGATTATAAACTTCCGGTGCGCAATGTGTACATCTCACTCTCGGTTAGGTCTCCAGATGAGAGCCTCCTCTTCTCGTAACGATCACATGAAGCACGACGTTATTCCACCTGCCTTTCGTAAGCATGTTAATCGTTATTTCTTGTTATTGCTGTCTTTGTCTCATTCGAAGGTTGCAAGAAATGAGCATTTCTTCGTTTCAAGGTAGATTGTCAAGCTTAGAAAGATATAAATGGATGCTCTTATGTTAGTAAACCAGGTCATTTTCATTTTGGAATCCCATTTTTTAGTTGATAGTACATGAAGTATTGTGTCACACAGTGGAAGGAAAGCTAACTCTCTTGATTTCCCCGTTGCGTAAAGTTTTTGTTGCTTAGACCTCCTATCTAGAATTCTGAAGAAATGACATCTTGATATGTGTATTCTGAGAAGTTGGTTTTGCCCAAAAAGTATCTCTCTCATTCTCTCAACATTTCGCAACCACCTATTTCCTCACAAATTCAAAGCGTGTATACATGCCGTTACCCTATTACCATCAAAACTGATATCTTATCGGGATTCCGTGGAATTTTTGAGCGGAATTCATCAAATTTGTGTGGCCAAATGTCACACGAAGATGGCAGTAAGAAACGCATAAATCGAGCCTGTGTAGAAGAAGGAAGCCCAGGAGAATGAGGGGTACGAAGAAGAGAACCTTCGTCCTGAGTCCCCCCTCCTTTTCCAACAACCATTTCCTTTCACGTCAAAACTGGGCAATATGTTTCTTGAAGCGGGTTAGGTGGGACCCATTTTTTACGAGCTATTACAACTAGTTGCACTTACTACTACTCAAGGTTATGTTTTGTTCATAGTTTCTTATTTTAGGACCTTCTGCAAATGAATCATATTCAAATTATTTTTGTTTGTGCCTCGTAATAAGAATTTAGGAATCTTTTGTTATTGGCATTGTTAGTAGCTCAATCTAAATAGGTTCATTAGTACGTGTCGACAAGAATAAAAACAGATCCGTCTCTTGTTTTCGTCCTGCTTTTCTTGAAATGAATACGGATGATTGACTTCGTTTTGTACTAGCGGCACACGAATTTTCCAAATATCCGTTGTGATGAAAATTCTAACCTGTATTTGAAGTTTTGACTTCAAAAAACTCCAATCATTTGGCCGGTATATTTCTGTCCTATGTCATATTATTGGCACTAATTCAAACGAGATATTAATTTATCAATATTTGAAAAGAAAATTAAAATCTAATCCGAATATTGAGATAATCTAATCCGAATATTGTATTGATCTGCTTCAGGTGTGTTAGTTCATTTATTTCAGTCCCTGAGAACTGAAAAGGTTTGTACTTTTCCCAATTTCCTGACAAAATGTAGGTTCGAACTGATAAAGTACAATTCTGATATGATATCGTTAAAGTGATTACCGTTTTCATTCGGACCCATATAGATCAGTATCAAGTCTCAAAAACTACATTCATTATATACTCACCGCATGCCAAAAAACTCGAAACAAATGTCCTCTGCGTTTCCCGTTTTCTATTCATAAAGATACTTTGAATAAGAAACGTTTATTTTATAGCTTTCACAATCGCAATCCAACGAGGGGACACCGGCAGTGGTGTCCACTTCTGTTCCATTAGAAGGCCACCTTTGCAGCAGCATTCACACCGGTTACTTAGCGACGCGAGCCTCTATTAGCGTGCTAGAGAGAGAGTGGACACCAACTCGTGCAGAAATATAAAGCTTGACCCCTTACGAACTCCTGATATATTGTCTCACATTGGCCACCGGGAATGCGGACCAGACCCTGGCCGTATTGGTTTTCAATACTTTATGTTTTTTGTTCATCAGAAGTTGTGGCACAAGACAGCAACACCTGTTCAGGTATGTCTGATTTGATTAATCAGTTTTCTTTTCTATTATTATTTTGGTTTTAGGAACAGTTGTGCTGAATGCAACAAAACAGATTCAATACCTCACAACACCAAACTATGGAACAAGTTACAAGTATCCTCCTTTTTTAGACTGCAAATTTCTAATAAAGGCTCCTGATAAAGCACGAATTTCCATTGAGATAATCGACATGGAAATGGAACCACGAATTTTTGATGACTGTTCTGACTATGTTGGTTTTTCTGAAGGTATGTTCTTCTTATTTTATCCAAATCTATGATGTGTTCTGAAATCGTATAAAATTTATAAATAGAAATGTGAAGCCCTTGGTGTTTGGCCAGTTGTAAAAATTGGAAAATGCTGCACTTTTCTATTCGAAATATCAATACTCTATAATCATTTTCAGAGAATGTAGAGAAAAACATTTCAACATTGACTACCCTTTGCGAAGATTCACATAAACGTCAGGTAAAATTCAAAGACTATTTTTTCTGAAAAAAAAACTATTCTTTCAGTTTCTTTCCGCTTCAAATGCCATCACCGTCATTTTCCATACAGATCAACTTGTTGAGAACAGAGGAGCAAGACTTAGTTATCGGTATTATGGTAAGTGAGCAAAACACAATAAATCTTATAACGCTTCGCTCATTAATTCTTCCCATGTTTTCAGACATAACATCCTGTCCCCCAGATTGGACGGAACTATCCAATCATACATGTGTACGAATCGAAACTAATCAAAAACTGGACTGGATCGGAGCCCAGGTAAGTTTTCAAAAATATTTTTTTGTTATCCTCAAAATTTTAGAAACGATGTCTGGAACAACAGAGTAATTTGATAACATTCTCGAACATAGAAAAGGCAAATGAACTTCAAGGTTGGTGGAAAACTATGAGAACTGAGTTTTTAGGTTTTTACTACAAAAAAACCATGTGAAATGATAATTCAGTGTCTGTTAAAAATAAGTAAAACGTTTTGCAGAAAAGTATGAAAGTATCAACATGAAATTGTGGATTGGAAACAATGATGCTCTGGTAGAGGGAAAGTTGGTGGACTTCACAAATAAAGAGGCTCCACGTCTGTCAAAGTGAGTCATTCCTATTTGATTCCAAAGGTTTTTTAAGGAAAATATATCAAAAAGCCAAAGTTTCAGAGTCGGACATGCCGTATTGATTGATAACAACGAAGACAACGACTGTATGGTTCTTCAATTCCAAGAAGCAGATGAGTTCAGAATGGATCAATGCCAAAATTATAATGGATACATTTGTGAAATGGAGAAAAACGGTTCATCTGTTTTATATCCACCACCAGTGAAAGAAATTCAGGAAGGAACAAACATGAGAGCAGGCCAATACACTCTTTGGTTACTTCTATTTTTAATAGGAATTCTTTTCTTGACAGTTCTTGCTTTCTTGTGCTTCAGTAAGACAATTAATTCTGGCTTTTTTTTCCTCACTGATTTATTGATTTTGCAGTGTGTTGGAAACACAAGGAAGGAGCACGAATCCACACAGAAAGTACAACTATTCAACAAAATGCATTCATGAGTGATTCCTCACAACGAGTGGAACATTCCAGGTCGTCTGCTGGTGCCAGTAGTGAGTTTGCTTTTCTGAACCGTTTCAACAAATGTTATGCTAACCGTCTGGTTTCATACAACATAATCGTACTTAATTGTTGTCTATGTCGGTTCATTCCGTACAACAGTTCCCAACAGAATCGATTTAAGTTAATTGGAACCCCATTAAAATATAATTTACAGATAATATTCCTGTTTCGAATGACGTTAACAGAACGTCTAGAAGCTCACCAGTTACCGTTCCCATTGAGAATAACACTCGAGCACCTCCTAAGAAGTTCCCTATGGCACCGGTACCTAACAGATTGCCGATGAATGAGGAAATCTCGGGATCTGAACCGGCAGTAGAGACTGCAATTCTGGGAGGAGATGAAGATATAGAGACAGTGAGCGCAGCACCAAAACCACAACCAAGGACACTTCCTCCAATGCCAGCAAGAGAAGGAACCTTCCATAGCATTAACACAAGGTTTTCTTCAAGTTCAATCAACATTCAACTGATTTCTTTGTTTTCAGAGAGGGAAGCACAATGAGGACACGGCGTAACAAAGAACTGTTTGAGCGCCCTGTGATGAATGTGCTGGACAATGTCTCCGCAATTTCATTAGATGAATTTTGGAGTAACAAAAAATCCTGAGCTATCCATCGAGTATTGAACAATTCAACAGCTTGGGGTCTTATAGTATAACGGGTTTATGCAATTTTTTCTCATATTTTTCATGTTTAACGTTTTCCTCAGTTTCTGTAAAACTGCCAAAAAACCACTAAAGTTGTCTTTCTTTATTATGAAGAATATCATTTTTGATCGATGACGCAATTGTTATATCCGTAAATGCAGGAGTTAAGCAGATCAAATCACAAAATTCGGGAGCTCAGAAGTAAGGAAAATGGGCTTTTGGGGAATCTTTGGTGCAAGAAAACGGCTAATGACTCAGACGACATCGAATGCGTCTGGTCTGCTGTTCAAGCTTTCATATTTAACAGGTGGAAGAGCAGTTGGCAATATTACACACCGGAAAAATGTTCGGTTTCTCCGCAATCCGAGGAAGTTCTTCCAATTTGCTTTGAGACCTTTGTTCAATCGCTTTCTGGCACTGAGCTTTTTTTTCGATCCGGTTAATTTCTGAAAAATGCTATTTTGAAAAAGCAGCATTATTTTCTGACGAACCAAATAGTCGATATAGGTACATCCGATAGAAATGAGGTAGACATTCCACAACGTTAATCCGCCAACCATTACAAAAAGAATACCACTGAGCAAGTAACAAAATACCACCGCTGTTCGAGCAAACCCTGTAAAAAGATGATTCTGATTCATAGAACTGGGTATAGCAGCTGCTTCTGAACCACTATCTATACGAATTTCAAAAAAAAAATCATTTCTATGCACATGTTGAACAGCGGAATGCGTACACATGTACAACTGAAGTGTTTATTCTTCTATTCATAAAAGTCAGAATCACAAACCGTCATAATCGCAAATAATGTCCTGAAGTGGAGCGTTTTCTAGAATCGTCGTGCAGTATGTGTTCGGTGAAGTTTCCTGTGAGATGATTTTCGGTTTGAGAAAAAATATAAACAACTCACTATGAATAAATGGTCCGAAAAGGAAGGGTAGCCGGCAGTAATTATAGTGGCAGCTGCCAAAGTCAGATTGGCCACAAAGAGAAAAAAATGGCGATGGTTATGAGATCCAACACATTGATTAATCCAAATGCAGTGATGATCCATACCAAGAACACATTTATCACAAACAGAACAATGATGAGCTCGATCACTTTTCCAATAGTTACATTTTTCACAGAACGCGTCTCCTTCCTCCTGAAATGTTGGTCGATTTGATGATTTCTCATCAAAAAACAAAGTGAAGAAGTTTGAAACTTACACCAGGGCAAGCTACCGGTGGTATCGTTCTTGCTTTGTAATAGTGGTATTGAATATTGAGCAAGAAGTAAAATCCACATATTCCGAGAATGACTAATAGCCACGCAGGTTTGTATCTAAAAACCTTTCGTTTAGTTCATTTTTTTATATGCTCGTCATTCCATAATGCTACCAGTAATTGGAAGACATCGTTCAACTCACATTTGTTCATATGGGATGATGATGAAAAAAGATGTGAAGGCCAGGAACGTTGAGATGAAATAGACGAATAAGACAAGAAACTGAAAAAACACCATTCGAATAGATATAATTTCCTCTCTTTTATTCATGCGGCCGCATTTTTCGTGTCAAGACCAGCCGTGTTCTTTTTATTTTGATAGACTACAAGGGTTGTTTTTCTGCTTACACAATTGATTGGCTATCATCAAAATATCACGTTTTACGAAAACAATATTCTGATGGAAATATAGCTTATTTTCTCAAAGGAATTTTATTTAACTAATTTTCTCGCTTCCTATTTCAGTTTTCACTATACTAGTAGTTTCTCAACGGTGCCGATGCATGCCTCATCGTGCACATTTTCCATTCTCGGAAATGAAAAATTTGAGAAAATCGCTTTGTTTGATATTGGGGAATTCATTTTTTCATTTCACAGCACGTCAGCTGTGGCAGAACTCATTTATTTTTTCTCCCATCTATTTCCGGCCCCATCTGCTCTTTTTTTTTTCAAACATTTACGCTTGATTTTCAATTTCCGTTTTTTCATTTTGTTTTTCCGCGGATTTTTTTTCATTCTTTCCGGTTTTGTGCTAAAAGTTTCAGTGCTTTGTCGTTTAATTAAAATACTCACTTTTCCAAGCTGACGCATTGTGGAATTCGCAGCATCAACGACTGGTACAAAAGTTCCATCATCGATCTTTTGGTCGATCAGGTCGCAAAGACGATTCATTCTTTCTGAAATGGATACTACTTGTTGCCAATTGTCAGTTGGAAAGTGAGAAGCTATCACTCACCATAGCACATTTTTTTCCTTTCCTCCGTTATACTTGTCTTCCCATCGTACTACACGTCCCTGTTTCCTTCTTTGCCTTCTTTGTATCGGGGTTCTCTCTATGCAAAAAGAGACGGCCTCCAGTTGGGCCAGTTAATGCGCAGACCATCAGTGCCATTTGCATAGAGCGTATTTGGCCGGAGAGAGTGCAGACATTACACTGACCCTGCAAAAGTGTACCGCGGACAGCGGTGCGGTGTGGAGACCAATGTCGGAACAGAGAGGAAATAGTGCTTCAATGCGTAGAGCGTTTGAGAGAAGCAGTGAAAAAAAGAAGAGAAAGAGAGTGCAGAGAGAAAGAAGGAAGTGGACAGAAAAACATTGATGAGAAGAGAGGGCCGTTCTCACTCCCTCCCTCCTTGTCTTTTTTGCCTTGTAGGCACATTGCCAACGTTATCATTCATTCGTAATTTTTTAATTTGTACTTTCCGTCATCATATAGTTGGTCTTCATTCCTGCTTCAAAACGCGTCGAAGTACAACATTCCTGGGTTCTGAGTGAGTTTTCAATATATTCTGAAACAGTACTTGAAGAATAGCATAATTTAACGGATCCGAGAAAATTGAATTTGAAACATTATCAAGTACATTAAAATTATACACAGTTGTGATAAAGGCAAGCAAAACCTGATACTTCTACTTACCTAAAGGATGGGAACTCGAAAAAAAAATGTTTTCTCTGAAATTGCAAATTAGATACCTCTAGTGGGTTTGAACCCGGGATTGACAGATCATCAAAATCGTTACGCCATTGAGAAAGCGCGCCGACTCTGCGTGGCTATAAGAGTCTCAACACAACGAGAGTTCCCACCCCCTTTAATCACATTTTTAATAAAACATCGAAGTACTTTGTTGAATTTGAATAACAGCAAAATCGCCTAACATGAGCGCCTCGGGTTCAATGAAATGGGAAAACTCTCAGCATTCAAATCTGCTGTTCGAATTTCCCCCACTTGCTATAAGCCTAACCCAACCAGATCCGGTGCATAGTTCATTTTGCCTCGTATAGCTCTCAAACTTGTTTTTCTAAGTCATATGTATCACTCTTCATTAATCTCAACAAACTTCGATAGCAAATATCTGTTTCTGATGTTGTGTTGAGCAGTTTAGGATTAAAAACTCTTGTATACTTATGTCGTCTCCATTGATTTTCTACTATCCCACACCTGCTTGGCCTTCATCTTTTAGTTTGTTGAACAGTTGCACTATTCGAAAGTCCAATTTAAAGATGATGTTGAACCTAAACGGAACTACAGATAGAGATCGCGTTGTGATAACAATGGTAAAATATTATACACGCATTTATAATTCATCAAGCGCTTAGGGACAACCAAAGTTTTTTACAGATTGTACTTCGAAATTCATGAATAGTTGTACTCCGGCATCAAATGTACACGTATGATGCCACAAAAAATAAGATACCGACGTTTCTTCCATGTTTAGACGTTTTTTTCCAATACATCAATAGATAAACATCTATTTCCTCAATCTTTTTTCCTTGCCGAAAAAGGTTCTGTGCGACCTTTCCAAGAACACTCTTCTCACATTTCGATTCCGATTTTCATCTTGATGAGAAGATTGCCATTCAAACAGCCAACTATTATTTTCTCGTTCTTTTCCAATTTCTTCATCGCCTTTCTTTCTTTCTCTTCCATTTGCTTTTTCTGCCCCGCGCCAACCGAGCACTGCCTTCCACGGCATATTCTAATTTCCTTCCCTCACTCTCATTCTAAACATTGACGCCCTTTTTGAGAAGAACTGCTCGAATGTGGTTTTCTGGGAGCACGAAATAGAGGCCATCTGCTTCTTTACTCGTTCATCGATTCTGAGGACCAGGCAATATTGGGATATGGAGGAGCAACAGCATCTTATTGACTTCACACAATACCCCCCTTCTCGGATAATTGGTTTTTGGGCATGTATGCATTTTGTTGCCGGATTTATCTTATTATACAGACGTGCAATTTTTAAACGTAATGGTTAGTTTTATCACTGCCTGAAATCAATGTTGTGTTTGATTTATTTACAAGTGTTCCGATAAGATTACTACGATGCCAACTCTGTTCAAGCTCAATATGTTTACTCCTGAAATGGAACACAAATTATGCCTAGTTGGAAACTTATTGATTTTCTCCACGCAATATTCTGAAAATTCACTCACTTTCGTGTTACAAAAAATATCAAACTTTTCTTATCAAAACGTCTTTCAAATCCCTCTAAACCTCTGCTTTTCTCAAAGTTTTCAGCTGCCTAGTATACTTGTTTTTCTAATATTTGTTGACTTTGCTCTTGTTTCCCTGACAACGTATTCCCTTCCCCTCACGTCTTTTTATTTTCTTCAGTTCATTCGTTGTTTCTCCTCTTTTCAATTCTCAGTACTAATGTCCAATTTCCAGCCATGAACTCAAATTTGGATTTGAGTCAATTCCCTTCATTCCTCAACTTGACCAGGGAATTGGCAGGAAACAATAAGTATGCAATCAAGTCTAAATTCAATACTGTGATGAGCTCCTGTCCACAAGAATTACGCATTCTTGCAGTTGAAGGAATGTTATTGTTAGTTTTTAACTTTGATTTGTTGTTGAAGAATTTTCAAATTTTTCAGTAAATCAATCCGGGAAGAAATTGACCGCGATTTATTGTGTCTTGTTGGAAATTACATTATTCGTGATGAATATCGACAGGTACCAACAGATAACATTTCGTAACATTTTCCTAACATTTGGTTTCAGCAACGTATCAATATCCTTGTTCATTTACCGAGACATTTGACATTGGATCATAACACGGCCAAATGTATGACTCTCACTATAGCTCATCTTGTTCTGGAGAGGAATAGACAACTATACTATCAATATAAAAACGAGTTTGCAGAACAATTGCTGAAATTTGTTGATCGTAGGGTGTAATTTTGGAAACATGTATCTCAATTTTTATTTTTAGCAAGAGTAATTGGCTACACTGGACAATTAGACCGCTTCTCTTTAGAAATAATGAGATATTTGGAAAGATACGTGAAGCCATTATGGAGTCCAAAAGGTACATATCTATCCAATGCATTTTATTCTGTTGTAAGGAATACCAATGCTTTTCCCAAATAGTGATTTGTACAACTTCCAGATGGCTAAACGAGTTTCCGAGGACAGTATAGATTATTTTATGGAACACATAATGGAATCTGAGAATTATTCCTATCACAGCATGATGACCGCACTTACTGAGGCAGTTGATGAAAATATTTTGAAGTTGAAACCAGCATTGAGATTCATGCAGGAGAAACACGTTACGTGCAAAGAAAAACTCCTTTTGGGATCAGTTTCCAAAGAACTTCAGACAACAATCGAAGTCCAATTTGTTCGATATGTGAGTTTTGATTCCGCCTAAAAACTAATGGCAATAATGCAATATTCCAGCTACTGACAAACACACAATTTTACGGTATCGAGAGATTTATGAAGAGAGTCGCGTTTGGAGCAGTTTGTGATAATGATACTATTGAACAAATCGCAAAAGTTCACATAAACGATTTGCTCTTAACAATGGATTCAGTTAGTCGAACCAGCAATTATTCTCACATTCATTATGTTTTCAGACACCGAAAAATGAATGGCTTATTTTCTTAACACGCCAATCCACATTAACAAAGTACTATGATGGCTTCAAGAACAGAGCACTCGAAAAAGCGCTTCATTTCTTCGATAATGTGAGCGGCATGACTGAAACACAACAAAAAGTGTTTTTCTCGGTATGAGCACTCGTTAAAGTTTAGTGAAAAAATCAAGAAGAACTTCAGGTTGTCGCATTGCAAAGTAGCCCCAAAGCCAATTGTAAATTCACTGGAAACGATAAGCTTTTCCGTCATCTTTTCATTCGTTGCATGAGCCTTCTTCCATCAACACGGCGAACTGATGTAAGTTTATTTTGAAATTTGGGACAGCAAAAATCTTCTGATAGTAATTAATCGTAATAGCTGTTCAAAATCAAAAGTTCTAAATGCTGAAAAATGTTATCAGAACTGACCTTAAGACTTATCAGAATTATCAGAACAGACCTTGAGATATATGAGTTGAATATGCGCCTTACATTGGCTTCTGATGTTAATATAGATGAAGCTTATCAAAGAATAGAGAGATCCAATAAACAACTATTGTGCTATTTTACTCATCAAGATGAGTGGAAAAGAATACTAAAATTCTGTGCGGCCTTAGATGATCCCGAACGTAAGAAACTTGAGCTCGGCATAATGGAACATTCTGCGCTCATTGCAAAAACACTTTTTTTTTCAAAAACCTTATTGATGGTAAATCTGAAGAACTGTTTTTATATTCTGAGCATGGGCGGCTGTTACACATATTCGCAAAAAGCCAAGTGTGTTATGCTATGTGTTCCAAAAGAAAGGAGTTTTGCACAAAGTATCTAAAGAATTAAGAATTGAAAGAGATTGAATTCAATCAAGACTATTAGTGTTTATTTAAGAGCTTTTTTGGTTTTCAAAAAAAAAAATACACATCAATCGTTCAGGTGAATATACAATAAAAATCCAAAAAATCGTCGCTATCCGTTTAACCGCGGAGTTCATATGTCTTAAACAGACGTTGCATTTCAAAAATTCACGTGTGGTCTTAACTGTATTTGTTCCTTCATTTCAGCTCACCATGGAATTCAATTCACTTCACTCCGTTTTATATTGCATACACAATTTGTATGCAATTGACGGCGATAGATTAGAAATGATGTACGAAATTGATGCCACCTGGTTGAAAAAGTGAGTTCAATCGTTGCTAATAAGATAATCGAATGTTCTTTACAGAGTTTGCCACACATTGGATTTATTAACTGTGACATCCAATAACATAGCTCACAAAAAAAAGGATTTCCCTGAATTTTCGGAAAAATTGAGAAGAGCTGAAAAGAAGTATAGAATTGCTATGGATGTTGGGTAAGCTTGACTTGAAACCATTAACGGCTCAACAGTTGAAAATTACAGAAAACTGCTTAGTTACATGCTCGGAGTACTTCAAAACGTGGATCTCAAACTTGACCATCCTTTCATGAACAAAAGTGAGGTTTTTGCTGGTGAGTTGCAAATAGTGTGTGATTTTTAATCTTATACATTTTCAAGATGACGATTGGACTGACACATTCACAAAGAGAACGTATATTCCCTTAACAAAGGATTTGATTAAACGCGGATATAAAATTGATTTTCTGCATCGAAAACCGGCAAACGTAGTTTACGAGATGTATGGAGAGGAGAGTGATGTTATTGAAGAAAAAACGGAAGAGAAAACAAAAGAGACAACTGAAGAAGAAAGTTTCGAAGCCTTCAGAATTTTGTTCAATGATGACAGCACTGGTAGTAATAATGTGAACGAAAACGTTGACAGAAATAGAGAGGAGGAGGTAGCTACGAAACTCATTGGAATCTGGACACGAGAAAACGCAAGTAGCAGTGCCACTAAAAACAAAAGCTGTGAAGAAACTACAACTAGTGCTCCTATCTACACAAAAAGCGATAACCCAAGAACGTTTGCCTATGTGGAAGCTCTAGGGAATGCCTTTTTCGAGAAATCCGACTTGTTAACTCATTGGGTCGAACCACAAACAATCAAAGAAATAAATTTAATTGTAAGAGAAGACTTTGAAGAAGACAACCCACTATACTGGCCTTCTCCCAGTGAAATAGAGGCAAAAGGAGATGCAATCAGCATAGAAATTAATAAACCATCAACTTCTACAAACTTGCCTACGGAAGCAGTGGGAAGCCAGTTAAACGATGAAACAGTAAATAATGTCAACCAACTAATGCGATTTGTGACCATCAGACGGGACGCATATGAAGAAAGAATTGCCATTGCCGAAGAACAGAGCAACAATTCTTCGAACTCAACTCCACCCAGTGAACCAGAGTCGGAGCATGAAATCGAAGACAGTGACAACAGTGATAACGATGATGACAATGAGGACGATGAGGACATCTTCTCGGAATACACTCTTCCATCCAGCGACGATGAGGACAATGATTTCGATATTGATGATGATGATGATCTAGAAGACGATGACGAAAGTGATGATATGGATGGAGCCAGTCGAAGTATCGATTTCCGACGTGCTATCCGTCTTGCAAGCGTGAGAGATTTCCGTGTTCGTTTTGGCCGAAGTTTGAACTTCACTTATGATCGTCAGCGTGTGGTTGGCATGACCGAGTTTTCCAGTATTTTTGCTTATCCCAATCCTGAAGTTTATCAAGGAGGTGATATCACAGTATTGTTGGGAACCAACAATGTACCACTTGGTTATTATGAATCTGAAGGACGGAAGGAAGAAGATTATGTTTTGAACGAGACGGACGATTGAGAAAGTAGATATGACTCAACATCAGCTGCATAAACTATTTCATAACGAATTCAATTCTCGAAAACAACCCTCTGTTTATTCATTTCCCATTCTCATTTCTTAACATTTCAACTGTATTTTCATTTGTTTTTTCTCTCTTCGCTCTACAAACATTTGAAACCCTGACCTGCTTCCATTGATTTTTTCTTCTCTCGCGCAGTTTGTAACAAACTCGCTGTCCAGTTTTAATACACTGTGTGAAATCGCGCACATGCAAACAATTTCTCGACGTAATTATATTTATTGTGGGAACTTTTCCTGTATCATTCCGAACTAACTACGCTTAATTTTTCAATATATTGTATCACGTTTGTGACATCAGTTTCTGGTCATTGCAACGTTTTTCCCGATTTTTTAACATCTATTTGTACCTGATAAACTTTGAAAACATAGGAAAATTTATTATGTTCCACGCATTCATGGATAACTTTCCCATTCAATTCCTTTCATTGCTGTTTTTCTTCAAATCTTCAGTTTCCTAATCTATGTTTTCAGAAAGTCAATCATGTCTATCGCTTGGAATGTTCAGAATGGAGAACTCGATGCTGTCAAGCAGTCTGTAAACGAGAAAAACGTGCACGAGATTCACAACGGACGTACTGCCGTTCAAATCGCCGCTGACTATGGTCAAGCTGCTGTCATTGACTATTTGATCAGCATTGGTGCCAACATCCAGGTAATACCACCATGTTGAGGAAAACGTTGCAATCCGTTTGTTGATTCAGGAGAAGGACAAGTACGGGATCACTCCATTGCTCTCGGCGGTCTGGGAGGGACACTTCGATGCTGTCAAGCTGCTTCTCCAGCATGTAAGTTTGAATTTGGATGCAAACGTTTCTATATTTGATGAAATTTTATTGAATCAACTTTTCAGGGAGCTGATCGCCACATCTCCGCTCCGGATGGCACTGCCTTGATTGACTGCACTGAGGAGGAACCAATTCGCGAGCTTCTCAAAAACTAGATTGAGAATCCGAAAAGACACCAATACCACTTCACCAAATACATGCATAATACTTATTTGCCAAACTACTAAAATTACGCTTAATTTATTTGCAACTTATTCTCATTCGAGGCATTTGATATACTTCCCTTCGGCTGTCATTTTTTCCCCTTTGTGAACTTTTCTCTTCACTTTCTTTCTAAAATTCGCTTTATAGTGCGGTTGTGATGTAAATGTCAATCATCGATTCTTTGTCATGTTTCCCCCCTCATTTGAATCTTGTCACATATTTGCTTCTGATGCGTTAATTTCCAGTATTTCTCCCGTGTTAACTTTTCTACTCGGTTGTGCTTTTTTGCAGCTTTACTCTCGCTTTAACTTTTTTTTCTTATCATCGTTGATTCCCGAAAGAATAATAAAGGCGCTTGCTTTGGAGAAGATTACCTGGTTTTTAATTTCGTGGAACAATCGACACATTAGTATTTGAACAGCACCAGCACTATATTTTCAAACAAGTTTCTAAATTTGTCAGAGTTGAAAATCGACGATCGGATGCTCAATTATGATTATGAGGACAAAAAACACCTACTCTATTGGCCAGAGTCTGCTCGCTTCAAAGTAAGTTTTGATGTTAAGAAATATTGAAATGTGGGATGAATCTGGCCAGCAGTCATCCAAAAAAAATTCAATCTGGATTATAGTAAGATGCTTTGCTCTCTAGTAGTTTTAAAGCCATAATAATTTTCTCAATGCGTAACGTTTCTCCAGTTGTTATCCTTGAAGAGAGATATTGATTTTCCGCGCGCGAGAGAAAGGGCGAGAAAAATACGAGAATGCCGAGTAACATTGTAGCATTACTTTAAAACCATTAGGAATAAGAAAAAAGAGTTTCAGATTGAATAAAATATAAAAATGTTTCAGGCAACAAAACCAGAAGCAAGAGGTACAATGCAATACACTATGCCAGGAATAAAAGAAGACTTCATCCGTAGCCCGATTGATCATCGATATCAAGTTAGACTGTTCCTACTGTTTTCACGAATTTATTATTCTCCATTTCAGGAAACATTCACAAAGTTCTTCACTTCTTATGATCTTGATGTCAACCAACGTGGGCTAGTATGGTTCATTGTTAGTTCATTTCCCAGATTCATAACGATAATCTCATGATTTGTTCAGAAAAAAGGTTTACTAGATGCTGCTTTAAATGGAACATCAGACATGTTAACATGGCTAGGACAAGGGAAAGATAAATCTGGAAGACCATCGGAATTAACTCAACTTACTATGGAGGTGAGAGTGCACTGGGAATGAAAAAATGAACACATATAGAAAAAAAGTGTTCAGATTTTCTGACATAATTATCATTCAATATGATAATTTTGTGTTGGAAAATTTTGATTTTTTTTCAGTTATGGTCTCTTCGTTTCCAATTATTGCTGAATCTACGTATGCATGCACAATTACTGGCCGAATTAGCTGCTTTTGAAGAATTAGACGCGCCCGATCTTTTCTATCAATACAAACACGGTGATAAGACAGGTGAACTTTTTATCACAATTGGTGATCTGTTCATGAATGTACAATTTCATGTTGTTTGTAGGTAGCCTGGTACCGTTTGCGATGCGAATCATTCATGCAGAGTCTCTACGTTTCTCCCCTTTTCCCTGGCAAAGTTTGATAAGGATCGAAACACTACAATCGCAAACTGAACAGGTTGTGGGGAGGTACATCAAGAACAATTACTAGATTTCCGTTTCAGATTGTCAATATTTTCCGGATGCAAAGCGCACCGACAAGTCATATTGAGGACTGGGAGAAACGGCTGCAATGTGTCAAGTATCTGTATGTGAGAGTACTTCATGAACTCGGAGTAAGAAGTCAACTTTTGTCATAGATAAAACGAAAAGAATTTTAGGAATACAAAATGTCAGTCAAAATTTTGGATAAAGTGCGGCAAGAAACTAACGATAAGGAAGAGCAAACAGTTTTGACAAGGGCATTGATGCGAATGGGTATGCAAGCTGGAGACGAAAAAGCAATGAATTTCTTCGCGGAAAAGGCTAACAATCTGTCAGCAACTTCTAATGAAATGATAATTCATAAGTAAGATAACAGACAAGGCTTAGGAAAAAGTAACTTATTCAGGGCAATGAGGAGTATATTCATTGGTTCAACCGGTCATGCTAACGATTACATAAACAGGATTACAGCAACAGAAAATCCAACTCCACAATATATTAACACAAAGGCTATAGTTCAATTATACACTGGAAGAGCTGTGGATGCCGTAAAAACTGTTTCGCTTATAAAACCAGTGAGTTTTTAAGGATCGTTGCTATATTCACAGCTTGAAATAAAGCTGAGCTCATAATATTTTTTTTTTGATCGTGAGTTGTCCGAAATTTCCGAATAAGTCACAACATGAACTGATTTCAAAGCTTGTATCTCAGCCTAGAAATTGATGTTTTCAGATTATTCCTGGACCAACAACTACAAATCTGAAAACGATTGCCGAGTTGTGCTATTCTACTGCGGCGAAAGATGAACTACTCATCCGTTGATCGGCCAACATTCATGTCAAAGCGTTTTCATTCATTTAAGGTGGAGGTATCTTTCCATATTTATATCTAGTCTGATTCGAAACTAATATTTACGGTGACGGTCTTTGGTTTTGTGCTAAAAAATCAAACCAACAGCATATTCATTTTGAAAATCATAATTTATTTTTTCTCGTGTCAAATGAAACATTCAATGTGTCAATTTTCAACGAAGTAAATTGTCGAGAAAACTTATGTAGGCAATTGAGAAACGGAGAATTTCGATCTTTGACAGTTTCTTCTCGACAGGAAGTGTTGGCAGCAGCGCTCGAAGTTGGGCGAATGCCAAATTGAAAGATTCTACACGGATTCTGGAATTCAATGATTTGAATAAGTTATTTTCAAGAGATATAATCAAAAATACCTTTCACGAGTTGCATGAAGATTTCTATACTTTGGAGTTGCACGCCGTCGCTTCCTTCGTTCAGCTTTTGACAACTTACGATATTCTTCAGAAGTAGTATCCAATCCTCCATCTTCCATCAACATTATTCTTCGTGATATCTAAAATGGAACGATGACGAATAGAACCGCAAAAAAAATTATTCAATAAAAAGAAAACTAACTGATTTAAGGACCATCTCCAAAATGAATTAGAAACACTGGGCGGCGCATCGAGCCATTTTATTGCTCATAACACTAATTGAGTTGGCCCATGCCCATATGTGTCCCTTTTTCGCGCGCGCCGCCACTCTTGAGTATTACCTATTTCAAGTGGAAAAGGATATTGTAATCCGACTTTATTACAAGACAAAAGAAACAGAGGGAGGAGTACTCGTATAAGATGGCACAGGACGATTGAGGAGGGTGGTTTTCAAAGCAGAATAGTTAAGAAAACATTGAACAAATCCCGTTAGAACAAAACTGGGATAAAAATAAAATCAGTACTGGAATGCCGTATTTTCATATGCTGACACGGAGTTAGAACGTTTTATTCGCTGAACAGCAGTTCCATTTCCATTGGTGCCATTCAGTTTTTGTGAAACTTCTTGCTTGACTCCGTTTGTATGGACACCATTTGGAATAACTTGCTGAACTTTCAATTCTATCTGTTCCTTTTCTTTCTCAGCTGCTTTCCGGGCTTTTCTTCTGAAATTTTTTTTCTTAGAATCGAGTTTTCACGGACATAGACGTACTTATAATAGTAATATTCAAAAGCAAGTGTGATGATGGATAATGCAATTCCTGCGAGAATAACAATGAATACTCCACCAATGTTCTGGATAGAAATTCCATCACTTTCATCGGACGAGTCAGGACAGGATACTTTATTCGGGTTATCTGTCCACCATTTTTCTTTTAGCGTTTCTAATCTTCTCTGGTTTAACAACATCAAAATCCTGAAAACGCCCATCATAACTTTTTGATTAAGTTTGAATAACTTACGCGCTAGATATCTTGTCTTTCAAAATGTGTCCACTTTGAACTGCTATTGCATACGGTTTCCTGGAGAACTCGGTACCAACTTGCTGAAGTTTACAATTGGTCAAAGCAGCGTACTTGATTTCTGTTGCATCTCCTAAAAACTTATGAAGTCATAATTCTTGAACTTGTTCAGCAAACCAATGAATGCAAAACCATCAACAGAGTTTAGCACTCGATCCACTGCAGCATCCATATCTGGAGGTAGTTTTGATTCTTGCATATACCTCCACATATTTGTAAACTTGTCAGAAACCGGATAATCCCAAACTGCTAACTTTGCACGATCACGTGGTGACATACTTTCATTTAGAGACATCTCTTTCCACATGCTGGAATTTTTCTTATTTCAAAATGAATCTTCCATCTGAACTGACTTATAAAAAGTTTCCTCAATCTCAGCCATCCGTCTGAAATATGTTTCCGAAGCACTTCCTTTGATGGGGGCATACTCAATTTTGTATTGCTTGGCCAAGTCATCCAACGAGCTGAATTTTCAGTAAGTCATATATCGAAGATTGAAAAACTGGCTGTACCTTATTGGCTGTTCTAATCGGGAAACAGTCAAGAAAGCAGCAAGATTAGCAGTGTAAGATGCAATGATGATGAAGCCAAAAAGCCACCAAGTTGCAGCAACAAGTCTCCCGGAAATGTTTTTCGGGGCTTCGCCACCTCCTTGAAATAATATACTTATTATATTTTGATTGAAATATTTCATCTTTTAATTTTTTATCACTCACCTTGTGGTGTCAAAGAAGTCATACAAAACCATAGACATTCCTTCAAACTAAACTGTCGTTTCTCAATGTCATTTTGATATCTGCAAAATTCCAAAACACAAATCACATACTTCAATGCATTCCTACCTCTCTTTATTGTTTGTGAACGAGTAGGGACTAAACCGATCAAATATCCATAGCAAAATACTCGTGAATAAATATGCAGCCACAATGCAAAGCCAAACTGGCCATTCCAATACTTTCATAAATTTGAACAAAGAATATTCAACATCAGCTTTTTTCATCAGAATTGTTGTTCCAACAAGATCATAATAAGGAACGGTGAAATCCACATCATTTTCACGTTCAGCCATTACACTCAATGGTGCCAAAGCGATATCGGCTGAGCCTGATACCAGAGCTCCAATCAAGCCGTTCCAATTTCCATTGTCGTCCATGGTTCCAAAACTTCCGTCTTCAACTTCATAAATTGTATAAGTGAAGTTAACTTCCACTTGGATCATATTGATGAGATCAATACAATATCCTTCATAAGGAGTATTAGGGTCACCAGTTCGTTGGACAAAAGGAGGTTGCTAAAACCATTTTGTGGAACACAATCCGAAATGAGGGAAAGCTTACAATTAGGGTTACTACTCGAAAAATGTTCAAGTTTCGGACGTCTACTTGTAACGTCCCATACATGACAGAGAGTTTTGCAAGAGGGGTCCAAACTCCGACCTGAAAATATCTGTTTAGAAATGTAGCATTTCAATTAGAAAACCTCTTTGTTGAAAAGTGCATCTTCATGATCTCGGTCTCTATCAATTTTGTATATTCGTACTTCGATATTCTGAAAGTATAATATGATTTTTTCTATTATCGATAGTTTTGGCACCTGAAAAAAGACGTTCCCATCTGATTCCGTATAGTTTCCATATTCATGTGCTGGATCATTCAAAATGATTTCTCTCACTGTTGTTGTTATGTTTGCCTCGGAAGGTCCCGCTTCGCATGTGAAAGTTGGAAGAACATCGAATGTGGCATTCATTTCTCTTATGGTTTCAAATGCATATCCCATGACATTCATATAAAATGCCACATTCAACTAAAAAAGTCACGTGGTATGGTGTATGTTTTGCAAAAGTTTTTTTTTACCGTGTCCCAACCATTAATCGAGTAATCCAATTCTAATCCAATTTCGTTTCTGAACAAATAGTCATCTAAATCTCGAATTTCCATTATTTTTCCAACTGGGAATGGGCGCAACCAAAACATGAGTGCAGACTCACAACTATCACACTTGAAAGCTGTTATGTCCTAAAAACAAAATGTTAGAATTGGGAAATATTTGAAGGAATGATCACTTTTGTCAAGACATAAATATTGAAAACCCGTTGTTGAATATAATCAGCAGCCTAAATATTAGAATTGATGTTGAATATTTGTTGTAGAAACTCGCCTCCAACGTGAATCTTTCTACATTTTCAGTTTTTGCAACTAGGATCAAGGAATTGATGGATTGCATTCTCATTTGTGTTATTTGAGCTCTCATTTTTAGAACAGTTGTTTCCATTGCAACGAATCGTACACCGGGAAGTACTGAAAATGCTCCACGCCAAACAGTGAAATCCGGTGCTGAAACAATTTCAATGAAGTTTTCTTCTGAATTGAGGATTATTATGAGAAAAAAAGAAAACTTCACAGATGTCGCAAATGTATTCATCTAAACTTTTAATGGTAAAATGAAAAAGTTTTCGAGTTTATTTGATGCGAAATGGAGTTATAAGCCAAGATCAGAACTTTTTTATTTTTGTAGTATCTATCAGACTGTGGTTTGTGAAACAATGTATTGTTCCCACTACGGTTCTACTGGAATTTGAGTATTACAGAGCTTTGAACATTTCCAAAAACCTGCGTCAAACGCTGCTACTCATTGGTTGTAATCTTTTTTTGCAAACCAAGTGTCCTGTCTTGCACTGGTTTATTGTATATTTGTCACCTTCTCCTGGTACTTACGGTAAATGTTATCATACAGAACTGTGCTATTTGGTGTGATGTTCAAGTCCGCAAAGATATCCGTAATCACATTTTGAAAAACAAGTGTTGATAAAACCATTGTTGCATACGAAGGAGATGCTACTACTGGAGCACTTGTGTCTACAAATTACGAAACACCGAGGTATTTTCTTTCAAATTTCAAATACTGACCGTTGAAATTAAGAGGCAAAGACCAGTAATTGAGATCCACTTGAATTGTTGGTACTTGTGATATTCTAGCCAGTTCAGCGACTATACCGATTGAATGACTCGACCTGCACACGCTTATAACGAAACTAACATTCACCATCTTGTCGCAAACTAGAAGTTTTTTGATATTATAAGAGAACTGAAAGAAATCAACTCACGGGAATTGATATCAGCAGTTTCATTGAAATCAAATCGATCAAGAGATATTTTATCGACGCGAAACTTATCAATGAAAAACATTTTACTAATATTCAAATGGCGAACTGCTGATTTTGCAAAACTATCATTTTTGTCCATTGTTATCACTAAAAATATTCTATTAATCTTTTTATTATTCGGAATACTTACAAATATTTTGACCATTAACTGGATTCAATGAAAATATCATAAATAGTAAAAGGAAGAAAGAATAATAGAGGATGATTCTGAACTCTTTGGAATAACTGAACATTAGATGGAATGAGCATGTGTTATGGGAACATGGTGTACAACGGTTAGGAGACATCTATGTGAATAAGAGAATATTTTGATGTGAATGCTGGAGGTAAAATGCAGAAAAAGGATCGGATTTCGTTAGGGGGCAGGTAACTCTAGAAAGCCTCCTCAACATACATAATCTCTATACTTCGAGAAGCAATGATGGCTCATAGAAAGCCATTTTATTATTTGCCGTTTAAAGAAAAGAGGTGCCCCTCACCAGTCACACGATCATTTCGGTTAAGATGGAACATTCTAGTTTTTAAACGTGGTCTTCATATTAAAGTAGAAATGTACAAAAAAAAATGGGCAAAAAGGTTATTTTCCAGTCAATGAATTTCTGGGAGTTATATCTTGGCTGTGACGAGGAGTTCTGTTAGAGTTTCTTGAGTGAGTTTCTATTCCCGTGTCAGAAACTGGAGTGTAGGAGAGTTGTCCTTTCTTTTTGAGTTCGTCTTCTGCCTCACTCGTTGGAGACTTACGTCCCGGTTTCTGAAAATTTATCAAAGATTTGGAAAACAAATAATCGGGAAAACTAACTGCTGGGAACATGAGATCGTCATCGTCATCTTCTTCATTGTTAGACTCATCCTGACGGCTTTCACAATTTCTTGGAGAAGGAACTCTAGGAGGACCATGTCTGGAGACGACAAAGAATGTTTGAATCATTTGATCATCCTGATAAAAAAAAAGAATTTTAAAATATCAAAAATTTATCCATACCTTGATTTCAATTTCATCTCTCATTTCAAACTGATATAACCCTGGGTCCGATTCTTCGATTTTATTATGAGTAGTCTCACTAACCAGAATTTTCATTGGCTGGAAAAAAAGAATGTATCGTTCTGCTTCTCAACTATTATTCAACATACGCTTGAACTTTGTTCCATTTTGTTTGCAACTAATACAGTTTCTCCGAAAAGACAGTATCTCGGCATACTCAGTCCCACTACTCCGGCTACTACGGCTCCAGAGTGTACTCCTGCTCTTATTTCAATTTTTGGTGCTTTCTCGTTCATGTTGACCATTTTTCCTGCCTCAACCAAAAACTGCGATGCGCAATCCAAGATGAATTCAGCATCATGTTCAGTTTTCGTGGGAGCTCCACTAACAACCATGTAAGCATCTCCAATTGTTTCAACCTATATAAGTAAAAATAATTTCCATTCTTTGGCAGTTGAGTACCTTGTAAACACCATGTTGATCAATCACTTTGTCGAAATTAGTGTAAATCACTTTCAAGAATTCTATGACTTCTAATGGTGTCAAGGAGCTACACATTTTTGTGAATTCCACAATATCGGTGAAAAGGATGGTTACTGAATCGAATCTCTGAAAAGTAAACCCCTAAACGAGAAGTTGTATATGTTTTGCAACCTCGCAACATGCGACTGCACTTTCACCATGTCTCAACTGATTAGCAACACTTTTTGGCAACATTTGATAAAGAAGTTTGTCAGTTCGCCGTCGCTCTTTCTTCAGTTTGTTCATATTTTCACGCATATTACGACTTTTTTGTGCTTCCTAAATTGACACATAAGTGACAGCATGGAACTTTGTACCTGGTACCTGGTGGAGAAGAAGTTTGAGTTCTGCCGATTGTTGAGTGCTGGCCAGTACCAGATCTCTACTCGAATCGTGAAGTGCAAAATCATTGATGAACAAACCGGATTTGTACATTTGTGGTAAATGACTCATTCTGAAAACCAATAAAAGATGTAATGAACACATTCACACCATTGCATACACAGGAATTCCGACGAAACAAATACTTTCCCATTCTTCCATGTAGAACATTTGACCCTTCAATGATAAGAACTTTTCACGTTCAGCATCAACCATTCTATGACGTTCCTCAGTCACTATAAATTTTTGTATACTGGAGAACCAGGAAGTAGAATTCTTACTTTGATCCACATCTGTATGTTTGTAGACAAGGAGACTATCTTCGTCTTCTTGTATTGCTTCACATGATATTAGCTCGAAGATGTTGTTTGAGTGAAGCATAATCTATGTTTAAAGATTACTGTATTGGAAGTACTGGACATGACAAAACATTACAACAGTGACATTCTCATGCAAAATGTTGTTGCAAAAGTTTTCAAACTTTTTCTCCAAACTTTTGAATTTGATCTATGATCTCCCAATCGGAAACACTTCACAAAGGTTATTCATATCAAAGAGAGACTGACGGCGTCACACCCTATTCTGGTATTCAACAATCACATATATCTAGATCCATCGAAGTAAACATGAACCTCTTCCCATCGGAATCTAATGAAAGGTCTCATCAGAAGAAACGTTTGATTGATCTTTTTTCCAACGATCCCTGCCATTACTTGTAGCAATCCAATCCCAATGTTTCTGCAAGTGCCGAATGTTTTATAAAGTGTAAAAAGCAGCACAACACAAAGAAAGGAGTCTGTCACTGCTCAAACAAACAAGAAGCTCCGTTCCCCCCCCCCCCCCCATCATATGCGAATGATCCATTTAGTTTTCGCTCCTCTCTCTCTATACGTTCAAACCCGATTGAAACCCGGCGATCGGTATTCCAAACATTTTTGATGGAATGAAAAAAGAAAGGGAAAAACACATTGAACGGAGCGTGGGCGATATGTATTGTGTAAACTCTCTCTAACGGAAAAACCTTATTCGCATTCCTCGATTGAAGACGATGATGAATGGGAAGATGTCGAAAAAGATGTCGGAAGTGATCTTCACCTTTTCAAGGATTGAATCGTTCAGATTACGGTATGCAGTACCCTGTAACATCAAGTCCAGATGGAATGACATTTAGAATATATACCTGTCTATTGAAATCAAGGTTATTGAAATGAAGACGCATGATGACATGCTCTAAGTTCATGTCTTGCTCAATATCCAACAACTCAATCACGACTTCCGTTTGGAACAACTCCTTGGCAATATTACGAATTTGTCCCTGCACGTAATGTAGGAATCCTCGACGCTTACTTCTGAACATATATTTGTGTAATTTAAAAATCCAAACAAACACTGGAGAAAACCATCAAGATCATTCTGGATTGAACTGTTCTGGTTCGTGAGCAAATTAAAACTGAACTATGATTTCTCAAATTTCTCTCAACAGTTGGGAGAATTTTTTTACAAAAAAAAAAAAACGAATCCAACAACAGCATTTAAATTTCCATTCACACTAAACCCCTTGAATGTTCTCTTTCACATCATATAGTAGTTCTAAATTTCGTCCGGTTCAATTATAACATCTGGATTCGTATATTCCGAGTCATTGGCGTTTTTTGCCGTCCCATCTGGAGATTCGAGGTCAGGTCATATTTGAGTGTCTGTCATGTTGACCTGAGACATAACTTGTCCCCTTTTCTTATAGTTCTCCTAAACAAAAAAAAGTTTCACGCGCGAAGTAGGAACATTTCGGTCTGTCAGAACCATCAAACATTTGTTGACGACAGAAAGGAACAATCGTCAAGAGTGCGGGGCGACAGTCTTTCACACACTATTCGAAATCTTCAAGTTGCAACATTTTGACACAAAGGAAACCGAGCGAGAGAATTTTGTGAACAAACAAGACCCTACAAGCATCAAACTACAAGTCGATCTTTGAACTATTACGATCTATAACCGTTTCAATTTACTTCCCCTTATTTCGATTCGGAGAAAAGAAAATCTGTATAAACTGTAGTTGCATTCCTCTCGGTTTGCATACCGGTCTTCTGTACAATTCAACCAGTTATCGATGATGAGTTGTCCGTCTTTTCATTCTCTCTTTTTTCCTGTCAAAGCACTAACCTATAGTGAAGTGTCAAACCGGTACGGCTTTCATGTTCACAGTAGAATGATGGCGGTTTGAGTTTGGGAAATGTAAAACGGAGGTATTCATGCAAATTGTCCAATCCGTTTAGAAATTGTGGGAATGTTCGACCAAGAACTCGTAAAACCTAGAAAAACAACAATTATAATAAATTAGACGATGAAAAAACGAGTCCGGTTTAGGTTTTTATAATATCATCAAAACAAATTCTGAAGAATCACTAAATAGAGCGGCACAGTTGAAATTTTCAATAACTCAAGTCTATGGTTTTGTAAAAGTTTGATTGATGCAATCAGTTGGGATAACTATCAAGTATGGGTCCCTATGATACTACTCTAGTTTCACAATTTCGATAAATGCCGAACTGGAAACTTTCTTTCAATTCCAGACTAAGCAAGATTTTCACAAATCGTTCAACGAAATTATGCTGATGAGTGATTAATTTAACGCATTTTTTTCGGATTGAGAACTCCTTTTTTCTCGAATCATTTTCAGTGTTTCCTGCCCAGTTCTAGTCATTCTGTTACAGATTACCTTATTGAATTCAAACTTTGTTAGAAAGGTGTAGAAACTTGTTCCGATGTTCGTCATCAACTCATCCACAGCCACCCCAGTCACATCATGGCAGGCCCAAATCAATTTATGTGATAATCCTTCCGAAAACTTTTTATCCATTTGAAATGTATCTTCAGTGACCCCGGAGACAAACTGAAAACAACAAAGGAAATCCCTTTTCCTCCTTTGCATTCCTAAAACCTTGACGACAAGAAAAACGGCGACAACAGGACGACCAATGTAACATGCTGTCTATCGGTGCATAAATCATCGGTGAAAGATCGTTGTCGTAACCTAGACCCTCAGTTAAAAGAGATTCATCATGACACATGTCAACTCTATATCAGTAAATTGTCACTAAACAATTATCGGTTTGATGGTCCTTATCGGGTAGATTTATGGAGAAAGGCTCATTACGCCATCGGCAACTATTCGATTGTAATCTAACAGGAAATACCCTCTCGTAGTGACCTATGAACCGCCAAACGAGCGGATTGTCCTTGAAACTAGTTAGGGTTGCATAACCAACCCTTCGCATTTGTTGAAGGTGGCTTTCTTTATTTCACGGTCACTCACACAATGATATGAGAAGAGAACATGCAACGACAGCTTACCTTAACTTCAGACCATGTCGATTCACCATATTTCTCTTTTATATAAGTTGCAATATGATCAATAATCAAGCCGTACATGACAGCGCTGAAGTGAAGAAATGAAATGAAAGATTATGAGTAGAGTCGCCAACGAATTTCCTGTTCATCATGTTTAATTTGTACCGGAATCCACTATAGCGATGTACCATTTCCGGTGCCGGCACTTCAAAGGAGTCAAGACTGGAGATATGGGAAAACAAGATTTCAAAATGATGATCTGTGAATGAATTAAGATGAGAGCTTCTGATATTTTAGGGGAACTGCAAAAGTTCCATAACTATTGTATTCTCTCAACACACGTATGGCGCTAACTTCTCATCCGATTTCACATCGAGTCATTGATTCCAGTTTTTTGCGTAGGCGATTTGCATTTGGTTCCCAGGATACTCTCGGTACCTTTGATGTTTTGAATAAATTCCAATCTAGCGACGCAAAAAGCAATATAGGATGTTGTTATAAAGGTTTTCTCCGCTCCTATGATTCACTTTCTATACACAAGTCAACTATACAATGGGATAACATTTTTCAATTGGAATGTGGTATATTGAAAGTTTCTTTGTTGCTCTTTTCAAAATGTGGGGGCAGTGATGAAATATGACAGACATGAACGTGGGTGTTCAAGCTTTCTTTGAAGCTTTCACAGACTATTCGGTCCTTCTTCCCTATACAACTGAATTAGCTGAAATCATCGTTGGCCGTTGGGAATATTATAATACCATAAAAAACGGCATTATTGACTATACAGACTGGATTCTTCGAATTGGTTGATATTTTGCGAACGCAAACATATTCCTCAGTTGACAAAGGAAAAAAAAACAATACGCTGCTCCGAGCCGTTTAAACATGTGCAAATGGCGGTCAAAGATTGCATAGCTAATTCTAAAATATGTACATTATTTGAACACTTGGAAGTAGATGAATGGGGGAAGGGGGATGACAAAATTCATTCCTTGGTGTTCATATTAAACACGCTCTCGAATATCTTTTTATATAGGATAATTAATAAACAGTCATGACCTTTTCTCATTTGCCACTCGAATCTCGGTAAGTACACATTCTGGTTGAGCCACTTCCTGCCCTTAATCCCAATGGTCTCGTTCAATTATGGTGTCCCGATGTTTGCAGAAGGAAAAGCAATATCTATACCTGGTCACAGTCTTGACAACCACTTCAATATATATTGATACAATTTAATTAAATATTGTATACCATGTTTCAATACCCAACCAATTCTTCTCTATGATTCAAAAAAGCAAAAAAATTTTATTGAAAACCTAAAAATAAAACCCTTAGCTAAAACATGACAAAAAAACACTGCAGGAGAAAGTTTTACAAGAATTTTTTTTACAAAAGTGAATTATGTACAAATTAGCTTAAACTGCGTATTATTGAAAAAAGGCATCTAATCACAAGTATTTGGGAAAAAAGAGGTCTGAATGTAGTCTATAGAGAATAACTATGAAAAAATTGATTAAAGAAATATTTAATTACTGAAATACTGAAATTGATAGGTGTCTTCCACTTCTTCCTCTCCAACTTCAATTTCCTCCTCCTCGTCACTAATGTATTCATATTCATCCCATTTTTTGAACTTCACTGCTCTTGCACCTTCTATGTATTGTTCTCTTGGGCAGTAGGGACACTTGAAGCGGTGATGCCTTTGGTTCCTGTACAAAGGTCATTATGAGTCGTTTCGCTATTCAATTTTTTGCCTTCCAAGCACCTCCTCATCTTCTCTACTATTCCCTTTAAACCGTGCTTTCGGAAACTCGGAAACTTCAACTAGATAGTGTTCAATTCTCAGAGGGCTCAGCCTCAGTTAGAGAGGTGTGTTGAGTGTGAGCGCCGTTCTCTGCTGTATGTGTGTGTGTCTTTGCAGTGAGTGTTTTGTGTGTGTGTGCTTCAAATCTGATTGATCGATCGTACGAATACGCAATCGACGAGATGGGGGAGGAAAGAGAAGGGCAAAGGGGAGGGGCACGGACGCCAGCTCCGCCCACCTCGGGAAACGAGGCCTCGTCGACGTAAAGCAGTCATTCAGTGTCGACGCTCTCCGGTCTCCCAGCAGCCATCTCCACCTCTGCCTTCCCCTCCCCATCTTCTTCTATTTTCTACTGCTTCTATTCAATTGCCAACGTGGTCAACAGTCGGTTTTCACCTTGATCTGAGAGCTATCTGAATGCTATCTGAGATCATCGTGAAAGCTAGTTGTTGTTTCACAGGGCCTTTTAAACGCTGATAAAAAAAAGCTAAAGAAAATGATTAAAAAGTTTCTAGACTAAATTTTTGCAGAAAGGTACTCACCTGGATGCAGAGCGATTGATACGATGACTTGAAGTTAGACGAGCAATAGCGTCACGAGAAACGACGTGACCACATACAAGTCTCATAGGAGGATTTGTTTCCGTACATTGTTCTTTCAGAATTGGACATGCAAACGCGGAATGGCAAATGTTCAGGAATGTTCCGATTGGAAGTTCAGTTCCATAAATGTAGGTGCCAATGTAACCAAGAAAGCAGAGTTCTGTCACTTTGTCAACGTTTCGAAGACCGTATTTCATCCTGAACAAAAAACGTCAGGAAAAAATAAAAAAAGTTTCACTAACAAGTTTTTGAGTGGTGCCTCATATGGGACGAAGAATGATGTCATTTTCTGGGATATAAATTCTCGGTTCGTGGAGTCAAAAAGGTTTTTGTAACGAGCATCTTCCTTCGCAGCCTTTCCAATTAGTAGGGCTCCAACTAACAGTGCTGCTCTTTCTTTATCATCCACGAATGGGTACTTGAATTTCCGAAGTTGTTTAACAGTGCGATCATAGCTTTCCAAACCTGCAAAAACCAAAAATACTCTAGTTCACTTATTCCAAAACTGTATCATTTTCATTTCTCGGTTCCCCACTGAACTGTCATTTAACTGATTTGGAAGTGTTTCAAAGAAGGGAAATCGGACGGGAAAGCACAAGCTTTCAAAACACACACATACGCTCTTTGGCCAACACACACCTCGTCTTTCTCCCCGGTTTTCCTTCGTTCAGCACACTCTAGGCAATCTCATACAGTAGCAGCACAAGGCCTCAGCACAACCGAAAAAGGGAGAAGAGATGGAAAAAGATGGAAAACCCTACGGATCAGATAGTACTTGATAGATTGAGAGGAAAATACATTTTTGGCAGGAAAACAGTGTTGAAATGCAAATTAGTTGTATGAGAGGAAACCCGGGAAGGATCAAAAGAATAGCGTATTTCAAAACAGGGTAGTTTTCAAAACAAAACCAGAAATCGATTTTGGATTTTTGGTTTTCAGTAGAGAACTTTGCATCAGAGAGCTATCTACCGGAAATTGGATTTCAAAAACTAATACTTGCGGTGATAAAATTCTTCGAAATACTGATGGGTTTTTTCTCAGTTTTCGCTGATTTGAGCACCTTATTTTTTTGTGACTTTTCTGTGTAAATTTCAAACTATTTCAAATTTTTCTATAGGAAATTCACTAGAGGTTTTTTTTCAAGACCCGATCCCATCATGGCAGTATCGCTCCTAAGATCTTGAGACCTTGAAAGAAAACGACAAATTCCTGACAGCTAGTGATTGCATCATTTGCCTGTCGGAACTTAGATAAAGCATACGCAATCGCCACCTTTGATTTATGAGAATACACACGCAACTCACCATCTTCGATACAATCGGTGATCATTTGAGTTTGCAAAGATCTTCTGAGTTCTTTCTCCTCAGGGGGTCGTTCTCGTTCAAGATATTCTAACGATGATGCGATGTCTCCAACACGTAAATCAATAACTATCTTTTGAAGAATATGGGGTTCCTGCACATCGAAGTCATAGTAATCCATTTCCTAAAATGATTCCATTGGTCTTTAGTTCACGAGTATCCTGTTTTAGAACCAGCACAGACAAATTTTATATTTTACTTTGATTGAATTCTGAAAAAATCAGAAAACTAGAATTCCGTAGCAGAATCTTGTACTTTTTTGGTTTCTTGGTTTTTCTCATACTTCAAAATTTGGGACTTTTTCTTCTCATAACAAATCGCAGCATTGAACGGTGTCGTATAAGTTTGAATCATTCAAAACTAGGTCCAATTAAAGGATTATAAACGTACTTCCCACTTCTTTTACACATAACATTCTATAGGCATTTCTAATAGTCCCTCTCCTGCTGTCTTTTGACATATAAAGAAATGTGCCGCCCGACATTATCCTTGTTTGTCCCATATGCCTGAGGTTAAGCCGCGATGAGGAGGGATGTTCTCCAATTACTGTCGAGTACAGGAGAGCACACTTGGACAATGTTAATGGCAGTCACTCAAAAGTGTACCGTGTCGGTTGGTACCACTATACAAAAAAATTAATTTGCAATGCAGAAGTGTTACAATTGAGTGTTTGCAATGATACATCACTGGTCACTAATTGCGTTTTTTTTCTGTTTGGTGGCGATCTATTTGTATAGTTCCTGCTTGCTGATGTGTCACAATCATAAGCCCGACTTTTGTATTCTCTCAAAACATAATAAGTTCACGACACAAACATCACTTCCAAGAAGATCCCTTCAGTTACCTCTTTTATGAGCTCTCCAACTGAATTCATTCCATTACACATGACGTAGTCGTAAATCAATCCGCATCCAACTTCCTTTCTCCGGGGTGAGGAAGTCAAATCGCAGTAGACTTTGAATTGAGGAGCCGGCGACAATTCAAAATGCCTATCTATATGTTTCCCCACTTTCGATAGGCTCGTGTGAATTTCTTTATGATACTCCGATGTATCCTTTGACAGTTTTGCTGCTTTTTCAACTGCACCCTCAATCAGAATTTGCCCTGTTACTGAGACATCGTTTGTTTCTGTTACTCCGAACAACTCGTCTCGCATTGTTATTAAGGAATTTAGATGTATATCTAAATTTTTGATGCAGGTTGCACTGATTTTGAGAGCAGTATTTTCCAAGTTTAGAGCTGCTGTGCGTAATGTGTTCAACTTAGTTTTCGTCCGTCCTGAAGGTGTTACTCGCATTGAGGGGCCTGAAAAACGTTTCGTTTGAAAACTCACAACTTATTAATTTATTAGACTACTTTTTATGAATTTAGTTCGTAAGCAACTGGCTTTCACGATGATCTCAGATGTAGGCTTTATACTCTGCAGATCACAGTGAGAACCTGTTGCTAGGAGAACATATTTTATTTCACTTTAATACTTCCAGTAGGAGTAGAGGGGTAGAAAGGAGAGAAGGGAGTTGAGGCGACCGCTCACCGCGGAGGATGAGGCACGGAATGAAGCGAGCACTGACTGCCGCCGGACGGAGACCGAGTAGTGGGCGGGGCCATACAGTCCGCCTCCATCCTTTCGAACGCACAGATTCCAACGTCCTCTCTACCACTCTACGTCTCTCACTATTTCTATCTATACAATCTTTTTGCAAGGAATAAAAAACCACTGAGTTCAAGAGAACAAGTCTGAATGATTCAAGTCAGCGCTAAACAGTCATGGAAAAGACAAAGGGTTATGGAAATAGAAGGGAATGGAATAGAATGCAGAACAAAACGGGACACTGAGAACAAAGAGGAATTAGTTGTCGGAATGTTTATTCGAAATGCTGAAGAGTGTTCATAGTACAGGATTAGGTCAGCTATACCCAAATTATGGAGTTTTTTGGAAACGAAAGTTAGGAAAACAGATTCATTCAGACTATAGCTCTTTGCATTCCATGATATTGAAAAGGTCTTCAAGAATGTAGATATAAATGTAAATTATCTAGTCGTTCAACATAAGGAATGGGAACAAGTACCAGTAATTATTCATATGAGCTACCAACAGATCGGAACACTTAGAGCTGAAGAAAGTGTAAGGTGCAACCAGTACAAGGATACTACTAATTTTCTAAAACTTGGAAACTTCTCTAATTTTGTTGGTTTTCTCACCAATATTTCTAAAAACGTTAATTGAGCGCGAAAATTGTATATACCTCTCCAAAGGTTGTACGATTGTAAGAACCAGTCAATCACAGAGCTTACGGTAGTCCCCAAAGATGTTTTGAAAAAAAAAACACAATTCAGTAGGTTTAAAGCTATATAAATTTTGATTTTGAAGTGCAAAGTATGATTGGTTACTCGGTTCATGTAACTGAAATCTTATTCATCTCGTATTTCGAAACGGCCTAAAAAAGTACAGGCTCACCTTAGAGAAAAAGAGAGGAAAAGTAAGAGATAGCTTTCAACCCACAAAAGTTGATTTTCAGGGTATACCTAATTCTTTGAACAAGGAAACCTCTTTTTCGAACCGAATATCACTGGAAACAGAATATTGAGCCGATAATCAATTCAAACAGTTTTAGAGCTTTTTGACACATCAAATTCATGAAATCTTATCAGTGAAGTACAGAATAAATGTTCTCGAATTTAGGTTTCTAGTAATACCTTTCACACCAATTCAAAACATTTCCAAGATGTTTGATTCGAATGAATCTGTACGAAAAAAAAGATCGAAAAAGTTGGATTCACTCGGAACACCACTACTTTGAACAACTGAGTCTGTGATATCTCAGTATCTTCTCCATTCACATTTGTTTTGCGGGAAGGAGGTCTGAGTGATTGACTTCCTCTCATTAGTCTACTTCCGTTCACGTTGTAGTGTCTGGTTCATTGTATCTTTTGTTTTTGAAAACTGCGAGCTCCTCAGTTTATTTATTTTGAAGAAACTGGAAAATAGATCCAGATCATTGCTAATGACTTATGGATGTTATGGTTTATATAAAACACATGTGGTTCAATTACTTCGTTCGCTGAGTTCATTAGTGATTTTGTTTATTTCAAAAAATAAACATAAACATACCGAACTAATGGATCCCCTTACACAAATTGGATATCATTTAATGAACTTCTCTTACCAAGGAAATCTAAACAATTCCTGAAGAATTGAAGTTAGGGTAAAAGAAGTTGAACGGGGCTTTGAAATTTTCAAAGATTTGTGAGGGATTTGTGTAAACTTGTTCTGAGTAATCGTTGAAATTTTGAATGTAGACACTTCAGCTGGACAAACCAACCGGTCTCCTTTTATCAAGTGTACCACCGTATGTGCTTAGCTACATGCAATCCAAATAAGGTGAGGGTTTCTATTTATTTGTTCCTAAATCGTCTGACGGACGTTCACTCTTTTCAAAATGGTTTAGATTGGTTCAAAAGCTATTGGGCTTTTTGAATTAATGACAAGTCGAAACTTTTATTTCCGTAGTCACATCGCGAACAATACTTTCGATTCAATAAAACACCCTGATTCCCAACGGAAGGTCATTTCAATAAAGCTATCGACAAAAAGCTTTATGGCTCGTATTTGATTTGGCCATTCAATGGGAACAAGGACACTTGGTGAAAATCGGAGAAGTAGATTTGATGAGGCGGAATGTGATGGCTCTTATGAAAAAACACAAGGACGCTATGAAAAATTATGGGAATTAAAAGAGTGAGCGCCGATGGGAAAGAGAACACTATGAATCTTCCGATTAGAATCTTAACGGGTCAATTTCAAAGGGATTTTCTCTTTGAAGATTGTAATAAAGAAAATATTACAATTTTTTTTGAGGGAACTTCATTCAAATGAAAGACATCGACTAGGCTATTCCCACATAGCAGAGCTTCGTTATGAGGTTAATTTCCCAGTAAAACACAAATTCTCACGATCAGTATATGTTGATAAACTAACCAAAAATTATCTCATGACCAGTTCAGTAATCAGTTAATCCGTATGGGCAGAAATGAAGAGTGTTCATTTTTTTCCAGAATGAAAAACGATAAACCCAAAAAAAAGGTTCCGCTCAAGTTTGTTTGTATATTATCAATAAATTATCTGTTGCTCAAAATTCATGTGAACATTTTCTCATTTCTGGTCAACAAAGCGAGAGAATACTACAGTTTTATCCGACATCGATGATAAAGGAAATTGAATTGAAACTTCGTTATGATTAAAACGGTAGAATGTTTTATTTTGCCAAATTACTATCAAAATCTCAGAGTAACACCTCGTGTGATGCACGTAAAAATATCACAAACTTCCCAGAATAGACTTTTTTGAAACGGATAACCTTTCAGGGTAATGAAGTTGAAAAAAGTTCAGTTCACTTTCCACGAATCAATAAAAACACATCTCAAAAAGTTTTGGCATATACTTTGGATTTCGCAAGTTTCTTTTTGTTTCAATTCGTCTCGAACTGTGTAGGGTCAAGACATGCCAGGTGTTCAAATTCATAGAACTTTTAGAAGAATGAATGTTCGGCAAGGTTACGTTCCGAGAAATTCATGAAAATATACGGTTCACCTAACCGATGGATTCCAAAAAAAAACTTCGAATGTGGATGAAATCGAAAACAACTCAAAAATATTGTCAAGTTTTGCATCACAAAAAACAACGCTTCTTGGGTGTACAACACAAAAAACAGAAGAGCTCATTAATCACTATCTTCCACGCTTGTTTGTTAAAAATCCTCATGAATCTTGTTTGAAAAAGCTGCTAAATTGTACGAATAAGTAAATTATATTCCCCAAATCTCAACTCAATTTATGTTCGATTATTGAATCTCAAAATTTACTAATAACTATTGGAAAAAAAATTATGAAAGCATAGAAGTTAGAAGTCAATAGAAGCTTATGAAATTTTTATAAGAATATCCATTTCGAGGTGTGTCAGGAAACACGTATTCGTCTTGAGAAAGAGCTCACTTTATGCATAATTGTTGCCGAACCCACGGAAACTACTCATTTCATGCAAATATTCAATAATGGCTGCGAAAGTATGAGTCGGAAGTGCACTTGGTTTAAGTGAATCAAATTGAACCAAGTTATTCAGTTTTACTACGCATATACGTGTCTGTGAATAATATTCATGATTGAGATCAAGAATGAAAAGTTTTGAACAGTTGATCGAATCCTTTTTCCAAAAAAGTTTATTCTTTGTTTTTTTGAGAAACATTTCTGTTTAATGCTCAAAAATAAACGTTTTTTTAATGTTTTCAGGATGTTATATAGTGAAAGGTATCTTTCATTTTCATGAAAATGTATTCTTGCTACGACGATTCAACTTTTTGAACAAAAAGTCTTGAAACAATAACACTACGTTTGTATTGAAATTGATATTCTTCAAGATGAGTGATTGACCAATACGAGTAAACTTTTTCAAACTTCATAATCAATTGAGTTTTGAGAGTTA